>VFFE01008521.1:866744-1035423 GCA_008921705.1 Burhinus oedicnemus | reverse complement strand
GAGGAGAGGAGAGGAGAGGAGAGGAGAGGAGAGGAGAGGAGAGGAGAGGAAGACAGAGTCACTGTACCATATTGTTGGACTGGAAGGTGTGCAGGTATCCCTGAGGAGAAACTGCTTTTGGCAGCTACAAAACAGCTTTTCAGATTAATGTTCGAGAGGTACTTCTAGAAGGTACAATGAAATTACACAACCTTTCAAATTTTCAGTCCATTTAACAAAGTGCTTCCAGTTTCCATTTTATATCAGGTGAAACAATGAATATAGAACAAAATGTTAATCTCTATCATGAGCTTTTTATTAATCTCTGTATTCAGAGCAGAACATTTATTAAAGAAAGGAGTTAGAAGAATGAAAAGCAATGTAGAGCCATTGGCTTTTGGCATTTCTTGTTCATTTAATTATTTTTCTCTTCTGGGTATAGTTCAAGATGCTGCTGGACATTAAGAAAACAAGTTTTTATCTTCCCAATTTTCTCATTTTAGTAGATATTCTACTAAAGTTCCTCTTTTATGACTAATGTCTTTTTATCTCATCATACAGTATAGCTCTGCAGCTGTTTTTATAAAGAGATCAAATAGAATAAAACCAAGGAAGACACAGAAGGGCTGGTGAAAACCAGGGTGAAGGAATCACTGAGGATGTGATTCTGCTGGGAGAGAGGGGAAAAGTTCCCATATGCCGTAACAGTTTGTTTTGCTTTTTCTCCAGTAGTCTGGGTTTCAGTATGGGGGGGGTTTGTAGCAGAAAGCATACCCAGTCAGCAAACCTGATGGTACCTTGTAGTCAGGATGTGACCCATAAGCCAATGTGACACGCAGGAGCAGACTGCCTGCTGGTATGAATCAACACTGCTTCAATGGAGCTATGCTATCTCTCCACTCTAAATTTTTAAATTTTCTCATTAGAGAAATCTGAGCTCTGTGCAAAAATTCAACTAGATATAAGAAAGACAGTATTTCTAGCTTTGCAAAAGAATGCAAAATAGCACTACTTATGGTCCCATAAAGACTACAGCCATACAAGAGGCCTGACTACATGACTTAACTATTCCCTACCTCATGAAAGGACAGGTTGGGCACACATGAGTCTCTCTCCTTATCCACAGCCTGATTTCAATGAGATGGAAGTCCAGGCATGGTAGATGTGACATACAGATACCAGCTCCCTAGTCTGAATAACTAGGGGAAATCGGGAAGCACTGTAGGGCAAATCTTGCCAATGGTTTAGATTTATCCTTAGTGAACCTATTCTCTCATATACTTTAAAGAAACACACAGACTTACCGCAAGTTGGGTGCACTAGGTGGGCCAAGAGACCATAACCAGAAATTAATGCATCATCTACTAAGCTTTGCTTATTATCACCACCTCAAAGTGTTTGTGGGTTTGCTCTTCTTTGCTGTTCACTTGTCAATTAAAGTTACAAAACCAAAGAAATGCTCCATCTGACCAGGTATCTTCAGCCAATTATTAGTAACACACACAAGGCTGCATGAAGTCAGGAGAAAACTGTTGTCGTGGGTTGGGATGAAGGAACAAAGGTACTTCTGGAAAACAGAAAGTGTGTCCAAATCCTAAAATGCAACACACTGTGCAATAAAGCACACCTGGAGAATAAAACATCAGATTGTGAAGCACGTAAGCAGCTTTTTTTTTCCCTTTCTTTTCTATTAAGAATAATAAACCTAACCAGGGAGAGAAAGCTGTTTTCTCCAATTGTTGGGACATATGTACTAGCAAAGTGAAACAAGATAGACAACATGCAAAAACACCTGAATTAATTAGATAGCTGCAGAATATCTGAAAATAGCATGTTCGTCGTTTTAGGTGCTTAGTGCAGGTTCAGACTTAACATGGACAAACACTCACACATGTGCGTGCACAAACACTCACACGTGCATACACAAATACAGAAAAAAGAAATTAGCAAGTTATTTGAAATGGGATTTCTTATTTGTGAAAATGTGCTGTCTGCATTTGCCTACTAATGGGTTTGATTCAGGTAATAGGTTACAGTTCTTTACATTTCTGCCAGTAGATTATTGCTGACTTAAGAAAAGGAAACGGGACAAAACTGAAACAACAAAGAACATCCCTGTGTAAAAACTCGCTTCATTCAGTATGAAATGTTTTCTCCATATAAACTATTCTGCATTATAAAATCTACAACACAGATCTCACGAAACTTTTTGTTGCAAATTGCCATTTTCTATTCTTCAGTTTCTGGTTAATATTGCAGAAAAATTTACTTAACGGCCAGCTGTTTCTGAGAGCTGTCCATAAAACTCTCCTTTTCGTTCTTTCTGGACTCATTTTTCAGCAGTTTCATATGCCAAGCACAATAAGGACTCATTCTTCATTGTTCTTCAAAGTCACTATAAATAATAAGAATCATAAATACAATCATATGTGTAACGCAAGTCTATAAGCACAGTAACTGTGGTGCCTTGCTGAAGCATCTGTCAATAAACATATTTCTCAGATTTAAAGCCTATTCAAAAGGTAAATGCTGAAAAATATCCCCTATTTGGCAGTTCAGATAATAATTTAATTTTCTGAATCTCCCTCTGGCACTTGTGGAGTCCATTTTGAGTCTCTCTGGTTAAAGCTTACTCGTTTTTATATCACTACCCAAATGATCAAAGCTAGAGGAAAAGCTTTTAGTCCTACAGAGGATAAGGAAGCTCGTATTTTATCTGACTCTTCATGATGGGACTCCATGCTCAAACTGATCTAATTTGCTCAGATATAGCAAGAAGGAAAATACCTCAGAATCAGAGCTAAGAAGCTGCTGGCATCACTGGAAAAGAGGAAAGTTAAGTATGAACAGAGAAAAAAATACTTACGCATGTATGTATTTATTTATTCATATTGTCTCTTTGACATCTCATAAGAATATGCTACTAATGGGAACCATTTAAGCAAAGAAAATATTTTACCCTTTTCAAAGGACTGGGTCAAAGTGAAGTGGGTTTTAATGGTGTTTATATCTGGGAGTTTCCTTTTTAAACTTCACATTGTTAAGGGAAATTTCTGGAAGTGGAAATAGAAAGTTCAGATGTCATTTGGAAATATTTTTTAAAAAAATATTCCATGATAATTTACCAAAAAAGATTGAAAAACATTCATGGTAACAGGTGGTATTTATTTAAATGGGAACACATTATTGCTTATGAGCAGTACTAAGTATATCTCATGTACCTCTCTCATCACATCCATACAGCCAGTCTTTTCATTGTAGAAGGTCACTAGGTCAGACAAGTGGGAATTTCCACTAGTAAATCTGAGTTAACTGTTACTAATTATCCCCCTGTTCTTCATATGTTTGGAAATTAATTCAGTGAAAATGGGCTTTATGATCTTTTCAGAAACTTACGTGAGGCTGACTGTCCTTCTTGATTTCACCCCAAAATGTCTGAGCAATGCTTACATCCACCTCTTTGCTGGTCCTTGTTTCCACCTCCTATATCCACTCATTTTCCTCTTGAATTCAGAAGACTTTTCCAAAATTGCCGGTGCTCTTCCACAGTGGGATGACTTGTTTCTAACCTTCAAAAAATGTTTTTCTCAAAAAAAACCAACCCTCTCCTCAGTACTTCTCCCCTTGGGTCAGCTTCCCCCAGGGATTCTGTCTAGCAGCTTTCAGAATAACCCAGAGTCCAATATCCCACAGCTCAGAGCCCTAACTCTGCTATTCACCTGCCCAGTTTTGCTTTGGGTCCTGAACTCCACCATTTTCTGATTGCTGCAGGCCCCCTTACCATCTCTCAGGTTCACAATCACCTGAGGAACCTGAACATACAGAAGTCTATGGGACCTGATGAGATGCATCCCAGAGTCCTGAGGGAATTGGCTAATATAGTTGCCAAGCTACTCTCCACAATGCTTCAAAACTCACGGCAGTCAGGTGAAGTCCCCGGGGACTGGAAAAAGGGAAATATTGCACCCATTTTTAAAAAGGGTAGAAAGGAGGACCCTGGGAACTGCCAACCTGTCAGCCTCACCCCTGTGCCTGGGAAGATCATGGAACAGATCCTCCTAGAAGCTATGCTAAGGCACATGGAGGAAAGGGAGGTGATTCGAGACACTCAGCCAGCATGGCTTCCCCAAGGGCAAGTCCTGCCTGACCAACCTGGTGGCCTTCTATGATGGAGTAACTACATCAGTGGACAAGGGAAGAGCTGTGGATGTCATCTATCTGGACTTCTGTAAGGCCTTTGACAGGGTCCCCCACAACATCCTTTTCTCTAAATTGGAGAGATACGGATTTGATGGAATGACTGTTAGGTGGATGAGGAATTGTTTGGGTGTTCACATCTAGAGGGTAGTGGTTAATGGTTCAATGTCCAGATGCAGATTGGTGACGAGTCATGCCCCTCAGGAGTCTGTATTGGGACCAGTACTGTTCAATACCTTCATCAAAGACACAGACAGTGGGATCGAGTGCACCCTCAGCAAGTTTGCAGATGACACCAAGCTGAGTGGTGCAATTGATATGCCTGAGGGACGGGATGCCATCCAGAGGGACCTGAACAGGCTTGAGAAGTGTGCCCATGTGAATCTCATGAGGTTCAACAAGGCCAAGTGCAGGGTCCTCAACCTGGGTCTTGGCAACCCCTGGTACCAATACAGGCTGGGTGATGAAGGGACCAAGAGCAGCCCTGTCGAGAAGGACTTGGGGGTACTGGTGGATGAAAAGCTGGACATGAACCAACAATTTGCGTTCACAGCCCAGAAGGCCAGCCACATCCTGGGCTGCATCAAAAGAAGCATGGCCAGCAGGTCGAGGGTGGTGATTCTGCCCCTCTGCTCTGGTAGGATCTCACCTGGAGTACTGCATCCAGCTCTGGAGCTCTCAGCACAGGAATGACATGGACCTGTTGAAGCGGGTCCAGAGGAGGGCCACAAAAATGATCAGAGGGCCGATCATCTGCCTTAGTAAACTTATTTAAAACTCTGTTTTGTAGGCTTGCAAGTCTGTTTACAACTGTGGTTTTCCCTCTCTTTGTCAACTGATTCCCTTCTCCTACAAGCCTTTATCAAATGGAGCATGGTTTCAGAGGATCTGAAACATTATCGGCAATGTCAGCTGCACAGCTGCTTGCTCATCAACAGGATTCACATACCCATATTCAGAGCTTTGTCCTTGCCCAGTAGGCTGAGGAAAACACCACTTGGAGTCTTACCCCTGGTCCTAGCACCCCTCCAGAGTTCACCTGATCCATTTGAGGTACAGCACCACCACCTGTCCTTCCATTAGTGCCCACATGGATGACCAGCAAGGAGCAACAACCCAAGGCGATATGAACCTTGCAGTCTCTCCAGTGTCACAGAACCAGACCCCAGGCCAGCCGTGAGTCCTCCTGGACAACGGGTCTGGCCCATGAATAGGTGCCTCTGTCCCACAGAGAAGATCCTCACCACTGACTCTTCTTAACACTGTTCAGTCCAACAGCCTCTGTGGTCTGATCTGAAATCTTACCCTAACAGGATTTATTCCTCCTCTTAGTGCCAGGACCCTGAACATATTTGCTGGAAGAACAGCTGCAGGTGAGGATGGAGCCGCTCCCTCCTCACAGAGCCCACAAGCTTCCATTTTTCCACTCTTCTGGAAGCTCCCGTCCCCTTCCTTCTCCTGTGTTGTTCCTTCTTGCCTCCATGTTGCTTACTCTCTTAGCTAAGATCCCACTGCACTTCTCTTCATCCTCCCTGATGCCACAAAGCCTGTTGCCCTCTTTCTGCAGCTTCTGCCTCTTCCAGCATGGAAGGTGAAGCTGCTGCATGAAAACAGGTAAGCATTCATCAGAATGAGATGAAGAGGTTAATAGTAACTCCCTTAAAACTCTATCAGTTACGGTATTTACTACCCTTTCAGAAGACTGCTGGTCTTGTTTGGAAAGCATTATAGTAACTATTTTTAAAAACCTACAGCTGTGATTTAATATTTTGCTAGTTTCACGTTTTGAAACCCAGTGAATGCAGAGGTGCATTCGTTAGATTCAGTGCAGACCTAAAACTACGTAGTATGAGTTTTTATTTGAAAACACACTATGTGCATTACTTGTCCATAGGATGATAACTGACAAGGAAAATGAACTTCACATATCAGCCAATGAGCATAGTCTTAAAAATTAACAGGGACAATAGCTAAGCAATATGGATTTTGTTTTCATTTTTATCTCTCTCTATCTTTTGATTCCAATATTTGTTTGTAGTAGCAGTCTTATATCTAGAGTTGATGGAACAGGATTCGATATTGAAGAGATCCTGAAAACAAAAATCTAGTTTTGCATATTGTTATTTCTTTTTAAAAGATTTTTCTTAGCTTATAAAATAAATTTTTCAACTTCACAGTAGGATCTGGAAAACACAAGTCATCCACAGTCATGCACAACACAGGATACAAATAAAGAGAGGAAAGGGGAAAAGAAGGGATCATTTAAGCTTTTAAAATGTGTTGTCAGAAAATGTCATGCCATTGCTAAAGGAAGGCTTTTAAACTTGCTGCGCTATCAATATTCCAGCTACAAATCAAGGAAACCAGTTCCTAAGTACCACCCCCAGTGCAAGCAAGGAGCAACAACATTAGTATCAGTGGGATAAGCTTGACATTAATTTTTTTATACAAGAGACGAGAAACAAATCTCAAAAGTTCATCAGAGCGCTCATAAAACAAAGTACATTTTCAGAGATTCTGTTTCCTTTCTTCTAGATATTCACCAGTAGAAGCCTGAGTAAATGTATTTAAATAGGTTATTAAGTGTGAATATTTAGAATGATCGAATGTGATGAGCCATTATTGCTCCTAGCTGCTGTACCTTGTTTACTTGCTTTCCTCCAATGTCTTGCATTGAATGAAAAGAAAGGGAAAGCTAAAAAGGTATTCTTAATCTTCTTTTCTTTTAATAGCCTGATGCTTGTGAATAATATAATTAATGTTTGCTTTTCATATGTTTTACAATGCAAAAAGAACTACTAGTATTTAGAAAATAATGGATTTTAAATTATTAGTTATTTCCTGTCCTGATATTATTGATATTAATACTTGACATCACATTAATTCCCATGGTAATCAGATATTACAGCAATATATGCAAGCAACATAATCCCACTAAGATGGAAGTGGCAAAAGTCCAAGGATCTCCTTCACAGATTCCAGAAATTAATTATGAAAAATAGTAGTTCGGCTTCTCGACTTCTCAGTTATGGAGTGCTGTATGTAGTAAATCTTATCAAAGGATATTAAAAAAAAATACCTGCGTACAATCAAATCTACAGGAGGTTTCTATGTACAACTGCTCTGGTAATATAGCTAACAAGTGGCTTCACTGCATTTGACTGTGGCACTGCCAGAAACAGGACTCTAAAGTATAAATTAGTTTGAAGACGTAGGAGAAGTGCATGTTTTGCTTAAATGGGAGCAGAATACAGAGGTTATTTTCAAAACTCACTCTTAATCTGTTTTCAGGTGCCCAAATGTAGCAAGTAACCAGGCATAAACTGTCATACCTCATTTGCCAGGAGTCATTGTCACCAATTAATTCTCTCTGCTTGAGATGTGGTCTTCTGTTGTCAGTGTACTTGCTCATTCCTATAGGTCTTTGCCATCCAGAATATGTTTGTACAGTAAATCTCTATGTGAAGTTATAAACCTCTGCAAAATGCCAGGGAATACAG
Source organism: Burhinus oedicnemus (assembly GCA_008921705.1). Taxonomy (NCBI): domain Eukaryota; kingdom Metazoa; phylum Chordata; class Aves; order Charadriiformes; family Burhinidae; genus Burhinus; species Burhinus oedicnemus. The sequence continues at coordinate 1,027,747 of VFFE01008521.1, read as the reverse complement.
TTTTCTTCATAACAGTGCACTTAGGAGGAGGATCACCAGTTGTCCTCACTGGATACCTCAAGGTTCAGGACATCAGTCTTTGCTTTCAAAGAATGAGAGATCTTTATGGCTGAATATCCAGAAAATTCATCTAAAGTTTTAGGAAGCTGATCTTGACTTCTCACTCCCAAGCATTACAAGCTTACAATGCATAAAACTTGGTTGAGTGGAGAGGCTGCTTTAGCAGAGACCTAAGTGTATAAATGCCACCACTCTGTTCAAAGAGCAAGGGACAATTCTTCTACCACTTCTTCATTCACAAAAATTCAGACAAAGAAAACATAAATTTCTCAAACTATGTTCTAGGCCAGAGTTCTCTACTACATATATATCTCTCCGTAGAGGAAGCAAGAACAAGCTACATACGATGTTAATAGAACCTAATGAAAAACTGCAAGATGTGTGAAGATTCAAAGACTAGAGTATTGAGAATAGGAGAAGATACACTTTCCTAAGGTATCTCTTACCATTTATGTTATAAAATGAAAAACAAACAATGCAAAAATATTTCAAGCAAAAACTTAAGCTTCTCATGTTTTCTGCTGGACTGGCCACTGAAGCAAATAATTGCCCTCCCCCACCTTTCTCTCCAAAGAGACGAAGGGGAGAGAGAAAGAGACTTATGAGTTTAGAAAAAAACTAAACTACTTTAATGAAAATATTAATAAATTTAAAAAATATAAAATAATTTTAAAAATAAAATAATGAAATATATACAATATATACAAAACTGTATCAAGCTCCCAAGATGACAATCACATCACCAAGAGGCACTGGGAAAGTCCCAAACTGGACTCAGTGACAGGCAGCAGTCAGATTCCTGATCTGGATTCAGAAATGCATGGATTGGGATCAAAGGCAGACAAACACAATGTCCTCCTCGGACGCCGGCGGTTGAAGAAAGAGGGCTGACCCTTTGATCCCTCAGCTGTTATACTGAGCATGAGGCAGATGGGATGGAATACCCTTGTTGGTCAGGTTTGGGTCACCTGTCCTGTCCGCTCCTCCCCGCAGGTGTGACCCCTCTATGCCCTTCTGCTCCTGACCCTCCAACGGGGCAAATAACAAAGTTGGCTGCCCTTGGTTGTTACAGCAGTAAGTATAAGCAAGAGCCTCTCTGCATACCATTCCTTGGCATAAATTAAAGCTAATCAGGTTTTATCACTCTGAGAGTAAACAGTTTCTGCACAATATGCTGTTATTTTCAGAGAGTTCAGTTAGTTAGTGTAAAGTAAAATTACAAAACAGAAAACAGATCCTGTTTTACCTCAAACCAGGACAAAGCGGTACCATAAAGGTTGTAACAGACCCACAGGCAGGCCTTGAAGGAGAAGACATACTTCAATTTCTTGTCTGGAACAGGAAGAATAACATCCAATAGTAGCATTTTCATCCTGTTCTTTTTGCAGAATCTATATTCCTAGAGAGGAAAGAGTTGTTAACTCTGGTTAGTGCTACCTCTTCTCTTTATCTTCACCTTGCAAAAATGGTTCTTCTCTACGCTGTCAGGCAGAGCGTGAGAGAAGAGAAAAAAACTACGTGAGCTTGTATGGAGTGGGAATGTACAGGCTCATATGGATGGGAAACTGCCAGGCAGATACTTCCTTAATGGATTGGAAATTGTATGAAAGTATCTTTTCACAGCAAGAGGCCAAACCATTTGGAACAGGAACTACAAGCAAGTTGCCAGCCAGAAGCACAGATCCACAGGGCCTCAGAGCAGTGGCACAGCCTGGCAAAGTCACCAGTCTCTAGTGCATCTGAAATTTGGCAAAGGGATCTATTAATCTCTACAACCTCAGTGAATGTGGTTATTTTAGTTGTGCAAATAAGCAGGTCCTTCTCTTGTGTGGGTCATAAGAGCAAAGCTTAATTCTGTGCACACCAGGGGAATTTTCAATTAGTCCTAGCCTGAGATCCTGTAGAAGTGACAAAGGGTACCATTTGCTTCACAGGCAGTTTGTTATCCAAATCAGATTACAGCAATGAAGACCACAAAATTACTGACAACAGAATAGCAGTGAAGATAAAAAGTGTTTTGCTAAAGAAAGTGTTATAACTCGTCAAGGATCTTACGTTGCTGGTCACTTCAGCAACATATTAGTCAATAAACAGATAAAAAAATGTATAAAATAGGAACAGATTCCAGTGTCAGATGTACCATCATATCCTTGAAAGGGAAGAGACATGTTACTTGCATTTCACAGATTTGTTGAGAATAGGTCCATACATTGATCGCTGGTATGAAGGCCCAACTGTACACCATCCAGATGCTCTAACTCTCCCACAGAAGGCAAGACAAAGAATAGCATTGCATTGAGGCAGAAGAATACAAACATTATCAGGAAAGTACTCAGGGACTAGACTCCCAGTGTGACTGCTACAACCACATTTAATGTTCTGTGCACTCCTGCCATCCTGTCTTCTGCACCAGGAAGCCACCTGCATTCCCTACTCTCTTCTTAGACGGAGCCATACACAAGAGACCACCCATTCCCCTCTCTCCTTTTAAGCACACCTAGCTGCATCTGCCACTGCCAACACTGCTGCAAGATCTCTCGCTGTGCACTCATCTCACCACCTTGCAACATTCGTCAGTGCTCTGGACCCAATCCCAGGGAACACCCATGCTCTCCACTTTTTCCATCTGCACTCATTCATGCTTCATTGCTGCAACCCACAGTTTCTCACTCTAAATCTTCCTTTGACATCCAGCCAATATATTCCGATTTCCAAATAATTGCTGGTCAGAGAGCCTGTGCCCTTCCAATAGCCTGGGTTCTCTGCAGGTCAAACAATCTTCTTTATAGCTGAACAGTCAGGATTTACTCAGCAGCTCAATGCAGATACTATCACCCTGGAGGGGTGGGGGTGGGAGATGTAATGTACTTAATTAAATGTATTATCTGTGTTTAAACTTAGCTTTTTACACTTCCCACTCAAGTCCTTCTGGCCTTTCTTGCGGCCTGTCTAAAGCAAGTACTAGGGAAACTGCACCTGACAGAAAGAGGAAATTAGCAGATGTTCACATCAAAACATTGCAGTAGCTTTGTCTCAGAAACACCCTTTTGGCAGTCACTACAGAGAAACCAACTAGGCTGAAACAGGTGCAGGAACTCAGCTACCCCATAATCTCCTCAGACCACACCAGCTGTGATGGTCTGTGAGGGCACACATTCTTCTTAGCTTTACTACCTGGCTTTGAATAGAGACCAAGTACTCCATTCAAGTCAGTGGCTTCCTTCGTATATGCGTTGTGTACACATGGGTGTACACGTGGGTGTACAAGCAGACACATGCATACAGGAGGGAAAGATTGAGAGAGAGAGAGTGTGTTTTTTGGTGAGCTGAGTGGTTATCTGAGGCAAGTTGTGAAACAGAAATGTAGAATCCTTACCCTACATCAGTCTGCCAGAGTAATAAGCTTCAAATTCTTACAAGTACCAGCAAAACCCCATCCCTTATACAGAAAACTGAATTCAATAAACCTGATTCAAACTGGGAAGATGCTTGAAAGAGTTAATTACATTTTTTTAATTTTAATTCTCTTTCAGAATTTCATTTCAATACAAAGCTGAAACTTAGTTTCAACATTCTCTTGATTAATGTACTAATTTAAAATATGGTAAGTCCCATGGTGATCTTAAAGGAATGAATAATGAATGGAGATCAGCTTGATGACTGCTATCAATGTCATTGATGGAGGCAGCAAAATATTATAGCTTTGAGAAACAGCCTTTTAGATAACTGTTAATTTTTGCAGATTCTTTATTTTTAAAAGTACTTAAAAATCACAGTTTGAAGATTTTAAGTGTAACTGCCTTCCACACATCCAGTGTTTTCCAGTGTCCTCCTATCTCTTTCCTGGAAGTGAAGGGCTTACGTTTTCATGCTGCAAAGCTGCACAATCTGTTAGCAGTAGTGGAGATAATCAGCTGCTTCTCAGATAGCCAGCAACATGCATTGAATTTTATAAATATGCCAATGAAAAGGTACCTCCCTTTTCTGGGGGAATGAGGCCAGTCTACTGATATGCTCAATAAGACTCCTGGAGCCTAACCTCTTCCACACAGATGTCAGCACAGTTACCTAATTTTCTGATCAAAATAAAGTCTCCCTTTCATAACGGAAAATTTCGTTGGATTGGGGAATCATGGCATTGCACACTAGATTTTACAACAGCAAGTCCAGCATGCCAATGATCTGTTGGAGGAAAAAAAAATAGCCATTGAATTTAATAATCACACCATCTGGATTTCAGACATTCAGTATAAAATGAAATGAAGATATATAGCAAAGAACAGTGAATGGCATCAAAGACTAAAAAAAGAGCTGCCCTCATATGGGTAAGAGACTGATACAATAAAGCTAATCAAAGCAAAACCTTTCAGTTTGGATAGCAAGTTATATCAGATAACACATCTATTTCTTTCATGTTAGCCTATAACCACTGAACAGCTTTTTCCCTTTTTTTTCCACAATCCAAATGACCAATTATTGCCAAGAGACCAGTTTCAGAAGCATTTATTTTCAGTGTTCACTACGTTTCTTTTCACATTCCATTATCAAAATCCTTCCTCCAACTGAGGAAACACCAACTCTGTGCTCCTTCCACGTACTCAGAATAGGACTTTGTTTAAAGTAGCACTTGGGTGCAAACTGACACAGAAGTCTGGCAATCTGCATACATCTTCTTTATTTTTTTATTTATTCAGGTTACTTAGCTGATTTTCTGTCCAATAGCAGATTTCCTCCTCTTCACTTAGAAGTTCTTTCTCTAATACAGGAATTCAGCCTTCACTGAACCACCTAAGTGCTTTTCTCAAAGGAAATGTCATGACAAACACTTTGTGCTTGTGATTTATAGATCACGCACAAAGTTCATAGTAGCTCTAATTAAACATTGTTACTTGTATGCCGGTACAAAGCCTGATAGGTTCACTTCATTGGGCTATACCAATACTGTATTTAGTTCTGATACATGTAGGATTGCAACCCCAAAGTTTTACTACACTTCTTGGATTCAACAGAAGGAAAGGCCTTATTGGAAACCTGTGCATCCTTGGAACCTTCAATGCTTCCAGGGAGAGCCATGAACATGTAAGAGCTGCAGGAGAAGATCTACAAAGGTCATAACATAAGCACAGAAGGAAGAATTATTTTCTGCAAAACCTTAGATGATGCATTTCCAGGTATATGAGGGTTTAAAAACGTCAGATAAATTACTATCATTAAGGCCACAGAAATACAGATAAGAAAATCTTTTTAACAGTAGCCAGAAGATAGACCTTTAAGTACTAAAGTTCTTCATTACAGCAGTCCATGTCTGCTGCGGTATATAATGAAATCTTGTGAATAACAATGGACAAGATACACAAAACTACCTTAAAGCATATTAATTTTATTCTTAGCTTCTCAGAGAGTGTCTGTGGCTCTCTTGTAGCTTGGATGGCCACAAACATGGGGGAAAAGTGCATGTGTTGAGGGTGAGTCTAGCCTCTTTTCTTTTCTTGAACAGAACAGGAATATTTCCATTTGCATGGCAAAGCCTGCCAATAATAATATGTGTAATACAGAGGCAGAGGAATTCTATAGGAAAGCTCAAGTCAGGATGGAGCTCAGCACAGTATGACTATATCCTTTAAGTCATAGGTCTATTATAGTGTGAATTAGAGATGAAAACTAAGTACCTTAATCTGAATTCTTTAAGTCAATGTGACTTTCATGTGAGAAAAGACATAACACCATTCTCTGAGGAAGAAGCCAAATTTGTCATTAGACTCATGGTACAAAACCAGTCAATTTTGTTCAAAATTAGTATCTATAACCTTTTGATCTTAAATAACTATATTTAGTCTAGTATGAATTCACTTTTTTAATATTTAAAAAACTTTTTAAAAAAAATTAGGTTTAATTTCTTCCCAATGGAGAAGAATTGCAAAGGCTATCAAACTTCTGGGGCGGCAATCATATCCAAGTTTAAATCGTTGAGTCAAACCATTGTTTCTTAATGTTGTTAACAATTCTGCTATTAATTTGAGTTGGACTGAAACTAACATCAACAAAAATCAGGAGAAGAAGGAACTTAAGTAAATCTATTATTTCCCTTGCTTCTCAATATGTCAGCGTACACTTAGACAGCACAAGACACGCTAGCAGATACAGACATCTGAGCTAGATTAAGTAGTAAAGACAGAATAGCCCCATTAGTCAAGTAGCCCTATTGCATTAAAAAGCTCTTCCATCATGCAGTAGCCCTTTTGTATTCCACAGAGCCTGAAGATTTACTCTCAACTACACGACTGGAGATCAGAACTGGTAGTAGTAATTAACTTATTTCCTGCCACCTTTGCAGCCCATTTTCCAAGACAATGGTGGAGAACTCCCACTGCCTCCAGGTGCAACACAGCTTCCCAGGACAGCCTGCCTCCTCAAAGAGCTGATATCAAATGTCAGTTTTAAGCCTTTACCCCTAAAACTCACTCATAGTGGTATCAGTGGGATTTCTGTGCTGAAAAGGATAATTATGGTGATTGCGTAAAAAAAAAAAAAGTCTAAAAAGAAAAAGTGAAATGTCCATGATGATTTTAATTTTCCAAAGACTGGAAACATAGCTTCTATTAGAAAGCATACAATTACACATACATATTTGAAATTTTTACTTTAAGTTTTTTAATGTATTTTTGGCTTATTTGTTTTATGTTAATGTCCATATGCCAGATAATATTAATGATATTTCAGCCATTTTAAAATAATAATATTAATAGGATATGATTAACATAACACAATCAATAGTATAAGCAAGATTTGTAAGAAAGAAGTAACAGTACCTGTGTGGAGGGAGGAGGATTTATATTTTGGAAAAATGTTAAAACATGCTTTATTTTAACTGGTAAAGAGATTTTAAGAGCCTTACATCTTATGTGACCAGACCATATTAAAAGGACAACTAATATATATTTGAAGATAAAGGACTAAGACCCTTTCAGATACACAGTCCTTCCTAAAGGTGGAGAACATGTGGAAGGGCCTTTACCTTTTTTTCTTTCCTAACTTCATTAATTGATCAAATAGAAGTGATTGACCCTTCTTTCAAATCTCACTTTAAATGCATTTGAAAATATTTTTTGTGTTATAAAAGTAACAGTTACAGACAGCAAAGATCAGAGATCCAATCAAGTTATGTGAAAGGGAGATTTTAAACATGCGTAACAAACTCCTTTATCTTAAATTAATCTTTCTCTTTGAATTTTGTGAGCAAGGAAAATCCATGCAATTTATAGACCAACTGCAGTCAAATGTCTAGTATGATAGAATTCTTTTCTCATTTTATCTTGATTTTCTTTTGAAAATTATTATAAAACTTGAAAAAAAATGTGATCAAATTGAAACCAAACCCAAAATACTATAGCAGCCCAAATAATCAAACAGTAGCAAAAGTACAGTGACGTGATTCCTTCTCCTCATAACATAAGGATTACATTATCAAAGATCTTTTAAAATATGCTTGGGTCATGTATTTCTCCAAGTTTTCCAGCTATTTCTTGCTTTCAGGAGCTACCATTTCTTAATGGAGCAGACGTACATGGGTTTTTCTAAGTCAAGGTAGAGAAGATGAAGCCCTGAGAAACCTAAAACAACCAGACTTAACAGAATTCACAGCACCCCAAAAGTGGCATTTGTGTTATCTGAAGAAAAAGGAGATGATGCATACCAAGTTCAAGATTTACGCCACAACTGTAGTTAATAAACTCTAGTATATGAACATGATGAATGTCATGTATATTTTGGGTTGACTAGAAGAATTAAGATAGCAGTATATTAAAGAGGTATTGGTCAGAAAACGGCTGACAAAACGCAAACTAGGTAAAAAGAAATGGACATAAATGATATGTTTAGACTGTGATTTTTGAGGGATGCTTCTGCAGAATATGAGTGGGGAGGGGTTAAATATTTTAAGTCCCATTTTAGTGTATTAAAAAGATAAATAATGTTTATATTCATAGACACAGAGAAAAAATGCTTTAAATGGCAAGGGAATGTTAGCAGCTGCTTCTCAGTTTCTGCTGAAATCAGGCCATGGCCTTCCTGTTACAATTTTAAAACAATTTAAGATGGGTGAACCTAGCAAATTAAGTAGTGTTAAAACCTAGTCTTATCTGACATTCAACACCATTCTGATCTTTTCCTCTGTCTTTTCAGCAAATAAAGCTTAATGTCACCACTTAGCCCCAAGACAAATCCTAAACCAGAGCACAGTAGTCAGTCCCTAAAAAGTTCTAATAGCTCGACATTACTCCTACCAATTTTAATTTATAGTGACGTATGAAAATGAATTGGAATTACCCATGATGATTCAAAAGTCCAAACACAGAGCCTCTGTTAAATTTTAGAACGTGTGAAGTGGCTGAGGAGAAAATACTTGGAAATGTATTCGTTTTTCAAGACCTAATGAGACAAAACAGGAGGAAATAAGCTGTTACGAGAGAACAATAACTGAATTGTAGAAGAGGAAAGGAAATGTCAAAATGGTGAAATACCAGAAGCTACCTGAAAATTTGTTTTAACTTGTTAACAGCAATAATCTCATGACCAACATACAACTGCCTACTTCGTTTTATCTTTCGCTTTGTACAGTTGTGCAGCATGACTTCTAATATTATATACAGGTTTGTCAACTAATAGTAATAACACAGAGCTATTCTGTGTCTAATTAATTATCTATGACATTGGAATGAAATGCCTTATAGATCAATAAAGGCACGGGATGATAGCAGAGGTCTTCAAAGTCCACGTGCAGAACAACACCGGAGATCCTGGGCTATAAGCAACAGACAAGTGGTCAACTACTGATTGTCAAAGCAGTGTGGTCTTGAGAGCTGGATAAAACTAGCATTTAGATTTAAGAGAACAAAGAATAAGTATCTAGTCTACATAAAACACTCCATGTATAGTAAAATTTGTTGTAATGTGGACTAACAGACAAGTGAACAAAGTGCAAGTTGCTGAGTGCGTTCTCAAACACGCAAAACTGACCCCAACAAGACCCAGGACATTGGGCAAGAAATCATCAACATCAGCAGCATACTCCTCACAGAGAATGACTCAGGTTGCTGATGATCCACTGTAGATTCCCTTCCAGGATGAAATCATCAATCTGAGGATCCACAGGGGCATTTAAAGGATGAGCATAACACCAAAAAAAGGGGAAGGTACTGGAAAGTTTGTGAATATTTCATTTTAACTGCATATAATTTGAACTAGAAGTGTTAACATCACTGTAACTGGAAGAATAATTGTTCTTTAATTAAATTGATAAGACTTTATTAGACTAATAGTAAATTATTGGCTTTGCAAAAACAGTGTGTTCCTTTTGTCAACAACTATATTTTTAGTGTAACAAGCTGGTGAAAATTCAAGCAACTTCTTCTGTAAATTGGTTGCAACAAATCGGTAAAACAGCTCTAGGCAGAGGAGGGCGATCATGTCAAATTATTGATCAGAAAGTTTCTTCTCTCACTTGAACCAATTTACCATGTCTATGGGTGTGTTTTTACAGTCACCTGGTTCTTCTGCAGGGTTTGATAGCTGGCACTTTTCATGAGGAAATACAAGAGATGTGAAGTTTATACACATCATGCTTATGCAATATGGATGCCACCATGACAGAACCAGTCTCATTAGTGAGCTATACCATAAATAAGGGAAGACCAAGGAGCAAGCTTAAGCCCAAGACTCTCAACTGTCAGTGTAAGTATTAGTTCAGCTCAGCAGAAGAGGATCAGCAAGTCAAAGCAGTTTGTTTTGAGCTCTCTCTGTCTAAACTATGGAAGGTTTGGAATCTTATTTCAGGCTATTTCAAAGCTACCCAAAAAAGCTGAGTATTCTGAAGGCTAGAGCAACGGAGAAGTACCAGCAACACAGGCTTTTGGGTACTGCCACCTGAGAAAATATAGATCATATTTATGATTCATGCTGCTGAACAAAGAACAAACTTTCATTTTCTAACTTTGGTTCTTAGTGCCTTACTGCCCCATAGCAAACCAACAGATACTTTCATTAATTCTAAGAGAAGACAAACATGCAAATGTTCTCCAAATCTCAGAAGTCCATTAGAGCCATAACATACTCTGTCTGCAATTTCCAAGTTTCCCAAACTTGAGGAGTGTTGATACACAGGCTCCCAAACACAGTCTTATTAAGCGCGAGCTAAAATTTGTTGATTTTTTTTTACTAGCTGTTCAAATACAATTTTTTAGTCTAAGCCCAGACACTTAGAAATAGACTTAGACTAATTTTCTCATACTGCAAAACTACTCAGGAAAAAAAAAACAACTTTTTCTTTATTTGCTTATTAGAGTGATAAAGGAAGGGTTGAAACTTTTTAATTTTTATTTTCAGAAGATTTCCAGCTTACTGATTTAATTATGGGTCTGTTTTCATTTGTAAGATACTAAGTTCATTGACCTAATCAAATTACGGTTAGAGACAAAACGAAGTTCTAATCAACAGTGAGAAAAAAATTTAGAAATACACAATTATTGTGTGATCAACCATTTAAAAAAAACCAACACATGTAAGCCAGTGAAAAAGCAGTACAAAGAGGAATGATGATCTTCTCTTCACCAGCAGAGAGTACTACAAAACAGTGTTTATGTTTCTGACATGACCGAAGGATGCATGGGCTTACTCAGGGATGTACTTTTTACTCTGCTGGCTTGGTAACCTCAGGTTACCTCCACGTCTCTCTCTTCTTTTGCATACTTTGGGCACACGCATACCCTTCAAAATTGAAATGTTCCCTATAGTGGCATAACATTTAGCGGTACTCATAACAAAATACATGCAGATAAAACAGTTGTTTGTTTAGTATACTTGTGTCTCATTTCAATCAAGCAGTGCAAAAATGAGTGTACCTGGATGAAGATCTTATGCAAATAGTTAAACACATAAGAACCTGTTGAAAAATATCTGTGAGTTCCCAGATTTAAACTGTTTAACCCTACTCCCCTTACTCTATTCAGATTAAAACTGCTAGTTCTTACTCTCCCCTTTTTTGCTTTCCCTTGTTCTGCTGTGGCCCACAACATCCGTCAGGCAAGCAAAAGCTAATAACTATGTGCCAGCCTCAAATGACACAAGATTCATGCTCAAACTAGGGGATTACCTTTGCATTCCGCACAAGAGCACTTGGAGGGTCATGTAATTACTAGGACATTACCAAAAAATTATCACTGTTGTCTGTTATGTGAGTGTGAAAATAGTTACCATCCTACCACAGGACAGAGGTAATAAATGACATGCACATTAAAGCCAGTGCCTATATATCACAGGTCTGTTATCAGCCTTCAGTGCGAAAGGCAACATCAGACGCTATTTGTTCCTTGGAGGCTGGCATGTCTAAGACTGACTCTAAATCCAAGACAAATCTTTTCCAGATACTTCAAAGATGTTTACGATTCATTTCAAATGCCACTTATGGGCGTCTGAATTATACATCTAGCATGCATAATTATTACACAGGCCATGACATAATTCTATTTATCTTTTAGCTGTAATTAATTTTAAATCAGGTCACTGTATTTATGGATTAACTAAAATAATTTTTTCTTGAAAACTATTATTCACTGAAATAATCTTCTGCCATTATTTCTGTGCTCATACTCTCGGCCTTTTCTACCCTCTATTAGACTCCACACTGGTGCATATTTCTCTTTTTCTGAAAAGCTGGAGGTTGCAGAATTTTTTATTTTTAGGAGCTGATCAAGGATTTTAAATTATGAAAATTCTAAATAGTGGGGATTTTCTTCAGAAGTCTTTGGAAATTTTAACATTTCACACATAAAATTGCATTAATGTTTTAAGTAAATCAAAACTTTGCAAATGTCCATTAACTCTTTTTGTACTTCTGACCCTTATATTTATTTAATTTTAACTTATTTTTCAGCAGCTAATGAGTATCATGTTAAAATCATGAGAATAAGAGATTTATAAAAAATATTTACTCTAAATGAAATAAGTTGGTCACTGGCAATGCAAATTTGCTGAATGGTTGCAGAACAAACCCCTTTTTATGCTACATGGTCTTTGGACTGCTTCAGAGCCTCCCCACCTGTGTAAGGCCTTAACCCTTCTTTCTTCCAGGCCAGGTAGTTGTGAAAGCACATCACCTAAATCTGAATTGAAGTTGTAGTCCAGTGAACCATATCCCCTCTCCCTCCCAAACTCCCTCTGAGGTCTGTTTGATAGACACAGAAGGCAGGATGGTGCCTAAATTTGCTCAGTCTTGATAGCCAAGGTAGGTGGTATGGTAGCTGAAACTTCGCCCTCCACCCAAGATCACAGCTTGACAAAATTTGTGACTGATGTCAAGTTATATGTACCATGATGTCACATCTTCTTACTCAGAGGTGAAGTAACTTTACATACCAAGATAGCAATAACTTTCACTAACAACATCATTTCTTTTACAGTCTGTGGCTGGCAGGATTAGTAATGAGTTTATTTGACATGTACAGTTATGGTGTCAGGGAACCAGACTTGATGACTCAGGAAGTCCATTTCTGGCCTATGTCCCTCTCCACTGATACCAGACAGACTATAGCTGACTTGCAAACAGTAAGGTCAGTACCTAATTATAATTCTGCAGACCTTCTATTTCTTTAATTACATGTGTGCTTAAAACATTAGCCCTCTTATCCACACTCAGTCAGCATGCAGTTCAGAATCCACAGCTGAACAGAAGTTGAGGTAAGTCGGTTCCCAGTTTTAGGGTCTGTCAGACACTCATTTCAAAGAAGAAATTGAATTCATTTGCGTGTTAATTCTGTATTTCTATCACAGTTTAAGGATACTTCAAAATTCATGCAAATAGAACTGTAGTCTCAACATTCCCAAGTATATAAAGTTATTCATGTTATTGGTACTGGGCATAGGCAAACTGAATGTGGGCTATCCACAGAAAGCAAAACTCTTTCTCCATCCACCCCGCCACTCCATTAAAAAAAAAAAAAAAAAAAAAAAAAGGAAGGAAAAGATGATAGATTATTGCTCCTGAAACTTAATAAACAGCTCTAGCAGCATACTAACATCAGCTTGTTGTGGCAGTAGGATCTCTGACACGATCAAACTGGGAAGCTGACAAATTTATGGACCTCACCATCTTTATTCTTTGAAATGCACAGCCCACAGAGGTAAGCAATGGCTGCTGCAATGCGAGTTACAATGGGCCACTCATTGAACTGCTGTGACAGATGTATACATGACTGAATTAAAAAGAAAAACACTTTTCTTTTTTTTTTTTTTTAAATTGCAAGTTAGAGTTGATCTTAGCAGCTGCTATGATTAAAAAGCTTTCAGAATTGGCTGGTATTTTTAAAAAAAGAAAGCCCACTCCAGAAGACACATAACTCTTTTCTCTTATTCCATTACTACCTATTTGCTTTTATAGCGTGTACTCAGTTTTCCTTAGAACAAGTAGGAATCCAACAGAGCTGTTACAGGATAATACAAAAAAATGTATCAAAAACCATTTAGAAGAGGTAAACATTTTACTGCAGTCTTAAAGGGTAGTGACTATACTCTCTAAACCGCTGGGGTTTTGCATGCTTGAACACCTGATACCTAGAGCATTGAACGCTACCACGTACCACACAGTACAGACTGTATGCAGTTTTTAGGTTGAGTTTTATTAAAGAAACAGTTGCATTTTGTATTGCACAGTTAAACATGTCCAGAATATGCAGAATTTTTTGTCTGGGTTGGGAATTAACTTTTCGACGTATTCTTATTGACAGGGAGCCACAGTGGCAGGCTGCTCCCCAGGGGAGCGGGAGTAAGAGCAGGGCCACTGGCCTCACCTCCCACCGTGCCCAGCAAAGCCAGCAGAGATGGTGGCTGCTGGGGTCAGCCCAGAGGCCAGAGCAAGTCCACGTTGATGAGGCAGGTCCCAGGCCAAGCCAGGATGGCACATCTGCAGGTCACCTCTGCATCCCAAATCAACAGGGTACCCGGCCAGGCAAGGCACAGCTGTAACACAGCTGCAGTGCAGCTGTGGTGGGATCTGAGGGGAGAGCAGATGCTTAAAAGCTGTTCCTGAGTGAAGCTAGAGGAGCCCCTGACAAGGCCTTTTACGGAGCTTTCTTGAAGAGTCGTCTTCAGAAAGTGGGACTCCCACATCATCATCTAGGTCAGCCCTGAAGCTCCTGGAGGGGGAACGTGCCCAGGGCCCTGACTTCTACCTCTGCTTTGCACAATTGCAATAGACAAATCTTCAGTTAGCGCTTCTTATTTCTTTCAGCTTTCAAGCTCTTCAAGCTTTTACACAATGGAGCACAAACTTCAGAAGATGTTGGTTTTCAGTGTACTGCAATAAAGGGGAGTGGAAAAGCAATGTAAAAAAACTCTTAAATATTTATAAGCACTAGTGGCCTTCATAACACATACTTGTTCATAAGGAAAATATCAGTTCACTAAAAGAATACATTCCTAAGTATTTGATGAATTTGGGCAGGCTCTTTACCAGTATTATTTTTTTCTTTTTCTCTTTGCCACAACGCTCTGTTAACAAACTTCATGTGATCCCTCAAATTTAAAAAAAAAAAACAAAAACGGCAAGACTTGGCACCTTCCCACGTAGAGGGCAATCTCTCTGATAAGGGCTATGAAATAGTTAGAAAGGAGGCGGGAGAGAAATAGATTCTAGGGAGAGATTATTTGGAAAATCTTTCCTAGAAAAGTTTAACAGTAGATTAGATTAGTTTGGTAAAGGCAGGGAATGGGATAAAGATTTGAGGGGTAACTAACATGGTCTACAGAAAATGTTTGAAGTTAAACAGTGAAAAGTGTATGGTAGGCAACAAAGGCAGTAGAAGCACGTGGGCCGTTATGCTGTCTGCTTTCTTGGGTCATATGGGGAAAACTAGCTAAGGAGGAGGAATGACAGCAAGCAGTGTGACTCTTCAGTGGTGAAGCACCAGATCCTGCAGTGTATGCAAGGAGGCTTGCACACAGACTGGCCTGCAAATAATGTTTCTTTCCATCACCAACAAAAATCTCAAATACCTTCAAGTGAAGGAAGACGTATGTGAACAATGCGGACCCTTGAGCAATGGTAGTAAGGAAAAATAACCAAATACTTAAGCTAACACCTTGAAAAGTATAATAATAATAATAATAATCAAAAAAATAAAATGCAACAGCAACAATAACAATAATAAAGGGTCTATAGGCTGCTTCTGAGGCTCTCAAATCGCTCTTGTGTCAGCAGGAGCTATGGGGTGACATTTTTATAGGTAACTTCTTCAGGAAGCTTTATTGTGGACTCTAGGCAATCAAGTCCAGCACTGCTTAGTTGGAGGGCTTATTGTCCAGCCTTTAAGTAGATCAGTTGCTTTTGGAACGCTTTTCAGGAAATATAAATACAGGGCCCTGTATCTTTTTCCCTCAAATCCAGGACATGGATTTCTGATTCATAAAGTTTGTATGCAGTAGCATAGCTTCTGATCTTATTTCTTATAAGACTTAAAGTAACTCCAGACTCTTTAATAAGGTTACTTCAGATTGAAATTGCTGGCAGTAAGGTTGAGAGGAAGCCATGTTATCTATATTTCTTCCTTCATACCAAGAAAATAAAATATGAAACTATACTTACACCAAAGTAATTCATAATTTTCTTCTATTACACGCAAAATTGTAAAGGGTTTAACTTTACCACAGTACATTGCTATACAGGAAATGAAGATCTTTTCTCTCCAGATTTTGTCAGAAAATCTTCATTAGGGTATTGTTCTGAGAACTCAGCAGGCATTGTATTTTAATGAGAAAGGGACTAAAATAATGTTAACAGAATTTAGTATAGCTGCAAAACAAGTTATTAAAGTGCCTAGAACGTAGTAGATGTATGCAAAAGTTTTAAAGGATTTTAAATATTTGAATATTAAAACATATTTTAAAAGGCAAAATAAAAAAAATTTCTTTTTTCCTGTCTATAGACAGCTGTGTTGAAGTCTTCTATCAAAAAATTCCTAACCCAAGTCTTCAGAAATTATGTTAGTATCAACTTTTCAAGGAAAAGGTAAGCTAAGGGTATGATACACATGATTATTAGCAAGAAACTATTTTAAACCCATTTTATCATATTTGGCTGAGGGCTACATCAGATTAATTCTTTTACAATAACAGCTAAGGTTCCCCATGTCTCTTTTTGAGGCAACGTACACCCTAGAGTGCTCAAGTCTTCTAACTTATTCATTGTGACATGAAGTCTGATAAGAGTGTGCATTAGTCAGGTGGGCCAGGGACACTCTGCTATACATGCCCACCATGGCTATCCAACAGGTCTGGCTGAGAGGGGCATCTGTGGTTCTACCCATCAGATGGGTTATGGTCGGTTGCACACATCCATCATAGAGTCAAAGTACTTGGATGGAAAACATTTTTGGTTATATTCAGACTTTGCTTTGGGAGTTATTGATTATGCTGTGCTTTTTCTGCCAAGTCATGAAGGATTTAAACTATTCACTTCCCACTGTAATCCAACCTGACAAGAAGCTATGTCCTGTGTAGCAAACATTCAATTTGCAGCATACCGACCAAAGTCAATAGCACCAGAACACAAAATACATAAATTCAGATTTTGATCCTATCCTTTTTTGGTGCATGATCTTAGATAGATGAGGAGGCATTCTTGGACCACTGCACAGATCCTTATGGCTGGGTATTCATGCGTCATATCAGGTCTCTTCTCACAGAATAACTAATCTTCAGTAATTGTTAATGCATGGAAAGAAGAAAATCCACAGGTTACTGGGAAGAGGGCTTTTTAAGGGATAGAGAAGAACTACACACCACCAGGATTCATGACTGAGCACCCCAAACTGTTTTCTATCAAGAATAGCATTTGCATTAATGAGATATTTTACCATCAGCAAAAGAGCATCAGCTGTTGCCACAGAAGCCTGACTTTACCCACTCCAAGGGCAATCCAGACATTCCTGTTACACCCCCTCACCCGTCTCTGGCGCTTAGCTCCCAGCAAGAACAGAAAGAAATACAGCAATAGCTTACTGTGCCAGCAGCCTCTCTGCTTGCCCCTTAATGTTAGGTTAAAATGAACTGTGATTACCATATGGGAATCCTTTGGCTTATGGATTCAGATAATACTTAATGGGAATAAAAGTAAATAGTGTTAGGTGCAAAACAAGGAAAAGAACAGAAGGCTGTGTGATATGTAAAGATATTTTTCTTTCTTTAGAAAAACACTGCATGACATGAATAAGAAAACCAGTGGGATCCACAAAACCCATTTCTTGCTTCAAAGTAAGAACCAATTATGTTGGTTTATTTTAGCACAGCAAACATCAACTACCTCAAAAATTGATGTAAATGCTAGAAAAATCTCCTACCACACAAAGATGTTAAATGCATAATAAGCTGTACATCATGAACATAAATGTAACATCTGCCCCCAGGAAGTGAGCTTTATGATGTGTCCCTGCAAACACAGTCGAGATCATCTCATACGTATATACGAATGTCAGTTTGTGACATGTGGATTTATAAATTCTTATTTACACAAGAACAGTGTAATTTCTCTGTAATTAAGGAATCATAACAAGTTACGCTAATCGTTGCAAAATATGGTATCATATATCTCAAAAAGCTGTTCCATAGCTTTGATTGAAAACTTATTTTCTAGAAAAGCCTGAAACCAAGTCATCTTCCCCAGCTTTCCCCCACAAATAACGTGTCAGCAGAAATATTTAAATTCTTAGCAACCAAGTAGGAATTACAATTCCATCGCAGTACTTCTGTAGTAGTACAGAGCAGTTTTTCAGATGAAGTCTAACTAGGAGAATCAGAATAGATGTAACATCCAAATTAATTTTACTAATTTAGAAGTTCATAATTAGTATGTCCAATTTGATTACGATACCATATCATCAAGATAAGCAGATATGTAAATCTACGTTCACATATCACTAGACTCAATTTTAATATATTTATATTTTTAGGTTTCACTCACTGTAAATCAGTGGAATGCTGAAGAAATATTTTTGATCTGATGCCCAGTATTAAATTAGATCTTACACTCACTCCCTAAATTTATTGCAGCAGATGACATCGTCAGCTATCCAATTATTTTAGTACTATTTGGCACAATGTAATTTAAAAAGACCTTGTATGAAGGCAAAGCACTTAATAATTCCCCAGCAAATTAATCCCTTCGGTGTAATACTCAAAGGCATAAAAAAAAAAACAAAACAAAAAAACCCACCAGCCTCTTTCAGATTAGCCTGATGTTGCAGTAAGTACCAAGTACTTTTTGTCCTGTTAATACAAGTGGCTTGTTTTAACTTGACATTCACCTTACTGCAAAGGAAATGGATTACATTCCTTTTGTATGATACTGTTTGATAATGCTTAATGTTCGTTGTTTGGAAAACCAGGCTCCACTTGTCTGTAAAAAATATATATATAAGCTACACAGCTGCCTGCACAGTAACAGAAAAATCCAGCAGCCGCTCAAAAATCTCATACTAATGTGGTGAAAATCTGTACAATTTCCCATGCTCCTCATGTAGCGGGAAGTGAGGTGGCCGATGCAGCATTTGTGCGATAAATCTTAAAAGCTGTAGAGCTTAAATAAGAGGCTTCATGAAAGAGAGCATCTAAGAGGGAAAAACCTAGAAGATAGCAACCCCCATGGAAGAATCCTTGTTTGAATAAGGTTGAGTCAGAGCTGACAAAGCCTTCTTAAGCTAGCATATAAGTAATCAAATGCCTAGCAAGGAAAATAAATGGAAAAAGAACTGAGTGTCCTGGGATTTCTATTAAAACAGATCAATACAGGATTATGGACATAAAATAAGCCTTTGCCATTTCAGCATGAAAGCAGAGATTTCTCAGATGCTTACTGAATAAGAAGGCAAGCCAGCACCAGAAATAATTTTGCTTGAAGAAGACTGTATGTTTAAAAACATGAACCAAAAACAATTAGGAAGGTATCTGCGCAAATGACCAAATTCCAGCTTCTGAAAAACAGAGCCAGTAATATCTAGATAACCTGCAGTTGTGACCTCTGCTGTGGATGCAGGGTGTGATTCTCCAAAATTATATGTCTCAGCCATAAGAAAGCTTGAAGAAGCTACCCACCGAAAGATCTGGTACAGCGGCATCTTCAAAATATATCTCTGAAAGTTGTGATTAACTATTTCAGTCTGCAAAAGTTCCATCAGGAATTCGGGCGGGGGCGTGGTGGGATATAACTTTATCAGTCATTTCATATAGTTGAGTTGTATTTGCTATACCAACTATAACCAGGAACTACAGATGAAGCTAAGAGCTTGTAACAAAAATTAATATCTGGTGATAAGTATCACAGGCTTTTCCTCCTGGGTGATGACCCAATTAGTTTCTTAATCACTTCCTAACAGTACATTCCTAATTTGCTGGGAGATGTGAATATGCATGCATGATCACAGATAGTCACTGAAGCACGTGTCTGATACCAGACAGATTCTAGCCAGCATGTCAAGAAAGTTACAGTTAGGAATAGGCTGAAAATTAGTATATTTTGTACTGTCAAAGTAGGCATATTTTGTATTTATGCCCTGTTATTCAGTGTATTCAGCAGAAAGTTAGGACTTTATCTTTGGTTCCTGCATTTAGTAGAGATGGCAATTCACATCATCAATTTTGTTGCATGCCACGCTGGTTATCTATAAAGAAGCACACATTTAGAAGGATTGGGGAAAATCTGAGTGCGCTCCAGTTATTTCCATGATCTTCTGTCCCATTTTCTCTCCACTACGTCTGTTACTGAAGGGTGTGAATACTGTGTTTACAGTGTCCAGAACCAGTAGAGAGATCTTTCATGCACACAGCTGGGTTGCATATCTCTTTCACGCACAAAGCTGTATTGCATATGCCTATGCAATAGCTGCGTAGACACTCAAGCCTGCTCCATGAGCACCAGCTCACATCCCCAGATGGTGCTGTGCTGTGCCATCCAAGTGGCACGGGCTTGTACTAGCTCACTGTCATTTCTTTGTTTCAACCCAATGTCATTACACGTCATGGATACTGATTTTGAGGAATCAAATTGCTCCTTAGTGTAATATTAACAACCCCCAATACCTTTCTTTCCCGCAAACATTTTGCAACTGCAACTGATTACAAGGAGGAGATCAAATAACATTTCACCAAAGTCTCTTTTCTTTAGTTAAATGGCAAAATTCCTCAGGAGAAGTCTTAGTTAAAAATGTAGTTACCCATTAGGTTTTACAGTCTTATTGTAGTCCCAGGGGAGAACTGGATAGTAAAAGTAAAACACTAGAAAGGTTTAACATCACATTAGTGAAATTTCAAATGGCACTAAATTAGCAGGAGTTGCAAAAGGCAATGAAAACTGACAAACAGAGAAGTAGATGTTACTGAAACTAAGTCCATTATTCTTTTTCGAATTATACTCTCTTTAGCTAAATGTAAGCTACCTCAATGTGATGTGAATATTTTCCACTGATGTTACTTGAATGTTACATTTTGTCGCAGATATGAAGAGAACGGCAATACATTGTACCACAGTACAGAAACTGCTGATCTATGCATACTACATAAAATAATCTTAAATACTTTGGACTTAGAAATTTTGAAAGCTGCTAGATTCAAGGGGACCTAGGAATGACATTGGACAAAAAAGTAGGCATTAGTTTGCAATGCACCGTGGCTGCCAGAGAAGCCACTTTGGGGCCACTTACGTAAATGTTTCATGCCAGAAACCATGGAGATAATATTCTCTTTCTAAATGACTCTGTTATACGGATTCTCACAGCCTGATGGTTATGAACGAGCATGAGAGTCACAGCCTCTTTGACCTTCCCTTTTACTATAAATAGGAGGGAGATAGCAGCTAGATGTACATATATGTGACAGGGGTTCAAAATAGAAAGGGCAACAGTGATATGGAAAAAACCGAGCGTTGTTTCTCAGAGAATTTTGTGTGGAATATTAACAAAATCACATTGCCTAAACCAAGAAAGAGAATGTAAAGGGCAAAAGTAACTGCAGCTACTCTAAAATTTAGTATATTATGGCGTAATAACTCAATGGAAGTTAAAACTGAACTGATCTACTGAGGGGAACAAGACTGTTACAGGATTTCTGGAGAGAAGCCCACGTTCAACACAATTTTCACAGAAAGGGATATTCCTGGAATGAGCATCTTTGTTGAAGTGAAAGTGAATTTTCACTTTCTTGACCTCTTCCTGCTTCATCATTGTGAGTTTAATTTTATAATTTTTGCAATATGCATTTAGATCTACTTGCAATTGCAAGATTTAAAGTTTTGCAGTTTTTGAAAATGATCAAGAGTCTCTCCACTCATTCTCAGATTTCCATACAGGTAAGCAGAGTTCTTCCTCGTCTACAGGAGAGTTATCACTTTTATATAAAAGAGATGATGACACAACCTCTCTACACAGCATAGGTAAGAAAACCAGTAAAGAGCTGATATTGCCTCAGGAGAAAACAGTTTTATTTAAAGCAGCAAGAGTAGTATCATTGCAGCTGAGGAAGTTCAGTGCAGTACTCCTGCTGAGTGCAGAGAGAATGGGCCAGCTCTAACAGCTGTGGGACTGCAGTCAGGTCACTGGACCATTCTCACTGCCCCAATCCTCCTTCTGTAACTGCCATCTAGGCAGCACCATCCCAGGGTCTGGCCGACACTGGGTAGGAGCTGTCACCCCCAGCATCAGCCACAGGCTCCTGGCTCCTTCCCAAGAAGCCAACAGGGGGCTGAAGGAGAACATCCCCTGGGCTTGGGCTAGCCTGTGGGCCTCCTGCCGGACCAGGCTGTTTAAGGAACAATAAAAAACAAAGTTCAATAAAAAAGGTAAATTAAAGCATCTTTAAATATTTTGACCAGTTGTCTGTAAAAGCTCTCCAAACCACAGAAGAAGACAAAAATGCTCAATAGGTGATACAGGAACTCACACTAAATCTACAGGATGCTCTGTTCATGGGGACCTTTTAACTACAAAAACGTCTATTAGAGGAAGAGGCCTTTGCTTGCCTGAAGTCAGCCTGAATCGAGTTTGGGGACTTATCTGCTCAAACATTGTTTTTCTGCCTGCTTTAAGTAGGCAAGGATGATTAACATTCTGCTTTTATTTACTTGACTTTTACTAAGGTTATACATCTATACCAAAGGTTATCTCAACTTATTTCTTCTGCTGACTGCTTTTATTGAGGGCTACGTCTCATGACATTAAGTGAAAAGCCATGCAGTAGAAGGAACGCAAGAAATTGCACAGAGTATTAACTTCTAATATGGAATAAAGCAGCTTTGATGAAATATGGGCAGTTGGATCCAGAGCGCTAATTATTCTTGTTTCAGATAAAATTAAAACTACTTCAAGTAACTATGTCATTTTCTAGCTGTAACAAGCACCATGAAAAGATCATTCTTTCATAAAAGATAACAAATAAAGTGAACATCAGCTTAGTGCAGCAGGCAAAGAGCACAGTCAAAGGAAACACATTTAATCAATTTTCTTTAAAAGTCACCTTTCATCTACTCCTATTCCACTGTGTTTAGATTTGGTTTTAGTCTGGTATGTATGTGCTATTTTGATTTTCTGTACATTCTCCACTCTTATTGCCTCGAGTTCATTGTTAGTAAAGTAGCCTATATGTAGAAAATCTGCCTTTCATAAATGCATAGAGTCATCAAATCATAGAATCACAGAATGGTTTGGGTTGGAAGGGACCTTTAAAGGTCATCTAATCCAATCTCCCTGCCATGGGCAGGGACACCTCTCACTAGATCAGGTTGCTTAAAGCCCCATCCAGCCTGGCCTTGAATACTTTCAGGGATGGGGCATCCACAAATTCTCTGGGCAACCTGTTCCAGTGCCTCACCACCCTCATAGTAAAGAATTTCTTCCTGATATCTAACCTAAGTCTACCCTCTTCCAGTTTAAATCCATTACCCCTCGTCCTATCACAACAGGCCCTTGTAAAAAGTTCCTCTCCAGATTTCTTGTAGGGTCCCTTTGGGTACAGGAAGGCTTCTATAAGGGGTCTCCCCAGAGCCTTCTCTTCTCCAGGCTGAATAACCCCAACTCTCTCAGCCTGTCTTCATAGGAGAGGTGTTCCAGCCATCTGACCTTTTTTGTGGTCCTCCTCTGTACCCACTCTAACAGGTCTATGTCTTTCTTGTGCTGGGAGCCCCAGAGCTGGACGTAGTACTCCAGGTGAGGTTGCATGAGAGCAGAGTAGAGGGGACCTATCACCTGCCTGAAGAGCAGAGGGACAGAATCGTCACCCTCGACCTGCTGGCCATGCTTCTTTTGATGCAGCCCAGGATACAGTTGGCCTTCTGGGCTGCGAGTGCACAGTGCTGGCTCATGTTGAGCTTCTTTTCCACCAACATCCCCAAGCCCCTCTCCTCAGGGCTGGTCTCAATCCGTTCTCTGCCCAGCCTGCATTTGTGCTTGGAATTGCCCTGACCCACACAGGACCCTGCACTTGGCCTTGTTGAACTTCATGAGGTTTGCAGGGCCCACCTCTCAAGCCTGTCAAGGTCCTTCTGCGTGGCATCCCTTCCTCCAGTGTGTCAACAGCACTGCAAAGCTTAGTGTTATCAACAAACTTGCTGGAGGTGCGCTCCATCCCACTGTCCATGTCACTGACAAAGATACAAAACAGCGCCGGTCTCAGTACGAAGCCCTGAGCAATGCCACCTGTCACTGTTCTCCACTTGGACACTGAGCCATTGACCACAACTCTTTAAGTGCAGCGATACAGCCAATTCCTTATCCACTGAGCGGTCCATCGGTCAAATCCATGTCTCTCCAATTTAGAGTTATTATATAGGGTTATTACATAAATCCTGTCTTATTCACATATAAAACAACCTTGCATCTTGCAGGATCAACGCTAGTCTCTGAGACGCTGTACAACACTCTGCTGCTCAGATGAGTGTGCAACTAGCAACATTTTAATCACAGTTCCTATTTTTTGCAGTTCCTGAAGTAATGTTTCTTGGGGAAGGGGAGTTCACATACTTTGCCTGTACAAATGGAACAGTCACATATCAGCAGAATTAATTTTTTTTTTAATTATTTTACCTTTTTTCCCCAATTAATGAGGCAAAACAGGTCAACACAGTTGTGTAAGTTCTTAAAACATGTCAGAATTCAGCTTCAATCACATGAGTTGTAACAGTTCTCATGGCTCTGTGTCCTCGCAGTAATCACTGAAATATACTGTGAATGTGGAGAAGACCTGAATAATTATGCTACACGGAGCAGGAGGAAAGAAAAAAGAAAGAAAGAAAGAAAAGAAAACAGAATGGTGTCTGTTAAATTTTACAGAAAAATACTTTGTCAAATGACCCAAGTCCAGAAAGTATCAACTTGAATTAAAGTTTATGGAAAAAAAAATAGAGTACTCAAAATGTCTAATAGTTATTATTTTGATTTTCATTATATGGTAGTAATTTAATTGGAAAATAATATGAATATAGCACACATAACACGATTTAAAATATTCTGCTGTAAGTCACCGTTTGCTGAATATTCCTTGTTGAGTGCTAGTTTTCAGAAACTATTAATTTGTGATATCAACAAAAAGATATTTCATCCTGAATGTATTCTTACCATGAAATATTTTGTTGAGTATTTTCCCCTGTCAGAAGCTCTCAGTAGTCAAACTAAAACAAAATATTGTTTCTAAATTGTAAAAGTTTTGGGAAAAGCTTGTGTCTCAGTTTTGGTATAAGTGGAATATAGTTCCTTGTTCTAAGTGACCATAGACTGTAAAACTAGCCTTTGCACCTGCAGTGACAAAGACGCACATCATGACAATGTATAAACATAGGGAATCATAGACACCACTGTTTAATCTTCAAAAAATAATGAGTGCTGCAGAAAGAAATATGTACTACATCAACTGTAATACATGACTTTTTCTTCCAGTTTTAATGTGCTGTCACAAACCCCACTACTTACACTAGGTACCATCAGTATTTCAGGTGTTTCCTAAATTAAGTGGTTGTGATTTACTGATTGCTTTTTTAAAAGTTCAATTTTGATAACCTGGGTCTGCAGCTTTAAATCTTTAGGCAGATGACAAGAAAGAAATATTTCCAGGTCATTTGATTCAGTGAATTTGGGCAGTACCCATAATGATAATATATCATATACAAATGTCTTGGTTTGAGGTAAAAGAGAACTAATTTTCTGTTCAGTAATTTTACTTTGCAGCTAAGCCTCTTCTAACTAACTGAACTCTCTGAAACTCTCTGTAATTAACAGCGTATTGTGGAGACACTGTTCTCAGGATGGTAAAACCTGATTAGCTATAATTTATGCCAAGGAATGGGATGCAGAGAGGCTGCTGCTTATACTTATTGCTATAACAACCAAGCTCAGCTAACTTCGTAATTTGCCCCATTGGAGGGCTGGAAGCGGAAAAGTGTAGAAGGGTCACACCTGCAGGGAGGAGAGGACAGGACAGGTGACCCAAAACTGACCAACAGGGTATTTCATCCCATCTGCATCATGTTCAGTATAAAAGCTGAGGGCTCAAAGAGTCAGCCCTCTTCCTTCAATGGCTGGTGTCTGAGAAGGACTCTGTGTGTTCATTTGCCTTTGACCCTGATCCCTGCATTCCTGAATCCAGATTCAGAATCCAGTTCCTATCTATCGCTGAGTCCAGTATGGGACTTTCCCAGTGCCTGCCAGTGATGTGATTGTCATCCTGGGGGCTTGATATGATTTTGTATATATTTCATTTTCTTTTCACTATTTTATTAATATTTTCATTAAAGTAGTTTAGTTTCTTCTAAACTTCTAAGACTCTTTCTCTCTCTCCCTCCTCTCCTTGGAGAGAGAGGTGGGGGAGAGCATTTGTCGTTCATTTCAGTGGCCAGTCCAGCCCAAACCACAACAACAAACTAAAAAATCATTAGCTGATGGGAAGTATTTGATAGCCTTCAAGCACTAACCATACAATAGTGATAACGAATCTAACTAAGAATGACAAAATCTGGTACCACATGTTAAAATCTTCATAAAAAAAAAATTAAAAATACCATCTTTAGGAGACCTTGTATTGTATATAGTATGCCACATAGTGAGTACACATTAACATTACTGTTATAGATTAATATTTTTAGTGAATTCTAAAATGCTGAAGGGAGATTTAAATAGTTAAAAAGGAATAAAATGGTTTGTGGAGGGCATTTCCTGTTCACTTTAAAGTCCAATCCAAATAATTTTTTCAATAATACATTTTCCTGGAGCAAAGGTTCCGGTCTCTTGCTATTAATTTTTATCCTTACCTTCTTTTATTCTGTGGGATTTTTATTGAAAAGCTTGGTTAGACAATAATATTTTATTTATGAACAACCATAACATAGAATGCATAAAAATTTGATACGTTTCATTTTAAAATACTGTGCCTATGTATTAGTTAACTACACTGTATCTTTTGGGGTTGAATTTGCTCATCTAATACAAAATAGGATCTGCCTTAAAAATTAGGGCAGGGAAACTAACATCCACAGAAATTTGAAGCTTTTTTTGACTTTTTATGATCTGGTGCATAGGTTTCAACGGAAGTATCATAGGAGTGAAGTTAAGCATACAGCTAGGTTTTCTCCATCGTAAATCATGAATTAGAAATGCATTGGAAGTGCCTAACAAAGGGAAGTCTAAGAGGACCATAAGTGCAGCAAAGATGTTATCAGTCTCTTTGATATATTAGTCTAAAAACATTTTTGGAGGGAAAGGGAGGAAGCCATTTCAGGTATTGGAAGTTATGGGAAATTACTTCATATAACTTTAAGGTATACTCTTTTGGTCTGAATACAGTTCATCTCCTCTCAGAAGAGTTGGGGTTTTTTTTTATTTTACATTATAAATAAGTATCAGTTCAACCTTGTTTGCCCTGTGCAGGTCCTTGAAAAGGTACATAACCCTTCCTTTTTATGTTGCTGTTAGTAATTACATAATAAAATTATATGCAATGATTATGTATTCCTATCAAAATTACGTATCTTTTCTGTATGCTTTTAGAGTAACTTAAGATTCTCTTTTTGCATGTTGGACTCAATGATCTTAAAGGTCCATTCCAACCTAGAGTATTCTATGATTCTATATTTTGAAGAAAATACAGTAAGTCCCTTACATATCTCCGGGGTTAAAAAAAAAATTAAAATTTGTCCAGTAACAAAACACAGGACAGTCCAGTTAATCTTAGTCAATTCTGTTCCCAGGATAGTCACTGTGAGCTGTTTGATTCTCTATAAGAGCTTTTGGGATAGGTCAGTCTTCACTTCTGTTGTTTTCGTACCTCAGTTTGGCAGCTTAAGCCAAAAAATTTGTCATTGCTATTAATTTTGGGCAAACCCTCTGTCATCTTTCTGTCTCATGGCTGCACGCAGTTTAGAACACCTTTTTGCCCTAAATGGGAGCGTCACTGATGTTATGAATCTGCCATGAATCACAGTGGCATTATACTTCTTTCTACAGACCTGAAACCCAAGCTTTAAATTTTACTGCCAGGAATCAGTAGGATATGCAATGTCATAAGTTCATACCTAATGAGCTCACTGAAAACAAAGTCCCTTGTTTGTTCCTAATGCATGCACTAGGGAAACATTATACTTCCCAAAAGCCTGGCTCAGAATTGCATATGGAGAAAGTCTCCCAGCCTCTGGACATCAGCAACCAAAAACTGGTTAAAACCAGCGTATCATAGAGAAGATCAGTGTGGGTCAGTCTGTGTGGACTGTAAGGCAAAATTATGACTGCCACCGAACCTTTACACAAGCTGTGCGCTACATGGGTTGTTACTGTTTTCAGGCTAGTTAATGTGGCAATTTTTTACATTGTCATTGCTGTCTAGTTATTCAAAGTTCCACTCTTAAAATTGACATCCCTTTCTTCATGAAAGTCAGTTGATAACTAGAGGAAAAGGTGTCACAATTCTTCTATGTAACTAATTAGAATTTGGGGAATAATTAAAATTTTAATTAGAAACAGTCTCAGGTACTGCAATATCTTTGCCTCTTTAGGGGAAAAAACAGAGAGAGAGAGAGAGAGATGTTTCTAATAGCTAAAAACTAGGAAAATGGTTTTGGGGGAAAGAAACTTCAAAGTGCGTAATCTAGCGCAGAGACACAGTTCTGAATTGTCAAATTAAAGCTAGCAGAGAACATGTTACACTTACATGTAATTCTTTTCAGGGGCAACATTTCTAAATTTGCCTCTGCAATGAGCAAGCACCAGTGGCATTCCTATCAGGACTGAACACTCTGCTCTTTATCCATCCATCTTTCTAGAAATGTTTTCACATGAAAGAAAGCTTTAAAATATATTTGCACTAATACAACCTACGCATGATTTTTATGTCTGCAGTTGCCTTTTTTATAGATTACCAGTCCTCCTGGGTAATCTTTCTACATGATGTTGCAGTCGAATCCAGCGTTGTATCTCTCATATCACTGCCTCTTTCACAGCTATTCTAAGTTGTCTCATGCCCCTTCCATTATTACTCAGCCTTAAAGCTGCTTCAACACCAGAATGAATTTATCGTTGAATTACTAGACAAAACTGCTGCTATTCTTTCCATTATTTGAACAGCTATTGAGCTGCACAAATGTCATCTACTATGGTTCATCTAATAAATCACAAACTTGAAAATATTAAGCACTGCTAAATATACTCTGGTATATTTGAAAGTACTGTTTCAGTAGTTCTGCCTTAGTAAGCCAGCTAGGGCTTTTTTATTGCTGTCTTAGCCTTCCTAACAAGGCCTGTTTTGCCTCAAGTTTCTAGCAAATGGATGATATTCTCAGTCCATCCAAGACCCTTCATTTAGGATTTATCTCTAGAAAATCATCAGAGCTGAGTTTATCTAAATGAGAATCAGTGCTTATTTAATTTTGTTATCCATTGACTGTTTTAAAACCTCCACTATCCAATTTCTTAAGCATATACAAAAATACTAAAATAGTCATTTAGAGAGATAAAACCACAGCCTTCTGCTGAAAGGTGACCTTTTCAACATCAGTCTAAATTGTCCACTCTCTTCCATCAGATCCCTGCCTCAGATGACTAAAAAGTTTAAGAAAAACAGCAGAATAGGACAGAATACTTTGAAAGGATTATTCTTGACCTTAACATAAATCTGAAAATCTTTATTTTTAGGGCCGCTCTCCACTCTTTGCTACCTTCCCTGTATTTTTCATTCAGTAAATTCTGTATCTTTAGGAGGAATAACAGTGTGCTTATTATAACCTGCATGGGGGTTTTAGAGAAGGTGTTCAGTTTATCTGTTTCAGAACCATCAGTGAACATGATACACCACTTGTGAAAGACCAAATTTACATCTTCTCTAAGGATAATTCTTACTAAAGGATGCATAAATAAGAGGCTTAATACAAAAATAGAGGTGCACTTTTTTACACTTCATATAAACAAACAAATAAATAAATAACACAGAAAAAAAAATAGAAGCAGCTTGTATAGCTGTTAGTTCTTACTTCGGTCTTCTGAACTGGGGCGTATTGCAGAAGCAGTTAATGCTACCCGCACACAAACATGTATTTACACAGACCTGGGGATGTGTGGGTAGAAGTGGTGGTGGGCATGGGCAGCTCAGGCAGTCACAGTCCCAGGGCAGCCTTAGATGCTGCTGCTGCCATTTGAACACCCAGCTTTACTCAACCTTCTACATGTCTCTCCTTTCTGCTGGTAGCAAGTCCATTGTCCACCTGGGGTGTCAGGGAAACAAGTCCAGTTCTCCTCGATGATGTTTCAGAAAAGTCATACGCTTCAGAGAACAGGAAAAGAAGTGGAGTTGTTAGAGCGGGAAGTTTACAGAATTTAAGACAGAGAGAGAGGTCTCCATTCACAGTGCCTCTGGTCTGCTCACCACTCTGCTGCAGGTCCCCTGTCCGCCACCACAACAAAAGTGAACTTTGCTTTTGCCAATCAAGAAAACAAAAAAGCATTTTCTTCCCCTTGCTTAGTTTCTTTAACAGCAAAATCTGGGACAGGTCCTTTCAGTTTTGTCCAGCTTTTTAATGTTCTTTACATTGTCTTTCTCCATAGAATAATTTGATATAAAAGGTCGGCAGTAACATTATCAATCAAGTTTATTCATGTGATGTCAGTTTGGAATTGCAAACACTTGAACAAACTCCGTGTGCTCTTACAAGGAGACACAATGATCACTGGTTTGAAGGCCCTGCTATCAAGAACTTCTTTACGTATAACCTTATTTAAAAGTCCAAAAGTTCATTCCTGTTCCAAAGCCAATTTTTTATACCCAGTTTATAAAAAGTTTCTATGTATTGCTAGATCATTGCTCAAGCTTCACAGCAAAGAATTTGTTTCCAAGCCAAATAAGGATGAAACAAGAAGACTGTAAATTTTCATACTAACATTTAAGTGTAAGTTAACGTTTAAGTATTCTCAGTTTATGCTGCTGAACAGGCAAGGACAAAATTGTATTCAACATCAAATATAAGTTTTGATCTGGCAGACACCATATATCATAGCAGCGACGAACTGTTCATTTGTCATTAACAACGGATCATATCAAAATACCTGTTTCCTTTGTGTAAAACATTTTAAAACGACTGCACTGAGCAATCAATGTATTTAATATTGAAAATTAAATTTGCTGTACATCCAGTTAGTTAACACAGCTGCTTTCAGTCATCTGTCATGTCCTGTAGGTCTGGGTGTCATAATGATGCAGCACTATAAGAACTGCAGTATAGTAATACTTTACTGTTCTGTTCCTTATCCAAAGGAATTTCATCTCTCCCTCTCATGAATAATCTGATCTAAGCTTCATGGCATTTCTTCTTCCAGTCATAAGGATAAGCTGAGAAAGCTGAACTGTCAGCAAATCTTTGATGTAAATCAATGGTCACAAGAGGCTTAACTAGGAGGCAGAGGAAGAATATAATAACGGAGCAATCAGCTTATCAAAAAGATCACTTTTCCTTTTCAAAAATAGCTAACTTTTAGCAAAGCACCTTCTAATTCAATTATGTTGTGAGTCAGCATTTGTCAAAGAACCTTTGAAATTGCCATGTGTGCTAATTAATACATATTTGAGATGGAGAGGTATCATTATTAGATAACTTATTTCAAGATAGCTAAAATTCATGGACTTAATATCTGTGAAAGAAGAATGTGTCTGTCTTTCATTTTGGGTTGTACCAAGAAAAGAATAGAATCCAGGTTTTCTGATCTTCATGTTAGATGATTTTACAGGGACCGTGGCCAAATCCTGAGGTGTGTTTCCATGTACAAGTTTACCCAAAGGAGAAGAAATGAGGGGAAAGGTTTTGATAATCTTATTAATTTTTGAGTCATCATTTTCTTTGCTCATATGACCTCAGATATTTTGGATGCAAAAGAGTATAAAATGACTACAAGTTCAGAGTTATAAATGTTACATGATAATACTTTATAACAAATTTTATGAAGTATTGGAATTGATAATGATTCACAAATAGATATTTTTGATCCTCCCATAACTAGCATTAAGGGTCTCAAAGCTTTATGAATACCTCAGCTACATGGAGTCTTCACTACAAGCAGAAAACGAAAAATAAATCTTTCAATCCATATTCCAAATTCTTTCATATTTATGTATAAGCATATACTGAAGATTAAGTATGTTTTCTAAATTATAGATTTTCTGTAATTATATATCTGACATTTCAGTATTATAGTAGTAGGGGTCAATGAAGTATTTAAATAAAGGGCAATGTATTTCTTTCCTATATGAATTAGAAGCAACTTTTGATTACAAATTAAGCCACACTTCTGCACCTCTCAAGTATCATGAGCATGTGTTAATCTGCGTTTTCAGAAGAATTCTCTTCCACCTTTGTATTAGTCAAAGAGTAGTTGCAGAATCTTATTAATCACATCACCTACCTGCACTTCTGATACACGTGAAGGATGTCCCTGTCCATGGCAGGGGAGTTGGACTAGAGGACTCTTCCAACCCAAACAATTCTATAAGTCTATGATTCTGTAAGACCTTTAATATGTGCCTTGCCCACACTCCCCCTCCCCCCGGCATTCTTGCCTCTAAATTAGAGCGATATGGATTTGATGAATGGACTGTTAGATGGACTGTTAGATGGAATTGGCTGGATGGCCTTGTCCAAAGAGTTACAGTCAACAACTCAATATCCAAATGGCAACCAGTAATGAGTGGTGTCCCTCAAGGGTCCATACTGGGACCAATAATACTTAATATCTTCATTAATGGCACAGACAGCGGGACTGACTGCACCCTCAGAAATTTTCTGGATGACACCAAGCTGAGTGATGTAGCTGGTATGCTTGAGGGAAGGGATACCATCCAAAGTGACCTTGAAAAGCTTGAGGAGTGGGTCCATGTGAACCTCATGAAATTCAACAAGACCAGTTGCAAGGTCCTGCACCTAGGTCGCAGCAATCCCCAATATCAGTACTGACGGGGTGATGAATTGATTGAGAGTGGCCCTGGAGAGAAGGACTTCGGGAGACTAGTGGATGAAAAATTAGATATGACCCACCAGTATGTGCCTGCAGCCCACAAAACCATTCTTACCCTGGGCTGCATCAAAAGAAGCGTGGCCAGCAGGTCGAGGGAGGTGATATGTCCCCTCAACTCCACTCCCATGTGAACTCACCTGGAGTACTGCGTCCAGTACTGGGGCTCTCAGCACAAGAAAGACATGCACGCGTTACAGCGAGTCCAGAGGAGGGCCACAAAGATGATCAGATGGCTGGAACACCACCTCTCCTATGAAGACAGGCTGAGAGAGTTGGGCCTGGAGAAGAAAAAGCTCCGGGGAGACATTTTATAGCTTTCAGTATATAAGGGGGCTTATTACAAAGATGGAGAAATACTTTTTACAAGTACCTGTAGTGACAGGATAAGGGTCAATGGTTTTAAACTGAAAAAGGGCAGATTTAGATTGGATATAAGGAAGACATTTTTCAGGATGAGGGTGGTCAGATACTGGAACAGGTTGCTCACAGAAGTTGCAGATGCCACATCACTGGAAGTGTTCAAGGTCAGGTTGGATGGGGCTTAGAGCAACCTGATTTAGTGAAAGATGTCCCTGCCCATGCATGGCAGGGATGTTGGAACAGATGATCTCTGAAAGACCCTTCCAAACCAAATCTTTCTGTGATTCTATGGTCCTATGATCTCCATGTCGCATTTCTTCTTATTCTTGTCTTCTGTTAAATATGCCCTAGATAACGCAGATTAAGAACCAAGTTTTTAACCTTGGATTCATCTTTGGCAAGAATGCACCTTTGCTTTCTGAGCAGCTGTTTTTGTACTTAAGAATGCATATACTCACGTTTGACGCATTATGATCGGTATCATCTACAGAAGTATTTATAATAAACTTATTGATGTGTGAAAGTCTGAGTAATTTTGAGCGGATTTTCCCTTCTTATATTCAGATTCTTCTTTCTGAAAGCAAAAAGAAATTGAAGGTCTTTCTTCTGTATATGTTATCATTGCTCATATTTAATGGATTTACTTTGCTCAAAACTATGCCCGACCAAGGGATTTCACGAGCTGACTAATGCCATGGAGCTCTGACTTCCCTGTTATGAAGGCTCTACCATGATTTCAAATACCACTTCTGGCCTGTCAGCTATAATTTTGTATTTACTATGGACATTTGTGCCAAAGGTTTGGAGACTCTCATGTGTTTTTCAGCACAGTTCAACAAAGAGTTGTTTTTCTTGTGCAGCTTCAAGGACTTGTATAGGGTAGTCTGAGCCATTAACATCAGACTAAAGTTCATCTACAGCATCAAAACATTTTCTTCTACCTTCTGCAAAAAGCTTTGGAAACTCATTAAAAAACACTATTACTTTCATTTCACCACCCCTCGCACCAGGTCCCCTCAAAAAATAGAATATCTGTACCTGTCTAAATACTTAGGGAAAGAGGTAGGTTATCTAATAAAATTGAGTAGTTTTTATTCGGGCTGTGCCAGTGTTCTGGCTAAAGCCAGGCTGGGATCCAATTGGATTAGTCCTCATGAGAGTCTATAATCTACAAACAGAAATTCCTTGAGGAAAGGAAATTAGAGAGCTGTGCAACCACTTAAATTGATTGATGATGTATTTAAAACTTAAATTTCTAATAGCACCTTCTGTCATGAATCCCAGTCTCCTTCCAACCAAGGGAACAGACCAGGAAAAATAAGGAAAAAAGGACTTGTTTTTTGGGTTTTTTTTTCTAGGTAGGTATTTTTCAATGATTCACTCAAGTGTTACATATTTATTGCATCTTGATATACGATCTAAGCCTCACAAGTAAAACAGAGTAACTTTATTTCATGACCATGATCTTTCCTTGTCAAGATGAGACAATCAAAATTGACTCAGTTTCAGAATTAATGTCAATCCCATCCCTAGCTGTCACATACACAGTGACTCTGAGAACGTGTGTTCCACACTAGACTAGAAATACGATTAGGGAAATAAAGAATATTCTGCTCTTCTCATACATTTGTCTTCTGCCATTTTTAGAAGTTTCAGTGAAGCATGCCAAATACTCTGTGAAACAAGCAGCTCTTACTTTTTGAAACTTATATCCTTTATATTTTATGCCTGTTCCCTGTATAAACATGCTGGAACAAGTTCTGAAAACAAATTTTATTTGGTAGGAAGTAGATGACTCATAATTTGCAGAGTACATTTTAATGAACTATAAAGACTGTATTATTGTATGACATAGTAGGTACACCTCAACCCACACTGCCAGCTACCCTAACTGTGCAAATACGTGTTTTAAAATTATTGTTGCTCTAACAAAAGTAGAGCTTCTGTGTAACATTAACAGCAAATATTAAATAATGTGCAGATGTGCAGTAAGTCTGTTATGTTGGGTTATAAAAACATCATACAACCTGCAGTGAAAAAAGCTTCATTGCACTAGCCTATTTGCAACATGGATCAATGGCATAATTGAATTTAGAGAAAAAATTAGTATTGGACCATTACGTTAAAAATATATGGAACACTTATAATGGAGGAAGCCTTTGGAGATAGCTGAAGAGTGTGCAGACTTTGTGAAGTGTTGTTCTCGCAGTTTGCAATAGCAGCATTGGCTCTGGCGTAGAGTCATCTTGTGAGATTGCCTATTCCTGCTCTTCACATGAGAGTACCATTACCTTTCTACTTCTATCAAAAAATATAAAATAGCAAAGTACACAATGCTTTACCAATTTAGGTACTGCATGTCAGATGTGACATCACACTAACTCCCTCTCTTCCTTCCCTGGGGTCATAACAGCTCATTGGAATTCACATCTGAAACAAGGTCCTCACCAAACCTGTCCACCTTCATCCATCAAGCTCTCAGAGGCACATACTTGTCTGTATGATTCTGGTAAAGTGCACCAGAAGTGGCACTTGTGCAAGAAGAAGTAGAACAAGTGTCACACCTTGACCACAGAAGCTTTCTTTGGTTTAGCTAAATAAACCTCAAATGAAGTTCTGCTATCATGGATCAACTACTCTACAGCAATTCTTTTTTTTTTTTTTTTTTTCTTCTCACATTGCAACTGCTAACCTGTCCCTGAAGCTGTCTATCCCACAGTACCTCTAGGAAGCCATTTGCTTTCATCTTCCATTCACGTCAAGAAATGACAGATAAATACAACAGCTCTTTGTTGGGACACAGAGGGAAAACTTCAGTTTCTGTAAGTTAAAAAAATCTGACAAGAATATTCAATTTACTAATCCTGCTTTAGCGTCTACTTTAATATAAAGGTTTTTCAAGAGCCTCTAAAACTTGTGTAAATCATACTGTAATGACAATCTTATACCAAAACACATGATCTGAAAGATTTTACCTATTTTTTACCTGTATGAGAAATATAGGTAATCATCCCCTTCTATCAAACGGGTTGCGACTATTGTTAATGGCATGAACACCACTGAGCTAAAGAGTAGCCAGATGTATTTTTCATGATGATTTACTCTCTTTTTCTTTCGCAATATTCAGACAATAATTGGTTGAAAGATCCCTCAAGTGCAAATTTTAGAAGGCTAATTGTGAACTGTGCAGTAGTATAAATATCAAGAGAACAAATTTATAGCTGCAGCAATATGTCTGAAGTGCTCCTTTTCTTTCTACTTTCATTTCCCACAGTGTTTTCCATTTCCTCGTGGGAATTTTAGCTTTTTTAAAATCTGTCTGAGTTGAAAGAAACAGCCACATGTCTGATGAAGGAATGTGCTACTGGGAGCTACCCAACATGCAAAGTCTGAGTAAGAGCTCCGGTCTTCCTCTGCTTTGTGTTGCCTGCAAGCAGTACCACTCATGATCCCCACCTCACAAACCCTTTGAATTCCTCATTTCTTACTTATACAGGAAAATCTATATGTTTCTCACAATTTTAGTCTTCCATAAACAAGCTCATAAGAACATAAACAATTTTGTTCTTGCAGTATTTTAAGCTTTCTGTAACCAAGCATGTCTTTATAAAGAGCTTCCTCCAATCTTTCTTTTTACTTTTTTTTTTAATTAATTTCAGGTGTCACCACACCCATTTTAATCACAGGTGTTTGGGGGGTATATTACCATCTCACAGGGAAGATAAGCTTGTTATATGAAGGGGTTAAGATTGCTAATGCATGTGTTTTGTAGGGATTTTTTTTTTTCTGTTAAATATATGTCATGTTAGCAGTTTTTCTGGTTTTTAGCGTTCTACTTTTTTCTGCGTCCTTGTTAGACCCTACCAGATTTTCCCTGTAATTGTCTTGTATAGCCTATGTTACAGAAAAATGCTCTGAATTAGGGCTTTACAGACATCACAAATTATACTAGTTGTACTCAGTTTCATTGCACCGATATATTTTGCTTCAAATTTCTGGCAGGGTCTTGTTAATCTTTGTTCTGATTTTTTTAGAAATAATCAAAGACCAGACCAGTGGAGACTATCTGCCATAGGTATACATATTTAGTGAATGCAGAGTAAAAACAGTAGCCAAGCTTCCTGCCTTAGGAAGGTAGGGAAAGAAGCTATGGAATTCTCCCTCCTGGCTCCTAGTTTTAGCCTCTGTCAGCCCAACTATGCTTCCTCCTTCCCTGCCTCCCCCATGGAGCCCAAATTACCTTCCTATTCCAAGAGCTCTCTTCCCTCTTTTCACACCAGACCTTCTTGTACAGTAGTGATGAGTAAAAACTCACAAAAAGAGAAAAGGCCAAGCTGCAATGGAGATGTTTAAAAACATTTACTCAGGTTGCAAAAGGCCAAGTGTTAAATGCTTTAGAAGGTCTAGAGGTCTAGATTTAGAAGACCTAGAGGTGTGAGTCCAGATTATTTTTGTGAATAAAGCTCTTTTGTGTGTGTGAGAGAGAGTGAACCGCAGAGCCAGACAGAGCGGTATGAAACGCAATTCTGGGAGCTTTCATTTTAATGTGTATGTCAACTGTGAGCCAAAGGACAGGAAAATGAAGACTGTTTCACAGAGATTGAGTATATTAGCTTTGCTGGGAAACGGAGACGGATTTTGGACAGGGAATTTATTCTTTCAAGATGTATTTCAGAACCCAGCTGAAATAAAAAGGCCGGGCCCTGGAGATGTACCCAGTTCCTGTCACAGACCACAGCTGGTTCCTGATGACAACAAAAGGGACAATTAGACTGGTGACAGGAGTTGCAGGAAGCTAGTCAGCAATGTCATGTATTTTGTGACAAAGCATGTAAAATAACTACCTTGAAGTTTAGAAAAACAAGGTAAATCAAACAAAAATGATAGTACTTAAGCTACTTTAGGTCAGAAGCTTCTCACTGGTAAATAACTTGTGAGATAGGGGCTTGCTGTTTCTTGATTCACATTGTTTGACCTACCATGCTGCTTAAAGGTATTTCATAAAAGTGTGTTAAAAGAAAAGAGAGTAGGCAAATGGTGGCTGAAATACACTGTTTCGTAAAAGAAACTGGATTTCTGAACTTGTTATGTTTTTCCAAAATCCTGGAATCTGTCACATAAGAATGAGAGGAATGGGAAGTGTCTCTGTCTTAGAAATTTAAAAGTACATGTTGCATTTTTGACCCCAATAATAATTAAATTTAAATTTCTAATCCAGTCTAGCTCTAACTTCAGGTCCAGCCATGCTGATCACCAGCATCAAAGCCAGCTGGTCCTCCAGAGTCAGTAGCATGTTACCACAGTGGGGCAAATTTCTCCTTGACGTTTATGGTAGTTGATTCAAATCTTTCAGTTACTTTTAAAATGAGGGTGGGTGGGGTGTTAAGTTTTCTGGTCACATATAATTATGTTTGGACAATACAGTGTTCTCAAACCTGTAAATATCCATCTGATACTTCAGCATCTGTCAAACAGCTATCTCTGTAAAATGCCAGAAAGTAACTCAAAATTAGCACCAGTAAGACTATCTGTGATTTTGCTACAGCCAACAAGAATTATCACTGTTAATTAATAAATAGTTATAAAATTATTATTATTATAAATTATAAATAATCTAAATAATTTCTAGCTTTCTTACCTATCCTCTGCTATGTCCATCACTTCTACTGCTGCCTGGAAATCTCTTTCTTACACTCTGTCAGTAGTCCTAAGTTCTCTGACACGTGTCTCTGTGTGTGAGCGTGTGTGTGCACACACGTGCACAGGTGGTGGCTGTTTGTTTATGTAAAGAGTAACTCTGTATCTTAAGATTTTCCAGGAGTTTTTACAGTACTTTAGTTCAAAATTCTAGTTCTGTTTGGCAGGAACACCATGACAAGGAATAGACTGTAGTGTTTTCGGTAATAGTTTGTACAGTGTACTCATTTAAATTATAGTTAGTCCTCCGCTATCTGAGAAAGCGATAAATGTAGATTTTTCCCTCGCCCCCTCCTCACTTGGCACACATTATAGCTTTTTCACTGATGCTTCCTCTAATACAAACCAGCAGCAGCCCACAATTACAGCAGACAGGGATCAGCAATTGCTGGCCTTTTTCCTTTTGTTTATTCTCTTTGGGGTAAAGGATCCAAGGATCGAGAGCACGATCATTTCAGTCATACACTCTCTCCGCATTTTCGAACACGGAAGGTAGACTAACCTTGTGGTTACTCTGCTCAGTGGAAAGAGCAATCTAGTTACAGTGTGACAAGGACCCATCCATGAGGTTTAGAAAGTGAGGGCACAACCCTGTTTCAGTAGTCACAGTAAAAAAAATTGTTTCTGGAGTCCTCCATCGCTTCTTTGTTTTTTTAAAGGCTTATTCCAATGGGGTTACAAGTGCCCCATCCCTCCTTTGATTTTTTTAAAGCTTGTTCTGAAAAATAAGTATTATGATGAAGACTTAGATCATATATTTGTCCTCACTTTGAGACCTTGTGACAGAAGAATATATTTAATGAAATATTTCAAACGATTTTAAAAAGTTATTGAGTGTGCAACTGGTAAAAAACATAAAGTACGTAGAAGGAGGGATCTAGTTATTTCTGCAAATGCATGTCTGAACACACGTAATTACAGTCTGGAAAAACACACAACAGGGCCTAAAGTACTGTATATGTCCTTACTGTCTCATAGGAATTAATGGACAAAAGAAATATGTAAGTTTATTTTAATAGTGTGTTTTGGATAATATTGTATAAAATATATGGCCCACACAGTGCAATATATCATTAAGCTGTAGTATTTTGTACAGCAAAGATGTTTTCATAAAAGTCAACCTGAAATTTAAACATAACTACAGTATTTCATTCTTAGTATATAAATACATTCTTTAAGAAACCTGCAATACTAATTTAGAATTTATAAGGACTGATTAAGTGCCCACTGAAGTCAACAGATAAAATCCATTTGCTGCAAGCACTGGGCTTGACTACCAGTTGAGGCCAAAATGTTTAAATCAGATAACATTGTTTTATAAGCTACTTTATTTAAGACCACTCCACATCTTCTGAAACAACACCAGAGAAAAGATAACACATTTTTGGAAAGAGTGAGTATGCATCTGGGAGGGTCTCTTATGACACGTCTTTAGACGAATGGCTAGGAAAATAAAATGACAGTCCATAAATAGAAGCTACTGTGCTACAGCAGAATAATGATTCTTCCATTTGGTATTCTGGACAAAGAAGACAAAGCCAATTCAATCTGCACTGCACTACATTATGGCATACTGCATCCATTATTTCAAACAAGCAGGATTAGAATAAAATTAATGTGATGTCAGCTTGCTATTAACGTCTCATGAATATGATGTTTTATGTTGTTTACTCGTATATTATTCTTGTTTGTAATCTGTATCACAGATACATTTGATCAGTCTTATTGTATTTATTTAAATTTGTTCCACTTCCTACTTTTAGTGGTAAGTATATTTTATGTACTAATCTACGTTATTTGAGATCCATCCTCCCTGACCAGGCTCAGAGAAAAGAGGAGGTTTCCTTAGCAACACACGCTATCACAAAATTTGAAAACACCCTTCTGAAATACTTAGGTCTTCTTTCAATTTATTATGTTTGTTCGTATCACATGGGAAGTGTTGCTGTGAGGGAGGCACATCTGAACCTTAGGCACCACTGAAGGCTTACTCAAATTAAGCCACAGTGGCGCTTCCCTAATATAGATGTGTCGGCACAAGTGTTATACAGTAATTTCAATAGTCAAGGTTTTGTTTGAGAACTTTTTACAAAGTGATTTTTCTGTTCAGCTGAATAAAAAACAAGGGTATGTAGCAATAAGAGACCGCAGGTTTTCTCCAGCAATATTGGCTCACAATGTTGGGTGGAACTGCCTGCTCAACAGAGAACTTTTTATCCTCGCTTGGGTCAAGGCATCTGTTTCAGTATTTAAAAATTCAAACACTGAAAGATTTTATATGATTACACCCAAAATTTGGAACACAGTTAAGATAGAAATATAGAACTTAATACAAAAATATCTACTATTAATATTCTCTTTATTTACTGTCAGCATGGCTTCCAGAAGGTGCTTTGTAAAAGGAAGGATGTCACCTTGCGTAAACATTAAGCACCAAAGAAAAGTAGACTAACTGCTTTCTGGAGACTTTCCTTTAAAGCACATAACCTGGGGAATGCTTTGCCATGCAAGAGTTTGGTGAGATGCTGCGACCCCACTACTCATTGCCTCGAATGGGTGTTGAGCTGTAACAGCTCTTGCCATCGTGTGCAGAGTCATCTCAGGACACAACTGTAGCTGCCATTTTCAAAATATTTTAATGCTACAACCTGGAAAAAATACAATTCCTCCATTTTTGTCTGCTTCACCTTGTTTGCACAGTAGCTAATTTCATCATCGTAATTATGTGCAACACTAGTAATTTCAACATCAACTGTGACTCTTCCTCTTATTTTTATACCCAAATAAGCTGTCAGATTGACATAGTTTCTCTGAGCTTTCAATAATTATCTTGATAGAGTCAAATAATTGAAAAATACATCACTTTCTGCATAATATTGCATGTGATTAATCAATGTGATGAACTATTACAGTGTTTTCATTGATTTATGCTAGAATGACTCATCATGTTATGGATACACAAAATATGGCTGTTCTTAATGCATCAAAAGATAAATTTAGTGACAGTATCTTACATAATATAACTACCCCTACATACAGAACAGGAAACTTAGCATAAATAGAATGTCTTCTGGCAAATACTGACTAGTTATTACAGATTTTAAATGGAAGGCCTTAATATCACTATTCATTTCAAAGGGAAACCTCATTTTTTGTCTTTTCTTTCTTATTCCTAATTCCTGCCAGTATTTCACTAGGTACCTT
The DNA here is from genome assembly GCA_008921705.1 of Burhinus oedicnemus. NCBI lineage: Eukaryota > Metazoa > Chordata > Aves > Charadriiformes > Burhinidae > Burhinus > Burhinus oedicnemus. The sequence continues at coordinate 985,865 of VFFE01008521.1, read as the reverse complement.
TGCTGTTTCCCTTTTTTTTTTAATTATTTTTTTTTATTTTCCAGGATTAACTGAATGCTTGATGTATGATTACACTTGACTGGTGTTAATACATGATTGATAAGCTTAAGTACAGTTAGTATATAAATATTAATAAAGCTATGAAACAAACAACAAGGCATTGCAAATGTCTGGCATCAATATGCTAGTAACTTGATAAGCTTTATTCCAGCTGCCATCAGTGGGAAACGGAACTGAGCAATTCAACAAGGAAATTTCAAGCAATGACTACAAATCCTCTGTAATCAGTTTCCAGTCGTGAATCAGGAGTATTGCTACCAGTATGATCTGTGTGGATTTTGCACCTAATGGACAAGAATCTAGGAGGGACCCCTTTGCCCTCTGTAATAATTTCATTGTTTTCCTGCTTACTCATACACTTGACTCTGCAGCACTGAGTTCACTGCAGATCTGTCTCATTGAAATAAAAGCAGTGAAAGTCATCTGCACTGAATTTTGGTCCTCATAAAAGTCAGACTGAAAGCAAGGTCGAATATGCACTGCCAGACAAGCTGGAATATACTATTTTTCCCTTCCTTTAGGTATCTTATAAATCTGTTATTTTCCCACTGTCAAGTGGGCTTAAATGTATGGGGATTTTAAATTATTTTATTCTTGCAGTTTAATAGCCTTCAGTGCCGTATCATGACCTGTTCTCATTTTACTCACATGGATAGGAGGGTTCAGTGGGAGGGAAAAGGTACAGACTCTGATGCAGGGCAGGAAGACCTGCCTTCCCCTGCAGCATGCCCTTACAAGCTACATAATTGACTGTCGCTCCACAAGACCAGGCATGGCCCAGGAACATTCATCATGAACATGATATATGGTGTTGACGCATAGCATAGATTCGTTAGTTCCCACCACAGCACAATGATGCACTGCTTGCCTGCCATTACAATGTCAATGAGTACTAAGAATAGCACATGCTCTGTGCTGCAGGGCACTTACAGTCGTACATTAAGGTCTGTTGAAATAAAAGATATTTGTCAGATCAGTTTCATAATGGGAAATAGACAGAATTTGAATGTTATAAATGGTCAAGCTTAACCCTTTGGGAACACATGAGGTGGAGAAAGGGAAGGAGCAGAAGGGAGAGAAGTTAAACACTAGTCACTAGACCCAATTCATAGACTGGATATATTTCCAATTATTTAGTCCCCTGTAGACTTACTCTGCCAAGTCTAAGTGAAGAATTTTCATGTATAAGGAGGCACTAGATAAAAGACAGTAAGAATTACCCATGATTGTTCCTTCCAAATACGACTATATAAGGTTTGCTATTTTAGATTTCTTCAATCACCTACATCATGATTGTAAAAAGATCTAATGGACTTTGAATTACCTATTTTCACATGCCTTGGGAAGACACACCATTCCATTACATTGCTCTTCTAAGACTAAAACTTCTGTCTGCAGTCTGTGCCTTTATAGCATTAACAACGTAATTTTGTCAAATACAACTGCATCATGCTGTGAAGTGTTCTTAACAAATGTAACTTTTATTCTAGATGTTATTTTAACAGAAGACCCATGAGTAGTAAAGAAGGGAACCTATAGAAGAGTTTTTTTCTTGTCCCTTTATGTACATGAAAATCGCTGAACACGTGGACATCTCTTGATAGCGTCCAGAAGAAAGAAAATATGTCATACAGTCATGATATGTTCATTCAGGTGGAATGAACAGGTATACGATAGTAACAGTGTTAATATATCTCTGCTGCTGTATGACAGTTGAACAAAGCTAAAAAATCTGAAATTGTGGGGAATTCGGTTTATGTTAATGACTATGGTTATAATTGTTGGAAAGAACAACAAAAATACTTGAAGTGACAAAGGAAAAAGGAAAAGAAAGCATTCCTTGTTCTTCTTTACTGCTTCTGTAAAGCATTGTAATAAGAAAATATATATGTTAGCCAAGCTTTTTGGAAAGCATTAAAGACAGCACTAGCTATCCCTTTTGACAGAACACAGGCCAGGATAGAAATAGAAGGTAGGAAAGCAAAGACTAAAAATTAATTTTCTACTACCCTACAAGCAGACTCTCCTGGTTCAGTACTGCTCTTGGTGAGAACACAGGCAGAAGCGGTTTAAGTATCTCCCACCAGATCCAAGCACATAAGCCTGGACTTGTTTCCCATCTCCAGTGGAAAGGCCCAGGTGCAAAATAAACATCTGGTCATTGAAGCTGAAGAATCAATAAGTAGGATATGATCCTACTTTTTACTCTTTTATGTAATTTCTGAAACACTTATGCCTTTACCGAGACAGTACAACGTGCCACTTGAGGCTCCAAATGGTACCTTCACCTTCTGCATCAGTGTGGGGATGAATAATTTAATCAGGCTTGTGTTACTTGAATTTTTGTAATTGTATGCAACACGCAATAAACATACTAAAGCTTTGTATCAATGTTCTCAGAAGGAAAGATAATCTTACAGGACTTTTCTGGTACTACACCTCTTGAGTATTACCTTCATTCAAAAATCACTCCCGAATGTTTACAATAAGACATGCAGAAGATATTTATTTCTTGTCCTGTTCAGGAAAATCATGAGTATCTTACATCCAACACCTGCATAAAAGTAGAACAATAACAGGCATTTTGCTGGTAATTTTGAGTCACAGGATGGTAGTTATTTACTTTACATTTCCTTCAGCTAAAAGTTGAGATTTCAGATTCTGGCAGGAAGTTCTGTTTACTGTTCTTTTTACTGAGTCTGGGTTTAGCATCAGCTCAGATTTAATACCTCTACATGGATGAGACCTGTGCTAATTCTCCCTTTTCCTGTTCCCAGCTACACAATAAGGATAAAATAGGTGGAATAGAAGGAAGAACGTAAATGGAGGAACAAGTCTAACCTGAACTACACTGGGGATTGAGAGTTAAAGGAGAAAGTGTGTGTGTGTGTGTGCATGAGAGGGGGGTGAGTGGGAGAGCAAAGGTAAGGAAAGAGAAAGATACATCCTATGCTTCAGCGTTCCCCATCAGTCTGTTCTCAGCACTGACTTTATACAAGCCTTTAGTCACTCGATCTGTTCCTCAAAGCTGTAAAGAAATAACCAAATTCCTTTCACAAGATCACAATTTTTTTTCTGTTCAAACATCATTTGGAAAGACAGACAGGATGACTGCTCTTATCTTCCTCTTTTTTGTGCTTCATCTGACAGTTATAGTCTCTTTAACCATGTCTGCAAGCAAAACACATCACTTTACATTTCCAGAGGGTCTCATGTCATTGTAATGATGCATGGCATCCTTTTAAGTCCTTCACATTAAATACGTAACTGAAGGCAACCTGAGTTGTATTCCTGAGGTGACTACAAAGATTGAAATACTGGGGTTCACTGAAAACGATGAATCAAAATGACTACAAGCTGGCTGAGCAGAAGAAGGGACATATGAATAAAAGCAATGTGCTAGATCTTCTACTTTGTATGCTCTATAGACGTTTACACTGTTTCAAAATGGGGCACAGTCATTTCTGTTCAGATATAATAACATTTGGACAATCTGACTTACTGAACTCAGTCTGTTCAAAAGCAGATACTAAAAATTACTCACCACTTACCCAATTAGAGACATTATTATCCAGTTGCATACCAGCAACATCAGCTAACTGTAGCTCTATTTGGTCTACATGTCTTAGAGTTCCTACAGAATGAAGAAAATAAAACATTTTACAGAATGACCCATTTGACCACATTTGACTCATTATATGCCTGCTTTAAGGTGGAATGAATTGGTTTTTAGATGTACTTGTTTGTGTCCTTCAGTCGTTAAAAGATTTAAGAGTTCGTTGTACCAGCAAAGTTATCAATATTTGACCAGATCCATTGTCACATTGACAGAAGTAGCCAATATTCTTGTTAAAAACAAGTGGTTAATCAAATGTCAGCACTACGTTTAACAGACTTTTCATAAATGTTCTACCGTCTGAAATACCTCATGTAAATTAGTCAGTGATTACTTTTAAAGAAAAAGGACTTTTACATAAGCTGGATTGGTTCATATTTTAAAAGAGAGAGATGTGGGAGAATCCTAACATTTACCAGAAAAAAGGTATGATAATTTAGCTATATTTAGAAATTAGGAAGTTCTGAGGAAAAAATCTCCCTTCTGGAAGAAAATAGTGCTCATTAATATTTTCTTTTTTTTTAATTAAGTACTCAGGTTAAATATGTGCAGGGGTTTGTATTTGACTCTTTGACCAATCAGAAGTGTTATGGTACATAAAAAAGCCCCAGACATCAAGTATTTAGCAACCTGAAGCATTATGCATGGTTTAGCATGATTCTCAGTTTTCTTTGAGAAAGTAAAGCCTGTGGCTCTGCATGCGTTTGTAATTAAAGGAGTTTGTTTCGTGTTTCTTAGGAGTACTAGATCTGAAAATGGTGGGGAAATTCCTTTCCTTTTTTTCTTTGTTTGTTTGTTTGTTTGTTTGGAAATGGCAAGGGTAAAACTAGCTTCTTTATGTTGGCTTGCACCTGAATCACAGAATTATAGAATCATAGAATCATTTAGGTTGGAAAAGACCTTTAAGATCATTGAGTCCGACTGTAAACCTAACACTGCCAAGTCCACCACTAAATCATGTCCCTAAGCACCACAGCTACAGGTAACATATCCAGTAGCATTTCATTAGCCTAGGGAGGCACAGTTTTGCAGGTCCTTTAATAAATATCTTTGAGGACCTGAAGCTTGAAATTTTGCAGAAGATTTAAAAAATCTCATAACTTGTCCCTTTTCCTAAAGCTCAGTCACCTTGGGCAGTGCCTGCTGGTGTGTAGTCAGCACCGCTTCCAAAGGCAAAATTAAGTGCATTACTGGTTGTGTCATTTTCCCAGCAGTTGTGAGTCAGTAGCAAGTCATCAGCTCACTGCTTCCTCCTCATCCATGAACAGCAAAGAGGAACAGTTTTCTACTGCCTGCATTTCAAACTCAGCTGCTCACAGCAGCTTAACAAGTTGGTATTTCTCTCTGGCAGCTGTCTTTTCAGCTTCAACATTTAGGTTCTGAATAAAGATTCAGACCTGTTCTGCCTTTTCAAAACTGCTCAAAAGCTGTAATATCTAGGTCCAAGTTAATCATTTCATATGATATGTGGTTACTGGACCAACATTAGAAAAGCTTCTCCTGTGTCATGAATCCTTCCTGAAACCAACATTAAGGGTATACTTGGGAATACTCTGAACTCCTACAATCCCTTAGGGCAAGAGGAACAGGGTATAGCTTATAGCGGTCATTACCTCGTACCACAGAGTTGTGCTCACAGAGATTGGTCTTAGTTTGACAGAAGGCAGATCTGTCTTGAAGTTGCTCTGATGCTCCCCAGCTGTTCACTGGTACAGTGAGTGCGCTCTCCCACTCCACAACTGTCTTCCCAGGTGGCTGTCACTGCTCCTGAAGAGCATCTTTAACACAAGAAACAGATGAAAGCTGGGGTCTGATTGTGTAGACAACTTGACATATGTGGCTTATGAAATACTGTTCTTTGCTTCAGGAATTACAAGCTCTTAAGTCTAGCCAGGAAACTGTAAGCATAAATATGTGAGTGGTTACACAGGTGTTCATAGTATTCATGGAAGATGTAACAATCAGGAGTATCTCTGCTTCTCACTTTTATTATCAAATGTGGTAAGAGTTTGGGGTGACACCCCCATTTATACTTCTACTCCTACTGCTGCTGTTACCTTGTGATAAGAGGCAGCAAATTTAATAAATCACAAATGAGCTTTCCTATTTTTTCCCTTCCGCTGTATTTAGCTCTTGCAGATGCACCCTGGTTACATTTTACTCCTAAAAAATAAGTATGTACCACCATGATATTTCTGTAGTCTTGTTACATATATGTGAGAACATTAAATTATAGGGAACTGAGTCATTTTGTTAAGCAAAATGGATTTGACTAAGCCACACACCAAGGACAAAGCCATAGCAGTGTTTCACCAGATACGGAGCTTCCCAGGGGAAGGTGTTACAAGTAAGAAATAAATGTTCCTTCCTAGTCTTCATTTTTTCTGGGAAGTACAGTTAGATGATGGTACATAACTACTGGCAAGTTATCAGTTACCCTGCCTTCTGGTCTAAGCACCCATGCCCACCCAAGTACAGCTTTATATCCTTATATATGAGTAAGCACTCAGGGTTGAGAAATCACACAATGGTTATATGTAAATAGAATACAAATGCAGTCTCAATAGATAGGGCACATTGACTGTTATAGTCCTGAAACACAGGGTACACATTATGCTGCTTCAGAGTAAAATGAAATACAGTTTGATTTTCTAAGAGAGATGAAGAGAGCATCAGAGCAAGTTAAACAGTACACGCTGTGAGTTTCTACAGAGCAAAAATAGTGTCAAAAACGTTAGCTAGAGGTTAATTGATAATCGGTTGAATTATTCATTTGTTATTAATGATTACTAACGAGAAACATTAGAATAATCAATGTTCCAGCCCAGTGCTTTACCAGATGTCATGTTAATTGCAACTGAAGATAGCAGTAGCTTAGCAAAATACGGAAACAATTAGCATGATTGACTCAAAGCCACCTCATGCCTCTCTGGAGCATTGTTCAGCGGTACTGCAGAACAGTATAAAATTCTCTGGGTTTGCAGAGTGGGAAAAGAGAATTCTTAATAGCCTTTGATATAACCCTGTTTTGTCTCATAAAAGGTAAAAATTACAGTAAATCTGACATAAGTAAATCCGTTTGCTTGGAGAGATTACAATCACAGGCTAATAAGCAAGGAACTACAAAATAACCTACAGTGAATAAAATGCTAACACCAGCAGTGTTAATGGCTAATTGAAATTAAAATCTACTCTTTCCCCAGTGAAAAATTTGTTGAGTTTTAATATTCCCAATAAAATTTTGCTTTTAAATTGTGTTTTATGACCTGAAAGAACAATAAACCACTAAACTGCCATGCTGTTATTCAAAATATGCAAAGTAGGTTCTTAAACTACAGGTATTCTAAAATGCTGAGGAATTAAATTTTATTCTATACAGAGACAAGATTTCATTCTATGGTAGGAACAGAAACTTTCATCTGATTTAGACTGATGAAGCTGCAGGACTGGATGCAACAAGAGAAATGATGGTAGGGGAATTTGGAGGAGGATACGTACATCAAATACTACATCTCCCCATCACATAACACAGACCGTCTCTCTGTCTCTCCCCACCCAGTCTGATCCTCAACTGCAAGCAGAAAGCTAGGCCGTCTCTCTCTCCACAGCAGGGACTCCAGGTGGCTCCACTCTAACCTTACACTTGTTCCTATCATTCCATGGCTCAGAGAAGTGGGCTTTAGGAGCAGAGAGTCCAGAGCAGTACTGCCATCTCCCATCAAAGAAAGAATTGGGACAGGCATGTGTAACATCAGCGCATGCACATCTGAACAGAGTTCCTGAAAGTTAAGCACACACAGAGTCTACCTAATGAGTGTGGCCAAGCTGCCTATCTTTTTTTTTAATCAATGATGAATAGTGGGGTACCATACAAACTGGTGTAATCAGATTATAATCTTGGGTGGCTGGGATGTACATAATACAAAACTATTCTTTAAATGACTCTGAAACTGAAACTAGGATAATTTTTTTGATTCTTATTGGAAAAGTTGATTAAAAGCACACCCACTTTGATGACCAGTGTGTCCAGTCCTGTGTGCGAACCGTAGTTCCTAATCGTGGAATCCTGTTCGGCAATTAAAAATCAGCAGTGATCCTGTCTGCTTTATTTGATCTGCATATGGTGGGAGTAAGAAGAAATTTCTTCTCTGAAGGCTGGTTTGTGCTTGAGGTGTCTAGGCTAGACCCCTGGCATACTCTCAAAGGAGTGAGGTCTCCTATAACATGCCTTGCACTGAAGCTCGGAGGAATGAAGAACAACAATCAAAGGGAAGATTCTGCTACAAGCACATATTTCTGTGATGTTCTGGGTACCTGCTGATCTAAAGTGAACTTTAGTGCATAAGATTTAAGTTGTAATGCTTTATTTAGCTAGGCACATTTAAGGTTTTTTTGTGCTTTATCCATACATCAAACACTGCTGTGTTGCTTTCAGCAGAGGAACATGGGAAATGCTACAGGGATCTAGAAAAAAGATTCTGGGAGGTCTTTCTCCATGAGGTTTCTGAGTTTTAAAATTGTGACATGTAGCCGAAAATCTTGGGCTTTAGTGTAAACCGCCATAAAAGTTCATGTGACTGAGCTGGTAAAGACAGTAGAGGGGCAGGCATTTGCAAGAGTTTCATTGTGAGCACAAAAATAGTTTTGTGGTTGTTTCTTTTTCTTATAGATATATATGCAGTTTCTTGTGATGCGTGTTTTTTCTGCAATAACTAGGGATTGTTTTTTATAATCAGTCAGGATATCTGTAGTGTGGGATAGACATATTCTGTGATTTTAAAATAACAAAATGAAATCGGTAAGCGGAGTCTTGAAATAATGGAGAAGGTGTTCTTCAAGCACTAACAGAGAACCCTTCAGGCATTCCATTCTACCCCAGAGAGGAAAGAAGCACTCAGTCCAAGAAATAAAATAAGGCAGGTTTACTTTTTGACTCTTACTTTGGCTTTTCTTCCATGATACATCTTCTTCTGGAACCTACTGTACTACTTCACTGTATGTAAAGAGTTGATCTTTTTTCCCCCAAGGATGTTAGGCTCGCTTATTTCTTGTTGCTTTTTAAAATCCCGGAAAGTTGGTGGTGCAAGTGTGTTCATTCCTTCTTTCGCAATATACTGGCTTTTACCTGAGAATCAGCACACCCTGCAAGAACAATATCACACTGATGGATTTGGTTTTGTCACATAATTATAAAAGATTCACTTGTTTATGGAAACAATTTTAAATAATTTAACAGTGCTTCAATTGTTGCATGTAGATTACAGCATTAAAAATTTACCAAAGAAACTTGGCTTGTGTTTACACCTGCTGAAGTGAGAACACTGAAGTCCCTGCATGCTTGCTACTTGACCATATGCATCTATTTCAAAACTCATAACTGACCTGAAAACCTGCAAAATCAATGATGTGTACAGACATGGTTTGAGCTCTGCATGTGTATCTGGATGTGCAGGACAGATCTGAGAACTATTTAGAAATTATCACAGTTTTCTGGTTCACTGAATGACATTAAGCAGTGTCCATGAATTGCAAGGTAATGAATGGATCTCTTATGGTCCAAAAGTACCTTGCAGTTTTCCTTAATTATTTTATGAGAGCTACCCAATTTTTTCCTCCTGCCTTTACTTTTAAGGGGAGAAAAAGATTAAGCTATTATTTAGTTATCTTAAAATCATCTTATCCCTGTTAAAAATGAAAGAACATATCTCCATAGACTGATGAACATGACATCTTACACCAAGAGGAAAGAGATTTATTACATCTGTATGTATGCAGAAGAATGAAATGTCTTTGGACTGGACTCCAGTTCAGCTCCTCTTGCATTTAAACAGCATTTCATTTCATGTTGAAAGATAGCAACAAAAATCCCAGAAACCAGCAAGTAACAGCTATTAGTTTAAAAGGGGAAAAGAGAATAAGGAAACACTCATGTGAACATGGCTTTGCAAATCAGAGCTCAGCCATACCACTAAGTGAATTTCCTAACAGGACTAGAAGGGGCCTTGAAAGACTAACTAATCTGTCTTGGATATATGGGCTATGTTTGTTTAATCTATTTTTAAGAGGCCTCCAAAAGGAAGCAATTCACAATGCCACTGTTTCATTCCAGTGCTTCTCTTCTCTAAGAATTAGACTTCTGCTTTTTTCTATTAACTGATTTAAATTTCCTTTGATGCTCGCTGAGCCAATTTTTATCATTCATTTTTATTACATATGGAGAAACAATTAATAATGGTTCTCTTCAGAAACATCTTTAGTAGTAAAGAACTTCAAAACTTCCCTTTGATGAAGACCTTGTCTTCAACATCCAGTCGTCTTTTCCAGCAGTTGGTTTAGCAGAAGATTTTTTTTTTTCTAAAAATCTGACATTTCTCCCACATCTAGACAGGTATGCTGCTGGTTTTTCACCTTTTTACACAAAATTCTAAGTTTTCTTCAAAACATCTTAATGTATTCACTAAACCTTTCAGCATTTTTACTTCATTTTTATCAGTAATAAATTTCTCCTGCCTTCTCACTTCTCTTCCGTTTCCTGTCCACAGTATCGCTTTTCTCTTACACAGCATTCAAAGTCCTGCTTCTTTACTGCATGTTGTGAGCCTGCCTGTACAGACAGTTCTGTAAATGTCGTATTAAACTTCTTTCCAGCATGTATATTCTTTTATATCCCAGGAACTTTCTATAACCTCAAGAGCATGCTTTTGTTTAGATTCAGGCTATGTCCCTACTGGCCCTGGGAGGACAAGCCATGGAACAGACGAAGTGTGTCCTATTTTCTGAGCCAGCTGTATGTATCCCATCACTGGGCATGGAAGGCCTGAAGCTTAGCACTGTGCGGCTAAACTACCGTAAACATAGCTCAAGCTCAGGCTGCTTACAGACACGCTTCTCCCTCTGGCACTCTGTATCAGGGCTCTTCTGCAAAAGACCCCTGCTAGCCTACGCATATCCGTCTGTATTTTAAATATGCCAAGAAAGAGCTTGTTGAACTTGGTTCTCTGTCGTCTTCTACATCAGAGAGCATTGGCACCGCTTCCACATTTAATACCTTTCTACATGGATTTTTCACCCGTACAAAGCAGTGAAGAAGTTGCATGGTTGGGAGATTCCCACAGAATCCAGCTGCCCATCTTTGCCATTGACATTAGTGAGACATTTCTGTGCTCTGCACTTTTGAGGTCTAGGCCTCAATGCCTATTGATATGTTAAGAGTTACCTTGCAAACACTTACAATTACCATAAGAAAAGTAGGTCAAGTAAAATATATTACAAAAAAACTTCCTATCTTAACAGAATGAAGCATAGCAATAATGTTTGTTATACTTCTGGGTCATTAGGAATCATTAATATTAAAGTTTTGGCCTTTTAATATGTACTGATAATGTAAAAACACAGTAAGGTAACTAAGAGTAGTATTTTCTTCATTTTAAGAGCTTTTTTACTGCCAAAGTAGTGTAAAAAGATGTTAAGCAAATTAATTTATGGCTGGTTTTAAGTTTGTGGCCTACACAGTTTCAAACACACAGACTACAGTAAATTACTATAGTTAGTTTTTATTACTTTAGTATTTTGAGGGATTGTTCAAGTTCGGGGCATAAATCAGAAATTATAGGTATTCATACGCCAATTTGGGAAGTCACCAAAGCCTCTCAAATGTAGATTTGTCAAATCTTCTTAATGTAGGAGTATCTATTTTAAACGACAATTAATATAGTCCCAGAAATAGCCTGGTTTAGAGAGGAATTTTGACAACTTTATGCATCATGAACATGTTGGATTTCACCATCAGTGCACCTCTCAGTATGTTAATGAGTCATTATGGTTTTAGCAGAAAATGTATGTCGCTTTAAAGCAGAGACAGAGGATATGATTTGACCAACACAGTGTCTACTTAATTTTCCACGTGATTTTGCAATAAGCAAGAAGACAAAATAAGTGAAATAAGATAGAGGTTATTGGCAATTGAAGAAACTAATACAGATGATAAGAGATAATTCATTTGTGATATTGTACCAAACTGTTGCCCGTAATATCACCTGTTCTATCTAATTTGCTATGCATTTATATTACAGCAGGTCTTGAAGACATCAGTGCAGATGTAGCTTCCTTTGTATTAGGCACAGTACATATGGATGAGTAGCACAGTGCTTACAGTCCACAAGGCAGTAGGTACTACTGCATCCCTGTTTTTAGGCAGGGTTACCAAATGAAGATGATTACTCTAATGGACACCCCTGACTGTATACAGCCAAGGAGGTCAGTCCAGCTGTGCATACACCGCCTGCAGGGGCAGAAGTCAAGTATGCGCCAGGTCCCCTCTCGCCCTCCCACGCCTCCTCTGATTCCCTGCCTGGGGCTCACTGGGGGCTTGGGGCCAGAGCGAGAGCCCACATGTAGGCACGGAGGATAGCCAGGGGTTTTACGCTGAAGTATGAGCCCAAGCCTACAGCTGACATGAAAACACAGCTCCAGCAAGTAAAACCTGGGATTCAGGTTTTCTCACAGCGCATTCCTCAGGTGTAAGCGCAAAATTATTCATCTTTTCTCACATCTCTTCTTGTAAGAAATACTGTGGCATAAGGTACACAACCTAAGAATTGAAGATAAAATGAACTAACTGCATTATTCTGGGATCCTTCCATACTTTTCAAATGGTTTTAGTTTCAAGCAGAGCAAGAGGCACACTCCACATACATTTTAAATTGTAATAAGCGTGCAGTAATACCATATGTGCTGAAATGTCAAGGCACAGCAGGAAAGCGGGTCAGTCTGCGTCGAACCTTATTGACTCTGCCAGCTTCTGCTACAGAGCAGTACTCTGCAACCGTATGATCTTTTTCAGTTTTAATACAAATAAGATGACACAATGATAGAGAAGGAAAACAGCTGTCTTCCTTTTCTCCTGGGCCTAATTATAACAGCAGGTGAAACAATATTAGGGGCTCAGCTCTAATTTGGTAAGTGCAAACTACCTACCTACACAGCTGTTTTATTTATGAGGGGCGGCAGGGTTGGAGAGAAATCCTGACATTAAAAATAGTGAGGAAATTTGTGAGCAACAACAGAAAAAGTAATTGCGTATGCAGTGTTTTATTATGTGTGAATAGGAAACTGATACTTGGTTTGATATTGATTTTTCTCTACGCAACATGCTGTTATTTACAACAGCGGATGTATTTTTCCCAGACATTCAGTGCTGCATGATTTATGCTGTGTCTCAATCACAGCATTATGTTATGTAAGGCACCAGCTGAGTCCTGAGATGAGCCAGCTGCCAAATATCGTATTAAAAAGCTATTGTTTCATAATGAATCAACAGGTTTTGAAGTAATTAAGTCCCTCATTGTTTAGTTTAACACAAGTTATTTCAGAATGTAATAAAACATATTTTGGAAGCGAGCCTTATCAGGTCCCATTATAACTGCATTTAGCTTCTTTCAGTCACCAGTAAGGCACAACTGTCAGTCTAATGAGATTTATAACAATGCATGCTTGGTTTATTTAGCGAGTAAGAGCTAGTAAGGCCTATTCTGCATGCCACTCATTTGTAATTGTAACCTAAAACTCAAATTTGCTTTTGTTCGACAGACCAGACGTTTCTTATAATCACTCTCTACTTGCCTGTGCTCCCATGCTGACCCAACTCTGCAGGCTTTCAGACAGTTAAGAACGTCCCAGGACTGGGGCCATGGTGTGAACTGGTACAGAAGAAAAGTCCATCCTCAAAAGAGCTCTTGCTCTATATATAGACATTTATAAGCACTCTGTTTATGAGTGAGATAGCACTTCAATGCTGAATGATGACAGAGACAAGGCCTGGCTGCCAGACACACTAGGGAATGGTAGGGAGGGACTATGCATCTCTCTCCTTCTGGTGGAGATGCTTACACCAGACTGCGTAACTCATCTGACACTTGTTTATTCTCTTGGGACAACAGCATGTACAAAATGACAGCTTGGATGGTTAAGATGTTTTGTGCTGGGGAAAAGTACTATTAATTTTTAATCTACAGTTTGCAGGATATTTACAGTAGAGCAGACAAGGTCAAAGAGTAGTACCTCATTCTGGGACCAGAGAGTGCTGAATTTTGTGATAATCCTTAGCTATGAGAAAAAAATTATTCCAGTCTTGCACCAAGGTGCTAGGAGGTGTAAAACTCTTAGCCAGAGTGTTTATACTGGAGTTTCAAGGACTCTTTTAGGTATCTTCAGATTTGTCCAAGAGTGCTACACAAGCACAGGTAGACTTTGATCTGAATACAATATTCTCTATGTAGCTAGCTTTGATGTGCTCTTGGCCACCTCCACTGAGAAGATCTGCGTCACAGATAATGTAATTGCTAGAATCCCCTACACGTCTAAGCACTCATGGTTTGGTAGGACACATCACTGCAGTCTGCTAAATGAGTCACCAGCCAGACAAAGTATGTATGTATGTATGTATGTATGCTGTGTGCATGCTTATCAGCTCTCAATCCTAGGCCAGCTGATCAGCTTACCTACAGCCACCAAAAATGATAGACAAGATAAAAATAAGAATGGGTATTTGCAGGCTCCCACATCCAGGAGAAAGGTAGAGTGGGTGCTCCTTCTCCAGCCAAATGGGTATTACATGGTTGAGATTGGCATATCCCGTTCATTACGTAGGATGTTCTGAACTCATGGATGTACGAATATACCAGCCTGTGGGAGCATTGGGGTGCTATAGATTCATAGATGTTTACAAAATAGATCCATATTGGGTTTGATTTTTGTAATCTCTTAATGTCAGTGTATGGGATCAGTTAGAAAGTCTGAGGACAGTCAGCCAGGAGGCTTTGGCCCTCCCGAAACATATACTGTAACAGGACCAATAAAGGATGTTTCACATTGAGTCTAGGAAGGCATCAGTGAGGTCTTGTATTAATCTTTCTTCAGCAGTGAGAACTGAAATAAGCAGAAAGAACTGCGTTAGCTCCAATTTCCATTGTTCTGTGAAAAACTAATGCTTTAGCTTGCCGTACCCCTGGCTGCCTTCTGTCGTGAGTCTGAAGTCTGCAATACGCCACGCAGGTCTGAAGGGGATGAATCACACCAGCACACAGCCACTGAGTCATCCATCCAGGTCTTGGCATTACAAGCTAGAGAGTGATTTAACCAAATGGTGTCATGTACTGCCTGATGATAGACTTTACACTGATTGTGTGACAGATTTTCACACTGATCATTGTCAACTTTACTGCAAGTCACTTTGTAATATTTTCAGCCCATAACCAGGTAACAGTTTGATGCCATGTGCAATCTGATATCTAGTTTCTTGTGTCTGTCTACCTGCTTCCTTAAACAAATCTACCTTGTCCAAACTGTGATGGATTAAATATTGGATTGTATCACAGGATAAGTGAGTGAGAGAAAAGTTGAGTGGGGTACACAGAAGAGGCATGTTGAATATATTCTCTGTCATAAATTTTGACGCAGAAATCTGAGATTATGAGACTATTTACATAGCTAATTTTCATCCTACGATACAAGATAAATAATAACTTACAAAATCTCATTTTGCAGTCACCAGCTAAGGCTTTTACCTTCATGACTGGAATTAATGAAGATTTCATCCTTTACTCTGCTGAGCACATGAGCAGTCCCCAGATTCCTCTGGGTAATTTTTTTAATTGTTTATTTTAGGAAACGTACAGCAGTACAGAAGTCACACTCATCTGTAGCCACTGTCTTGCTCTAGATAGTGCAAAGCTCCAGCATAGACCAAAACTCTGGCATTCTGTGAATTGAGAAACAACTGAAGTACAGCCATGGACATATGGAAATATCGTTATTTATTTAAATTAATAAAGTCTCAATTAAAAGTATAATTATGTAAATAATCTCCTAAGATCCTTGGATTTTTAAAGAATAATTAAGAGCCTGCAGCATGTGAAGGAAGCACTAGGGAGATGTGTAATCAAGGATGTTTGGTTTATTATTTCTCTGTGTATAATTATTTTGTTTTTCCAATAGTTCTGCATCTTTTTTTTACTTTACAGGCAGTTTTGCATATACAATTCTGAGGTGTTTATAATGACTGTGACATTTCCTGTCAATATTAAGTTTTTTTCAAAAACAAACAAGAATATGAGAAATTAGACATTATGTTAAATGACTAATTAGTGCCATTATATTTTTAATTAGAAATGCCATAATGGTGCAAAAATAAAAATTGGGATATACTGTCCTGATTGGGTTTCAAAAGAATTAGAGATCTGTATGTGAGAAAAGTTGGAATATTTAATATTCATACCACTAATCACTAAAGGGGAAAAAAGTGAATAACACTGTTTGAATGACATTTTTTTTGGTAGAAGATATAATTTGTGATTTTTGAAGATTTTAAACTTTAAAAATTGTTTAGTACTATTCACTTAATAGTATTAATGACAGATTTTAAGTTACTTCCTTGCCATAAAAATTATTAGGAATTAACTTTGCCAGAACAGCTGTTCATTAATAAATATATCAGTATCTCTATACCTATTTATATTATATTATCATTTAAAATACATCAAACAGGGCTATGTCATATAGTCTACATCATGAGCTGCTTTAATCAGGCAAGCCCACGCAGTCATTGGAATTATAGGCATATATCAATTAAAAATTTGGCTATTATAGCTGTAGTTTAGAACCATCTTCAATAATTTGGTGTAGTTTCACTTTTTCTTATTTGTTTCTGTTTTTAAGGCCGTACATTATTAATCAGTTTGGCTCCCAGAGCGTAGCATACCAAATACAACATCTTTGTTTTACAGCTTACAATTCACCATGCTCTGTGGAACGCTAAGTGAAATCATTATATAGTTCTAATAAGAGGAGTGATCAGTTATGAGATTACCTACATGCTGAAAGTGAACAACCTGTCATTCTGCATTTCTAAGACAGAAGGAAGAAAAATTTCTAAGGAAAACATTTTTCACAAAAAGGGTGGTGAAACACTGGAACTGGTTGCCCAGAGAGGTGGTAGGTGCCCCATCCCTGGAAACATTCAAGGTCAGGTTTGATGGGGCTCTGAGCAGCCTGATCTAGTTGAAGATGTCCCTGCTCATTGCAGGGAAGGTTGGACTAGATGACCATAACTATTCTATGGTTCCATGATTCTTAGACCAAATTGACCAGAGGTATGAAAAAAAAACCCAAACAAACAAACAGAAAAACAGACAAAAATACCCCCCCCAAAAAAAAAAACAACATAACTTTTTGTGACTGAGCATTCTGACCACAGCTGAAATTTCTGGTGAAAGAGGAAATTACGTGTCCTGGTTTGAGCGATACAGGACTAATTTCTTTTCTAATGCTTGGGAAAACTGTACTTTTAGAAGACTCTGGTGTCTGAATTTGTGAAAATATTTGCTTTATAGTCAGATATGGTGTGTGGGTTTCAAGGTCTCAATGTTTTCGGGCTAGCCAGGTGCAGGGATGAGGAGCAGCGAGACCCAGGCACTTGACCCAAGCTGGCCAACAGCATTATTTCATACCATGAACATCACATTCAGTATAAATTAGAAAGTTTGCTGCAAAGCTTTCTGTCCTGTGATGGCTGTGATCCAGAGAACTTCTTGCCCCAGTGCCGGACCCCTGAGGCCTTCCCTTCCTCCCAAAGCCGTAGTGCTCCCAGTGCCTGACATTTGCTTCCCACTGCTGGGAGTGCACAGCTTCCTACTGATATAATTGGCTGACTATAATCCTTGTATATTTTATAGTGGTATGGGGATCACTATGGGTTCTTTAGTGTTATTACTGTTAATTATTTAGTCTTATTCTATTAAATCTCTTTATATTTCAACCCCGGGTTTCCTTGTTTTCTTCCTGATTCCCCTTCCTGGGTGGGCAGGGGTCATGGGGTGATAGAATAATTTTCTAAACAACAATAAATTGTTGTGGGTTTCTCAAACCATAACACTACGGGAAGTCTATTAGTGTACACACACAAGTTTGAAAAGCTGGTGTCAGGATAAACAAAAGTTGACCCAAACTTTCTACAACATTGCAAAGCCTTTTTCTTTCTCCAAATCAATTTATTTCACAAGAATTGGAAATATGTTCTTTTCCAAAACTGATTTAATTTGAACCTTTGACTTTCCATTATTCCTTTTTATATATGCCCCTCTCTGTCCTTACACTATCCTTGATCCTTTTCAGGACTTTTACCTCACTAGAGCTCTGGCACTGAAGTCATACTTGTTCCACAGGGTACCAGCTCTTCAGGGACAGTCACTCCTTCCTTCCTGCATTTTTTGCTAACTTTATCCATAAGAATTTAGACATCAATACACGACAAAATTACTGTTATTTAGGACCACTGTTTGTTTCTGATGCCATGAGCAATACACTGTTTCTCTAGCTTATGACACAAAACAATAAACACTTGAAATTTTAATGCAGCTCTGCTAATAATTAAACTGTGCTTGAACACTCATTTAAATGTACAGTATTTTCTTGAGTGCATAATTCAATAAATGTATCAAAATATAGTAATAATTCAGGTCAAAACAGGTTCAGTCATTCTTAGATTTTGACCATATAATGGTAAATTCAATGATACAAAGAGTGACACTGTCACTTCCATTTTTATTTTGCACTTTTTTCTAAAAATTCTTTACCTTACATATTCACATATATGAATTCATATATATTCACATATTCAATATCAAAGAGCCACCTGCTGTAAGATACATTGCTAGTCCATGAGAACGTCTCTTGCCTTTAGTTTACTCTGTGCTTCCCAAATCTGAGCCAACACTGAGATTCAACAAACTTTCCATTGTAAGTTAGCTACTTGTGTTGTTAGGAAATGTTTTATTCAGAGACACACACACACAGAAAAAAAAAAAAGTTGTTTTCAGTTAAATCTATTGCTGTAGAATACAAACAAGGCAGTTTGTTTATCTTTAGTACCGTGTAAGCATAACTGCCACTGATTTTTCCAATTTGCATATCATTCCCATTCTACTTTATGCTTTCATTTTGGAATGCAGTACTTTAGGCAACCAGCACCGTCTGCAGCGCTTAAGTTTCTGTGATGCCAAAGGCACATTTCAGCGTTGTTCTTGATATTGTTTTCATTTGACCCTGCATTGATCAGAAAAGTAAAGGATCTCGTGGAATGAAGGAGAAACTGCAAACCGGAATGAAAACACTTTTAAAGAATAGGATTTTCTTTGTATTGTCCAATTTAATTGCATTTCCACAGATAGAGAAGGAAAAATCCAATTTCAGCAGACTTAATTTCAGCATCTGCATCGTTCCAGTCCTTTAGAAATCTCTGTGAAGACTAAACAAGTAACAACGTCCTCAAGTACACAGCATTTTAATCCTAAACCTACTCCCTCCCCGTCAGCATTTCCAAACTCTTGTTGATGAAAAGCTCAGAAGAAACATGATTCAGAAGTTACAGAAACAGAAATATTTGTCGTAGAGCTTATATTTAAGCTTATTTCATTATTAGCTTTTAGATGTGCTTTTTCCTCTGGCCGTTACCATGCCAGACTATCTATACATTCAGGTTTTGACAGGTGGAAGGATGTATATGTCAAGAAAAAAAACCAGACTTGGTATATTCAGAAGTAACAGTAAAGAAGAAAAATAACAAGTCAAGATGTCAAGTCTTGTAAACTCACAAAAACTGACAGGGAGCAGAGATCAAAATTCCAAAATTCTGCCAAAGTTTCTTTGGCAAGTGCTGAGTGGTTTTTGACATGGGGGTTGTTTTGAGGATTGGTGGTGGGTTTTGGGGTTTTTTTTTAAGAGGATTCATTTCCTGATTTGGAAAGGGGGTGCATTCTCTTTTCAGTGAACTGAGCTTTTCACAAACACCATTTACTTTTTAGACATGTTTTCAAGTGTTTCTCTGTAAGCTGAACACCTCTAAGACAGAAAAGTTTTCACTGAGAGAAGCAAGGGAAGAAAAAAAATGTCACTGAAGACTGAGAAGTGTTAGAGTATGTGTGTGTTCACGCTTCTTTTTTCTTTGCTGTACATAACTAATGGAACAGACTCAAAGTGTAATGGAGATTTTGTTCTACCAAGTATCTCCCAGTCACGTGGACCGAAGGAACTCCCACATTGTCCTTTAAAACTGAGAAGTGTAAGTTAAGACCTGGAAAGGAACATAATAGCCAAAGGAAATTCAGATGTGAGAGTCGAAGTTTTGTTGCCTCTCTCTAATGTCAATCGTTCCATCATTCTTCTTTTTACACATCTTTTCCTTTTCCGTAATCACTGAAACTTTGTGCCCATCCATCCCCTTGCTCATATCAACTTGTTATTTTATATTTCTGACAAAACCACAAACGAGGAGGACTTGCCAACAAGAGGTTCATTCCTCCTTTACCCCAATGTATCCACTGAAGAGAAATATGATCAGAAATTAAAGCCTTCATTTCTCCAGTTCTTCATGTTGGTACTGCATTTGCTAACTTGACAGGAAACTGCTGATTTTTTTCAAAATGTAAGCTATATGATATACCAAAGTTTTAAGGATACAACACAGTCCTTTCATCAACCAAACAGTTGCACTGTTATGGCAACCATATGAGTGCACCTATAACCCAGCAAACGTCTTTAATACATATACTATTGAAGCAGACTTCCCCCATAGCATCTTGGCTGTGCCAGCACAGACAGATCTAGACCAAAAGAAAATGAAAAAAAATTTTTTTTTGTTTTGACAAAATAATGAATTTCATTTAAGGTTTGTCTGATACCAGAGTTATCTGTACACAAGTTTACAAATGGGTGCGCATAAGCCACAAGACTGCCAGGGCATGTAGGAACTGTATTAGACATGACTTCCTGTCCAAATCTAAATTTTTAAAGCTAGATGTGCACAATTCCATGAAGGCCAAAACCATACTCTTTCCTTCAAATTCCAGTAGTGAAAGTTGTTATTAATACTTCATTCCCTTCTAGGTCTGCAAAAGAAACTATCTCATAAGTCATGAATATAAGGAAAGTGAAGATAAGAGTGACAGCTCAGCCTTAGCTCTCTCCCAGCTTTGAAAGTTTGCTATCTCAGCTGGATTCATGGTATTTGTGCTCTTGGTGCCAGACTATATACAGCATGTCATCAAAACAGTCCATAAAACATGTGATGACAGTACTTACTTTACACAATCTACAATGTGCCCTTTTCCCCTCCAGATAGTGTTTAAAAATATTATAAAAGAAAAGTTGCCTAAACACTGGCTTTTGTGTTTCACTACAGAACTTTCTGTACAACAGGAATGTATCAAAGGGGAAAGAGAGATGATAGAAAGTTACAGCTGCAGCCTGCAGCAAATATGGCTAATTTTTATAGTGGGTTTTTTCTGTATTTCAGAAAGCATGGAGCAGAGGTTACACAAAATCAATAGTTCTCTTGAGAATCAGAATTTATGAGGAAGAAGATTTTACTCTGTAAAACTATTTTGTTCATTACTTTTTTTTTTTTAAAGTAAAAGTAATGTGTGTGATATGTTCACAATAGTTCACCCTGTTACAGCAGAGCACAGTCCACTTTGTAGCTACAGCACACTCTTTTTTAAAAAAAAATCTCACGTGATCAGCAACGGGATATTTCAGAAGATCTATGGTCTCTAAAACAACTATCACTTAAGGATGTTTTCACTGCTGTGGTTACAAAGTATGCCGAAAGCAGTGTGTTTTCTACTTATTTTCCATATGTTTAGGGTCAGTAAACACTGAGCCAAAACCTGAAGAAATTTCTCCCCCAGGAAACTTCTGCTGTAGTCCTGCATAGTCTGAGCACCCAGATGCAACCCATTCACCAATAAAGCTCCAGCAGAGATGGCTGAGAAAAATCAGGAAATAATTCATCAAAGCAAAATACTCTGTCACAGCTTGTGCTGATGTTTCTCTGCTTTCCCCTCCTCGCACTACAGACCTGTTGCTCTTCCTGGCTCAACATACTCTGTGGTTGCAAACACAAATGCAGCACCACCTTGCTGCCAGAGTGCACCCACTCAAACAAAAGAAAAAAGACCTCCCCGACCTGCTGCCCAGCCACCGCCTTTAACACAATGACATCTTCAGAAAAATGTGAACAAATGTGCTGGTCATGGGAAGGCAGTGCCTTTCTTTCTTTCATGAAGATTTCTCTAGATAAATAACAACATTTCCACTGTTAATAAATTTCATTTTTTCAATACGCAGGTGCATTAAATCTGTAATTTATTTGGTAAATTACAGCTTTTGCTGAGTCCTGATTTACTAATTCATACCTATATTAAAAATTTAATAATTATTATGCTTTATTCACTGAACATTTACTTTCTAATTTCCATCAACTTACAGTCATCCTATGCTTTGGCGGTTCTATATCCCACTGAGAAAAACACAGAAAATGCAAAAACACTTCAACTCTCTACCTACTCATTCCTTGCTGGCAGTGGAACATACAAAGAAAAGAGGGACTCTGCAATAATAAATGCTTCTAAGTCAGTGGCCTGAACAACTAAAGGAGTCCTCAAAGTCTAGGAAACCTCATAGACAAAATTTGTCAGCACTTCCCTCTCTACCAAGAAACCTCTACTTTGGCAGTGCCTGCTGGTCATTGTTGCAGTATCACATGAGCAAGGGGATAAACTGAAGAAGAGAGCTATGATTACGAAAGCTGAATAACTTCTCTTCATCTCTTCAAAACTGCAAATTATGTGACATCATTTACTTTCCTTCAAGTAAATGTTTTGTGGTACATTGTCATTAAGGGATTACTAGGAAGTGGCAAGAAAGACCAGACCCATTAAAAGATTTGCTTCCACAAAACTGGAAGCTAAACATGGTCCAGTGTATTCTTGACAGCCTATGCTTCAAACTAGCTTTGATCCAGAGCTCACAGAGAGATTGTAATATTCCAGTGTTCCCACAGTATTAAGCTATACCTCTCCAATGATCATATTAGCATGGGCATAATTCTGTACTATCACACAACGCAGCTGCCTGTCTTCCTTCAACCCTTTGCAGCTTTGTCTGAAGCTGGCCCTTACACCTGAAGTGATTTTCCAAAGGCTGCACAATTAACCAGTGACTTAGTTTGTATCAGAACAGAAATCTCATTTTCTTTCCCTTGTTTTAACTATCAGATACCTTTCCTGAAGTTTCTGATTCAGCGAAAGGTAAATTTGAATGTACAAAATACAGTTGTCAAGCAGATCATGGGACTTGTTCACATGACCATCAACTTTCATAATTGTTTCATGATTCCAAGCACAAATACAAGCTTGGTGGAGGATGGATTGAGAACAGCCCTGAGGAGAAGGACTTGAAGGTGTTGATTGATGAGAAGCTCAACACAAGCCAGCAATGTGCACTTGCAGCCCAGAGAGCCAACTGCATCCTGGGCTGTATCAAAAGAAGCATGCCCAGTGGGTTGAGGGAGGTGAATCTGCCCCTCTGCTCTGCTCTGAGGAGACCCCACCTGGAGGACTGTGTCCAGCTCTGGAGCCCTCAGCACAGGAAAGACATGGACCTGTTGGAGTGGGTCCAGAGGAGGGCCACGAAGATGATCGGAGGGCTGGAGCACCTCTGCTATGAGGACAGGCTGAGAGAGTTGGGGTTGTTTAGCCTGGAGATGAGAAGGCTCCGGGGAGACCTTATTGCACCCTCTCAGTAGTTAAAGGGGGCCTACAGGAAATCTGGAGAGGGACTTTTTACAAGGGCATGTAGTGATAGGACGAGGGGTAATGGCTTCAAACTGAAAGACGGTAGATTTAAATTAGATATAAGGAAGAAATTTTTCACTGTGAGGGTGGTGAGGCACTGGAAGAGGTTGCCCAGGGAGGTTGTGGTTGCCCCATCCCTGGAAGTGTTGGTTCCATGTGGCCACCTGGAAGTGGCCAGGTTGGATGGAGCTTTGAGCTACCTGATCTAGTGGGAGGTGTCCCTGCCCATGGCAGGGTGGTTGGAACTAGATGATCTCTAAGGTCCTTTCCAACCCAAACCATTCCATGATTCTGTGTTTATCTGCTTGTTACATAATGCTCTGGGATTGCTATGAGGTGAAACATAGTATACAACAGTTATTAAAATAAGACCCCTTATTGCTTTGGATTTTCCGCTAAAAGCATCACGAAGTGTGGATGCAGGATTACGGCCTCAGTGATGCAGAACTCTCTTCTGCCTTAAATGGTTTCTCACAGGTGTTTAATAACATTAAGCTTCTTATCAATTTCCCATTAGTGCCTCTTCAGCAGTTAAAGCAGTGAGATTAACTATCCCTCCTGAGCACTTCTAGTAATACACAATCGTGACTTTATGACGACGTGTACCATGAGAGGGACATAGTTTGAGCTCAGCAGAGCCATACACTGGTATGTCTTGATAGAGCTCTAGGCCTTCAGTAGGTCACTGAAAGCACAGCAGGACAAAGGCTGAGAGCAGTACTGATAGCCAGCAATGACATTGCTTGAACATCACCTTTTGGAAGTCTCTTTCTTTTTCTAAACCAACTGTCTTCGGGAAGTTCTCTGTCCTTTTTCTTAAATCCTGATTGATTTTCTTCTTCTCTCACCCTCATCTCCTCTAATCCAAAACCACTCCCAATAATATTAACACTACAAGGGAGCTGGATCACAGGTGGAATATTACAGATGTTAATCTAGCCAAAAACATGAGAGGTTAGAAAAATATCCTTGACCGTTCCTTGGGGTTTTTTGTGTCTGTTCCTTATCCCCTAATCTGTTTCTAAAATAGAGGATTTTTAAAGTCTCTGCTGCTCGCAGGTTGCACTGTGTGCTGCAGAAATATCCTAACTCTCTCCAGGGATGTTACCTGAGTCTGCACACATCTCCTCAAGCTTCCATTTCTATCTGTGAGAAACTAAGGAGTGCAGCTGAGAAGGTTAAAGTTCACCTAGCTACTCAGCCTCAACAAATGGTGGATGAGGATTCCTGAGCATATCATGGAGTCCGTCTTCCATATTTTCATTAAAATCCTAAAGAATGCACTGATGGATGTGAGACTTCTGGTTAAAACAAATCAAAGGAGTATGTATATTAAGTGTATCAGATTTGCAGCATCTGCATGAAATTTTCAATAATAAATTATTGCAGCTGTAAACATGGAATTACTAAGAAGATAACTGTAACATGATTTTCATAAATAAGGAATCTTAACAACAAAGTGGCAGTTAACTGGTCAGACACGTGTGCCTGGGAGGAAGAATTGACTATCTATTGAGTGAATATTAACTGCCCAAGTGATTACTGGACAAAAGCAGAATTGTTTACAAAGAATTAAGGAATCAGTCTCCAAGACAAGGTGAGACCCGATGAGAAATCATTCTCTTGAATCTGAAATGAAGTAGACCTTATCTAGAGAATGCTGTTCAGTTTTAGACACTGAGTTTTAAAAAAGATGGGGAAAGTAAGGAGCATGTAGTGATCTTAGTGGACAATTGAATTTAAAAAAGGTCTACAATGAGGAAATTTGCACGTGACGTACAGGTGTTACATGTAACATTCTCCTGAAAACTGGATTTATTGGGCTGTTTTTCTGATTTTAAAAACAACAATGATTTTTCCTTTGGAGACTATGAAAAATTAATCTAACCAATATAAAAGACTGTTTGGATTAAGTATATGCATTAAACTTGCCCATCCCTATCAGCAATAGTGTTATTACCAAATATTGTAGGCATTGGGGCTTTAAAAGATGAAGGAGAGCAATCGAAGAAGGAGAGAGTGAGAAAATTATGAAAGAAAAAATCACAAGTAGGACAGAGAACAAAAATGAAAACATACTTTAAAGACCATCTATTACTATGCTTTTTTTTTCCTTCATCCTTAAAAATAACAGGGAATAGAAATCAGAAATTTGGTGGATTTGGGAGCCATTTTCACATAGGAATTATATGTGTTATAACATGATGCATAGATGAAAACCAAATCAAGTCTTTTGCAACAAAGCACTGGATTGCAGCTAGTAGGATGATCTCTCAGATAAATTAAAATATACATCTGTAGGGTATGGAATGTTTTAAGACCACAGGGAAAAAAATGACAAAAAAACCCCAACCCAGAAACCATACTCAAAGGCAACTGAAAATGCAAAAGGGTAATGAAGGGCAAGACACAGGCAAGTGTAATGTAAGAAAAGAGAAAAGAATCAAAGGAGCAGAGAAAGGACATTCACATGAAATGGGGAACTGTTGATAAAGCCTAAAAGAAGGTGAGAGAAAGTGTGAACTCTGTGGAGAGGAGTTAACACAGCTGACCCGCTGAACAGCGTGTGACCAGCAGCAAAATTTTAGATGTGATGTTAATCCTGTCACACATTAAATAGCACAGCAGGCAAAACGTTTTTATTTCCATTTGTTTTCCTAAAGGAATTCAGATTTATTTTTTTTTCACAAGATCATTAATCCCAAATCTACACATGTCCTCAAATAAGCACATAAACCTGAGGCAAGAATGAACCCCACATTTTTAAGAGATGTCTTTTGTAGAAAAGAAGTATGGCAACGTTTGTATGCATAACATGTCAAGTATCTTCTTTTGGCGTTACTTTAGAAACAAGTGTGTATCACCAACTACATTACAGATTTTAATAAAAAAAATATTCGGGGTGAGACAGAAACCTACTCAGAACCTATGGTTCTCTCAGACGAATTTTAGTGCCACATCTGTATCCGAATGGAGGCATTGCTGAGTGCCCCCGGGAGAGGAAAGTTTGTTGTTCATGAGCAATGAGTAAGTACACTGGGGTAGGGGAGGGTGGTCCTATTGAACAGGTTTTAGGTGGAATATATTATGATTACATGTCAAGTTTGACATTGCCCCTTCAGTTCTGAAATGAATTACATGGCACTAATTAAGTTTAATGTGATGATTTGGAGGTAACATCATGTTTGTAAAGTTTACAGAGTCAAATGATGTAAAATCTGGACATAAACAGTGCTATCAGCAGCTGTGTTCTCCTCTGTGTTGCCATGTACCATCCCATCTCCCACTGCGTGGCCCTGCTATCAATGGCACAAAGAGCAGCCAGCTCTCCAGTGTTTGACAGTGCTACTTGGCACAGCATCCTACCAGGAATGTGGAAGGGATGGAAATGGGGAATGCTCCTTTTTCTCTTTCCTCCTTACAAGCAGTAGCACCCCACACTAAGCAAAATCCCAGGTAAGACAGAGACAACATTTATATGATGTCAGCAGGTGTCTTTGAAACTCAGGACAAGAGTGGCTGAGGCAAGGAGTTGTTCTGTGTGCCCAGTACACATGGAGCAAAAGCCCCGCTGATGTGAAATTCAGAAAGTTTCACAGAAATCACAGATGTAACTTTCACCCACACTGTTTAGCAGAGACATAAACCCACCTGACCTCAGGCATCCCAGCTGTGTCTGCCTGACCCATAATCATATCCTCTGCCTGCAGACCCTCTCTTTGGCTTGTCTTCACCAGCCCCACCTCCGTCAAGTACGAATCCTCCCTCAGCTCTGCAAAGGAGGGGAGGGTTAGGGTTAGTATTACGGTTAGGCTCAGGGTCAGGGTTAGGGTTAGATCTGAAAGTTTCCTTCCCAGGCAGCTTTTTCTGTTACA
Source organism: Burhinus oedicnemus (assembly GCA_008921705.1). NCBI lineage: Eukaryota > Metazoa > Chordata > Aves > Charadriiformes > Burhinidae > Burhinus > Burhinus oedicnemus. The sequence goes on along the minus strand of VFFE01008521.1, from coordinate 958,626 downwards.
AGCGTGCCTTCTAGCATCTCCCACATCAAGGCCACCTCAGTTGGCTGACTGGCAGTCTGCTGCTTAGAGAGGGTCTAAGGGGATATATTTCCCCTTAAAGAGCAACCCTGGGACAAAAGCCTTTGCAAACACTCTCAGACATATTACTTATTTGTTTGCAGTTCTTAGATTTGGAGTCCATCCTGTATCTCTCATGTTGAGAAGCTTCTTACAGTTTAATGGGAAAGGGAGACAACATGAGATCTTCCCTTACCCACTGGGAGTGTGTGAAAGCGGTCCTCATTAAATACTGAAATAGCTCTTGATATTCAAAATGACCTATTTGTCTTTTAAAAAAGGTCATTCAATCTTATTTCTGCTAGTACCAGTTAATTGAGATGTGAATGCTGCACCTGGGCTGAACGCACCATAATCATTTCAAGAGGGGCACTAAGCAGTCATCACCTTATAATGACACTTGGTCATTCTCGTTGTCAACCTGTACACAGGATTTCAAATCATTATGTTTGAGAGCAAAGGCATTGCATGCCATTATCTTTTCCCCAAATGTTGAAATTCTGCACTGCTAATGTCTATCAACACTACTTTTTTTTATATTAAAACCAGAGATTCACTGGCCATGTTCTAGACAACATACAACCGTGGAAAGCTATATTATATATGGCCATAATAATAATACACTTGGCTAGAGAACAGATATTAAATTTCAATATATTTTTCCATACTGAAATGGGATTGACATTTTTACAATATTTCCAGTGTAGATCACGCTTATTGTATTTAGAAGCTGCTTAATTGGCAGCAGCCCAGTGGAAACAAAATACCATTTCAGCTTCTTGAAACTCACAGACCCTACTAATAACTGTGTTGAGATAAAACTATAGTTATTGAAACCCTGTATAATCCAAACATACACTAGTCAAAATACACCATTTAGCAGCCACAGATCAGAGAATTATCATGAAGTGGAAAAGGGACAGGTAACTGGAAGATCACTGGGGTGAACACCAATTCATAGCCATGAGCAACAGTGAACAGGCTTGCTAGCATCAGGTGCACTAGTTTAATGGCTAAGTGATCTTATTATTAAACCATTATCTAGTAACCCTGTCATGAACTACATCAAATACATTACCATATTTAAACGAAAATATGTTATTCAAACTGATTGTTAAAGGGAATGGGGTGTTTTCTGCTATGCCAAATGGCACTTTGTCAAACTGACAGCTAAAGCAGAAGAAATTAAATGTTTTAGACTTTATTATTATTATTATTTCCAACTGTTAAGGAACAATATTTTCTCCTGAGTTACTGGGCAAAAATGTTGAAATTAAAGTTTTGCAAAGCATTGTTAGTCACTCAAGGTAAATGCTTTTTTCAGGAAAATACTTGCAACTGGCTTGATGATAAATCACATTCCAAGTCATTTCCTGTAACAAAAGGGTAATACAATTGAAAGAAAAATGACTAGACAGTGGTTTGAGAGGATATGAATCAAAGGCGCAACAGTTTAGAAGCATGCAAGTTATTCTGCATGTTTTGTATTCCTTCCTTAGGAGTAGTGGAACTTAATGTTTTAACTAGTATGAGAAAAAATTGGGCTGTTTCTTCACCCTTGTGATTGTTCATATAAGGATAAGGGAAGGGAGTGAACCAGGTTAATTCTTCCCATCTTCAACATTACAGGTGCATCAGGCTTTTAATCATGTATCATCTTGTAATGTGTATCAGTTATTGCCGCTCCAGACTTGGCTGCTGTAGGGTTAACAGCATTTTGCACCCCTTTTTTTAAGCTGAAAACTAATTTTAAAAATTCTTTTCTGAGAGGTAAAAAAGAAATAATTATGACTTCATGGAAAGGCTGTAAATCACCCACATTTAATGGTTCATTAGAGAGACTGAATACTGAAAAAAAATATTTTCTCTTATTATAATATATAAATATGTTTTCTTTTAGATATGGGGCTAGCTTTACCCATATTTCTGGAAATCACTATCTTCAGCAGTATAAAAACTCATCAATTCTTGTTTACTTCTGCCACAATGTGACACACAAACAGCACTGTACATGGTTCCATTTCTTTTCCTGTATGGTACGTTATTTGCTTTGCTAGTATATTTATCTTCAGTTTTATAAATATGTTTTCGAAATCTGTTCACTTATGCTGTTGCATTAGAAGCAGGGTAGCATTATCTATTGCCTATAATAAGATGCTATTTATCTCTGTCTTATTTAAATGGATTATATTGTGTTAACAGCTGACAGGGTTCAAAAGGAAGAAACCCTAACTGTATCTCTTTATTACTGCATTAATATGCCAGACCATTATTTATTTTCTTCCCTCTAAATACTTGTCTGTTTCATTTTCTGATTAATTATTTTTGCTGATCCTACAAGTGTTCAGGTTCTATTGAATTCAAGTGTGACTTATGACTTCAATTATTTTAATTTTCAGTTCACATTTAAAATTAAGACAATACTTGAGAATCAAATCCGAAAAAATAACATGGATGGAAGTCAGGTACTCACACACATAACTGCAATCCTAAAACTACCCTACAGGTGCCTTCCACCTCTGGAGATGCCAAAAATCAATAAGCAGGATGTTATTGTTTGGGGTTTTTTACTGTAAAGTTCTCTACTCTGCAGTGGTTCTGCTTCTGGGTTTCTGCATGAGCACCTCAGCTGAGATTATTGCTGAGCTGCTCAATGCCTACTTGAAAGTAAATGTGTTTCCACCCAGGTTTCCCAGTGGAAGGATGTTTGTCATGCCACGGCTTGGTAGGTACTCTGTAACATGCCACCTGGGCACAAAGTCAGCTTTTTATAAAAGCTAGGGCTGCTACTGGATTTCTTTTAAGGCTGGGAGGAAGTAGCAGCATTCTTTTTTTCCACACCTGTACATCTTTCACTAAATTGCTTACCCATGGTGTGGGGATACAGGCTGCAGAAGAATGCAAGTTTCACTGGACTAAAAGAAAAGGAGGAAATATGTCCTTGGCTCCAGCTTTTGCTCCCCAGACTGTTTACATATAGTTTACAGTAACTTTTTTGTGAATGTGTATAATGTACAACAGGGTCAGAGCAGAGGTATCAAATCAGGTCTATTGCTTCCCAGAACAATTTGCTCTATTAAACACAGTGAAACAGTTTCTACAGGATATAAAAGACTTCCATTCTTCAGGATAAACCTTTTCTCTCCCAAGAAGATTTCATGTCTGTGTCCTTAAAGGAGAAGACTCCTTCAACCCAGCTCTGAAGAAGGAATTTAAACCTTAGAGAAGTAAGGCTGAAACGTATTCCCTTGTTTTTATTGTTTCCTTAATTTCAGTTTCTGGGCAGCTCTGTCCTGGCAAAATACAGTTTAGCTCTCTGCCCAAAATTTATTTTGTATTCTACTTTGCATATAACTTGCAGAGGGGCCTAGGAGCATAATTCACATTCCTCGTTGCCGTTGTAGATTAATCCCTACAGCTGGTGGGCGTGTTGAGCGGGGTGCACTGCAGACACCAGGGAGACTTAGGACGTCAGTGTACACCAAGGCAGATAGCTTAGCTTTGTGCCAAAGACTGGGTAAGAATCCTGCCTCAAAATGTAGAGTGCATCACTCTAAATCACTCCTTTTTTTGCAGAAAATGGGCACACTTATCCTAGATTGTTTAGACATACATCTAAGGATGAGCTGAGCCTCATGCCGCTCCACCGACTATAGGGACATCCTTAATTATTAGCCTCGATAAGGTATCTAAGATTTAGACAGGTTAAGGGCAGTGGTATGAGTCCTGTTCTTTCTTTCCCAGATTTTGTCACCTTCCTCCAGACACGCAGCTGCAGACTCAGGAGCTCCCCTCTCCTTGAGCACCACTGCATCTCCAAAACAAGGAAAGGAGGAGCAGGGTCCTCTGTCCCCCAGCTGTCATTCTCTCTCTCCTTCACACACTTAGTGATGCAAACAGCACTCCCAGTTTCCTTTTCTACCACCAACATAGTGCCTTAAGCCTCCCCCACTCACCACCACCTCTTGCTGAGGCACCCAGGGTCCCCAGCCCAAGGCCACGAGCTGTCTGACCCGCTGCCTGCCGCCACACAGGCGGAAGCTTTTCCTGCAGCCCCCGGGGATGATTTCCTGGGCAGCCAAGAGGCAGCGGCTGTTGTCCCTGGTCCCTCTGCTCTGCACAGTGCTGTGCCAAAGCCAAGGGAGAACAGCAAAGCAACCCCTCACTTCTGCTGCGATGTGAGCCGAAAACGTTGCTCTTTGGATTGCACCCAGCCAGTGAATTACACCTTCATTGTACAGACCCGGTCAAAGAATAAGAAATGACCTGGGGAAGGCACTGTAGTCTAGTATGTCGAGTGGTGTGGCAATGTGGAAAGCTATTTTTCCCTACAAATTTTTCTGAAACTGAGTGTTGATAATTAATCCTGTTCCTACTGCAGCTAACAGGAATAAGGTCCAAAAAGTGATCCCTCTTGTTTCAATTTTTACCTTACATTACCACCTTTAACTCAAACTGACCCTGAATGAGCATAAAAATGAAGAAAGCAATTGATTACTTAATGCCATTCTAGATAAAGCAAAAACAAAATAATATTAACAATGATGTCCTGCTGTGAAAAATAGAGGAAAGCACAAATTGTTGATTTTGTGCCTGAATACTGTAAACAGATGAGAATAGTCATGTTCAGAGGTAGTTAACACTAAACTAACTTACATGTGCGTGTTATTATTGCTTTTATGAAGAGTAATTAACATAAATTTTTGAAGAGGCCTACATTTTTGCCCAGAATTTTAGTATAACAAAAAAAAATGTGAAAATGTGTATTTGTTATCCAGAAACAACCAGGTAGGTTTTTTGGAAAGAATTAAAGTAGCTGCAACTTTCTTTCTTTATTGTTAATTAAGTTTGCCACTTCTACTTTGAAGATACTAGGAAAAATATTTTTAGCTTCATCCAAAGCTTGCTGAAGTTGACAGAAAGTCTCCCACTGAGTTCAATGGGCTTTGGATCAAGTGCTTAGTATCCTCAGAAATTATTTATCAGGCCACTCTGGTCTATTCATGATTTGAGCGAGAAGTGTCCCTCATTTTTCCTGAGACTATTTTAATTACCTAACAAAAATATCACAAAATATATTTTGCTTTTTTCATCTGTAAAATGAAAATGTGGTCTCTTTGTTAAATACCTTGTGATCAACTGATGTAAAGAGAGTGGGTGTGTATGTATGTATGTATGTGGAGATATCAGCACTATTTCACCTTGTCTCTGTAGCTTCTTTTCCATCAGCAGGGACACTGGTTAGGAGACTTTTAAAAGCATTTAATGAACAACTGAAAGATTACGTAATGCAACTTATCCTGGCAACTGTGCCACAGAAAACACATTTATTCATATAACTTACAGTCCTACTCTGGGCATTGCTGAATTACAAAATAAGAAGTAGAAGAGCAATTCAATAACTGTGAGTTTGGAGATTCACACAAAGTGCCAGTTTTTGTCATTTCAGAACAAGGTTCCTCCAGCATTTCCTGCTTTCCTTTGATGTTTTTTGATTCAAACCCAGAATCAAGTGTCTGTCAAATGCCTGCAGAGCAGCCCCTTCAATAGTTAGACTGCCAAGCTGGGTGACTTTGTAAACAGCTCCCAGAACCACTCAATTATTACTTTAACTGAGTAATTAAACAGAGCACTTAATATTCATTACATTTTTACCAAGCTACTTACCAATATCCTAACAACAATTTAAAGGATTTTATTTCCATCATTCATGCTGACAACTTTAAAACAATTTCCACCGTGCCTTTTGGTCCACACTGTAAAAAGCAGACTCCTTAACTGAACATCTTTTAAAAGGAGTACCTTTCACACTCTGTGAGGAAAACTCATACGGCAGGCAGCAGAATCGTTAGTACATTCTTTCTTTATAGTAAAGTTACTTTGTGTGTATATATTTACATTTGTGTGTAGGTATAACTACAAATATGCATATATATAAAAACATATTTTATACCTACAGGCACATCATGGCTCCTTCACAATTTTTTCTCTGCTCCTCCTGAAAAGCTGGTTTACCTCACTGATTTTAAATGAATCTAAAAATACTTTTGTGCAATGACTGCTCAAGATTGTACCTAAATGGCTACGGATTTAGATTCAGAATTCAATGCATTTGCTTAAAAACTAAACACAATATATCCAGTCCCTTGAAACAATGGTCTGTAGCAAAGCAAAACATTGAAAAAATCAGATTTAAAAAGCAATACTGAACACATTTGATGAGATGATCACATCTACTGAACAGATACTTTACTACATCAGTTCATGTCACACTGCTTCTTTTAATTTCAGTAGGTTTCCTATTTGAAAGATTTATGGGCTATATTGCAGTCGCCGAGTACAAAAAGTCGTATTCATGATGATCATATTCAGAACATGTAGTTTTGAATGCAGTTTATTCTTTTTTTTTTTTAAACAAAAAAGGTGGAAACAAAGCGTGGTAGTAGAAACCAAGTGCTTCAGAGTTCTTTTTCTGACTCTTTTCCTGTCCATCCTTAACTATGGTCATTTAGATAGTAGTTCACATTGACCAGTACTGTGGGTCATATTGTGAAACTGTCATGGTCTGTGATTATGTCCAAAGTCAAACAAAATGTTATAAACACAACTAACAATATGTCCTAAACCCACCAAAGTCTTCTCAACCTAGGTCCTAAACAAACCACTCTGCCCTTCTGAAAAAACATAACATGAAAGTGATAATAAAGCACCAGTACTTATCTATATCTCTCCAAGAACTGCACAGAGAGACCTCCAGTTATGCATACTTCCAAATTTTCTTCTAGTAATCAGTACTGACTTCGTCTTACAAGGAAGAGAAGAGAGAGGGTGAGGATGCAAAGTGGTTAGAAAGATATTTGCCTAAGACAACATAGGGCAACTTTTTTAGCAAATAAGAGTTTCAGACCTCATTCTGACGCTGGCAAAGATCACACATCTGCCTTAATGTGTAGTAGGATCATATATTGGGATATTTAAAAATGCCCAGTCAGGTTATTCTTACTAAAGACAAAGGACATTAAGCATCTAACTCTCTAAGGTCCTCTCTCAAAATCCTTTAGTTAACCTCCAAGATCTTATTATTATTCCATATGAGAAGTTGAAGTAATGTACTTTACCTACTTTATAGCTCTAAAAGTCAACAGCCAACATGGGAATAATGTGTACTTTTAATATTTACCAAATTATTAAATGATTATCGATTGGGGAAAAATTCCATTATTGCATTGTAAGCCTTCTCAGTTAAGGAAGACTCAACAGTGCCCACTGTGTTATTAAGATCGTAGTTTCAATACATGCTTTGTAGTTGACAAAGTCTATCACAAAATAAATGTCCATAACAATAATTTTAATCTGTGGAGCTGCCTTCAGTGTGTCTACTTGGACTTACCTTTAGAAAATCACCCTTACAGAGTGATGTGAGCAGCCATAAAGGTTGCCTGCTTAGAAGGGGAAAATTACTGAACAGAAGAAAATGTCCTCTGAAAAATAGTGACAGAGAAACTGCCTGCCAGCCTGGGAGCTGTGAGCCTGGGAACTAGGTCAGGGAACCAGAAACATCCTTGAAAATTGCAGCTGGCCTCTCTGAAGTACACCCAGAGTACCTAGAAACCAAAGACATCCTCAGATGCCATTGATAAGCACAAAAACAAGGGACTGTAATGGCAACTTACCATCCGAAAAGTGGAAACAGTATGGGAAAATAAAATGGGTCTGAAAGAACAGAAAACAGCATCATCTCTTGGCTAAAATATAGAAATTAAGAGCACCTATTGGCTGCATGGAGTGGTGATGTCATAGGCCCTCGTAAGTCTCAATGATATGAAAAGGACTAAATTTTTATCCAAAGTGAGGACTCTAGGAACTTCCCATGCTGCACACATTTTTCCTTTCCTAAACAAACTGAACTCCCTGCATGAGCTTTCTACTAGATCTTCTCCCACTGTAAGAGATGATCAGGTTCATGACCACCTGAGGAACATGAACATACAGAAGTCTATGGGACCTGATGAGATGCATCCCAGAGTCCTGAGGGAATTGGCTAATGTAGTTGCCAAGCCACTCTCCATGATGTTTCAAAAGTCATGGCAGTCAGGTGAAGTCCCTAGTGACTAGAAAAAGGGAAATATTGCACCCATTTTTAAACAGGGTAGAAAGGAGGACCCTGGGAACTACCAACCTGTCAGCCTCACTTCTGTGCCTGGGAAGATCATGGAACAGATCCTCCTAGAAGCTATGCTAAGGCACATGGAGGACAGGGAGGTGATTCGAGACACTCCGCCAGCATGGCTTCCCCAAGGGCAAGTCCTGCCTGACCAACCTGGTGGCCTTCTATGATGGAGTAACTACATCAGTGGGCAAGGGAAGAGCTGTGGATGTCATCTATCTGGACTTCTGTAAGGCCTTTGACAGGGTCTCCCACAATATCCTTCTCTCTAAATTGAAGAGATGGATTTGATGGAATGACTGTTAGGTGGATGAGGAATTGTTTGGATGATCACATCCAGAGGGTAGTGGTCAATAGCTCAATATCCACACGGAGATCGGTGACAAGTGGTGACCCTCAGCGATCCATATTGGGACCGGTACTGTTCAATATCTTCATCAATGACATAGGCCATGGGATTAAGAGAATCCTCAGCAAGTTTGCAGACAACACCAAGCTGAGTGGTGTGGTCAACACACCTGAGGGATGGGATGCCATCCAGAGAAGTGTGCCCATGTGAACCTCAAGAGGTTCAACAAGGCCAAATGCAGGGTCCTGTACCTGGGCTGGGCCAGCCCCCCGTATGAATACAGGCTGGGGATGAAGGAATTGAGAGCAGCCCTGCCAAGAACAACTTGGGGTTACTGGTGGATGAAAAGGTGGATGTGAGATGACAATGTGCACTTGCAGCCCAGAAAGCCAACCATCTCCTGGGCTGCATCAAAAGAAGCATGCCCAGTGGGTTGAGGGAGGTGAATCTGCCTCTCTGCTCTGCTCTGAGGAGACCCCACCTTGAGGACTGCATCCAACTCTGGAGTCCCCCACACAGGAAACTCATGCATCTGTTAAAGTGGGTCCAGAGGAGGGCCACGAAGATGATTGGAGGGCTGGAGCACCTCTGCTATGAGGACAGGCTGAGAGAGTTGGGGTTGTTCAGCCTGGAGAAGAGAAAGCTCTGGGGAGACCTTATTGCACCCTCTCAGTAGTTAAAGGGGGCCTACAGGAAAGATGGAGACAAACTTTTTAGCCGGGCCTGTTGTGGTAGGACAACGGGTAATGGTTTTGAACTCAAAGAGGATAGATTTAGACTAGATATAAGGGAGAAATTTTTTACAATGAGGATGGTGAAACACTGGAACAGGTTGCTCAGAGAGGTGGTAGATGTCCTGTCTCTGGAACATTCAAGGTCAGATTGGATGGGACTCTGAGCAACCTGATCCAGTTGAAGCTGTCCCTGTTTATTGCAGGGGGGGTTGGACTAGATGACCTTTAAAGGTCCCTTCCAACCCAAACTATTCTACGATCTTGGACTCTCACCAGACATGTTCGGCTGACTCCAGGCTCTGTGATGTGGATCATCTCTGAAGTGGGACTGTCTGCTGTCTCGCTTGTCTGCCTTTGGGCCTACTTTGGGGGTCGGTTCAGTTTGTCCTTCCACCTGTGGTATGATTGGGTCCCCCTCTGGGGTTGGTTTGTTCTCCCCTCTGGGATGGTTCCACCCCTTCTGAAAACTGTCTAATTCACTTAATACCAGTACTATATATCTATATAAGTAATCTGTCATAAGAATGTCTGCTGTTATATTGTTGATAAATTGCTTCAGTAAGTATAAATTTGTAGTAATCTGTAATAGTATATACCAACTTATATTAATTGTTGACGTAGGATTTGGTGTTGCTATACAATTTATTGCCTCTGTTATTGACTGCTGCTATACTATTGATTGATACTATATTATTGATTATTGATTGCTGATAGTATTTTGTAATAAATATCTATATTTACTTTATTAATCATAGATATACTTGCTAATGGTAATTTGTGTGGTATTTTTGGTAATCTGTAACAAAGTAGAGAAATTTAGAGGACAAAGCCTCCGTACCATTGTGTATTACAGAACCCTATGAACCCACAGTCACAATCTCTACATACCTGCATACTGGGTATGCTTTTAGGTCATGATGCAGAGCTGGTGATGTTGTGACATGTGATGAGTTTCATTCAGAAGTCGATTTATTTACATCTGGCACGTGTGTCCATGTCCAGGCTTACTTGTGAAACAGGAGAAATAGATAGAGGAGTTGCAGGTTGTTATATTTTGAGTAATTTTTATTTCTACCTGAAAGTTTATTGCTGTTGATACAAAATCACAAGAGTTTTGCTGTTAATTTTTTACTTTAAATACATTTTTGAGGAAGCTTTATGGTTAGACCCCAGAAATTCTGTCATATATTCATAGCTGTAAACACATGGCTCCTTACTTGCACCAAAAATTAATAGTTGAGATGTTTGATTGAGCCTACATGTCCTCTGAGTGACCATTCTTTTGGAGCTTTCATCCCAGTTCCTGGTTTGATATCACTTAATATTTGATCCCATCACCCTAATTATTCTCAGATTAAGTTTGATTTTTGTAAGATGAGCTCACAAATCCATATTAAAAAGCTCTACCAACACTAACCTGGATAAATTCTAATATCTTTACTTTCTTGGTGCAACATCTTAGTCCGCAAGATCTTGGTGTGGAATTGAAATATTACCAATCTTGTTTAAAGGTCCCAGAGGAACCTCGTCTGATAGCAATACGATAGTATTTTTTTTATTATTGTTAAGAGATTGCTTTACTTTTTCCCATTTGTGATAAAAAATCATCTTTTTTTTTCTTGTATAGAAATACAACAATCATGAGCAACAGAGCATGTCTGGAAATAACACCTTTTGGCTTTTCACAGTCTATTTCTATCAAGCTGCAGAACACAGTTGAAATTACCCTGACATCGGTGGGAGATCATTTTGGTGACCTCAGAGGACTTTCACTGCATTTCAAACCAAATCTTGCTGTGGTATTACTTTAAAGTGAACAAAGGTGGTCCTATTCCTTATACACCAAGAACTCCAGGATATGCTTAAAGGGGAAAACAAAAAAAAAGAAAAAGAACAGCTCTCTCTGGAAAAAGTTGAACACTCAATTTTTTGCCAGGGACTCCAGAGGCATTAAGATGGGCTGTACTCTGTGTTCTCCACTGTGCTCTTGGTGTGCTCAGCAGAACTTCTACCCCCAATCCTATTTAACAACCAGTGAAGCAATTCTGCTTCAGGTTGCAGAGTCATGTAAGTACCAAACCCGTGTGCTTTACACCAGCTGAGAATATTACCCGTACATGAAGTGCCATGGGTGTCAATGACAAGGCAGAGGATCCTTCACGCTATTCCCAGGTGGAGGTTTATGTTGTCAAATCTCAGTGCTCAGTGTTTTCCAGACAATTCCAGACAATCTGCACAGAACCATATCATAGAATCATTGAATGGTTTAGATCTGAAGCAACCTTAAAGATCATCTAGTTCCAACCCACCTGCCATGGGCAGGGACACCTCCCACTAGACCTGGTTGCTCAAAGCCTCATCTGACCTGGCCCTGAACACTTCCAGGGCTGGGGCCTCTACAGTTTCCCTGGGCAATGTGCTCCAGTGCCTCACTACCCTCACATTAAAGAATTTCTTCCTGAGATCTAATCTAAATCTACCCTCTTCTAGTTTGAAGCCATTACCCCTTGTCCTATCACTACATGCCCTTGAGATACTCCTGTTAACACTAATTAAAATGTCGAAGTTAGGAGGCAAAAAAAATTGTGATAAAATTCATTCATTTCAAAGGGTTAAAACTGTTCATTATTAGGTTTACTCTCATTATTTGTGAAAGGATTTATTTTTTTGTCCTTGAACAAGATTGATTTTTAGTATTACAAAGCCAAAATCTAGGGTCCCTTTAATATTTCTGAGTGTGAGGCAATCTTGATGCACAGAGTTTGCTGACACAAATGAAAGTTGGGATGGAAATAAATCTCAGGCTGGTAAGACTTTGCCTGACCTATGTCTTCAATGTGTGTTTCCTCCATGAGATCCAGGATTGTTTATGTTCTTTCAAAGAAAACATCGTCTGGATTGCATTGCTTATAGATTGATAGATGCCAATGAGATGAGTCAGGCCAAATTTTTCCTGTATCTGTTGTTTAGCTTTCATGCCAGTATCTGTGCCTATCTGCTCAGCCAAGTGTCACTGACAGTCGGGAACTGAATGCATTAATAAAATTCATGTATTTCGTCAGACAAGCAGACACAAGTCTCTCTGCTCTGTTCTTAAGTCTAAAAAGATTCTGATAATAAATATTTGTGCAGGAAGTAATCAATATCATATCAAATTGCTTTATATCTTCTCCAAGAACTTTGTCGTTACAAGGCATTAAATTAATGCAATATAAAAATAGCACTGAAATGAGATTAATTTAATGCAAAAATATGTATAGAACCTGTACTGCTTTAGTTGGGTATAATTGTAAAAAGAATGTTATTGCAGATAGGAAATGCTATAAATATGTAAAGAACTCCTTTGGACCAGGAAACTTTATAAGAACTCTTAAGTGTCCTTTAAACAGCATTGTCCTTTCACTATAAGCAACACGCAAGATGACTGCAGGTTATAAATTAGAGCTGGTTCCTTACAAAATGTAAACCTACTTGATTCCTAGTTATGTAAATAAATTGAAAACCTCTAGGATCTGTAACAACACAGAAATTAAATTATAATCATAGAACAGCAGAAGTTTTAGCCAAGAGTAAAGAAGTCATAAAAGGAGAAAGATGGGAAAAAGAAAAGCAGGTGAATCACAGATAGAAAGCAAACATACACCGTGTCATATTCATTGCTTTACATGGAAGAAGCCACAAGTCAAAGACATGGAAGGTATCCAAGATCTACTCCAAGCCTCGCCTGGTTGGTGGAGTTTGCATTCACTGACATAAGGTTATTTATCTCCCAGGTCACTCACCAGTGGTATTCTAGAAGTCAAAACCTGTCAGCCATTCACCACTAGCATGGGGGACAGTCTACCACCACTGAGACCCACGGATGCTCACAGGATCACAGAGGAGGGCCCTTTTTTCTGGACATGGCTTCTTGTAAGTTAGTCAGTGTTTAAGAATATGGAGACTCTCTTGCTGCTAAGAAAAGCTGCGTATCTGCTTAACTCACCTCCTTGCAGCCTCTTTCTGGATGAACTCCCTGTGTCCAACCTCAGTGTGTCATCCATGGCCCATGGCCGACTCTGCTGTCTGCTAGTCAAGCTTCAACGGTCCAACCATCCCATTCGCTGTTTATGTTCCCTATGTGGTGGTGGCATAAGCACTCCTGCTCTGCTGGTTTCTGCCCTGCTTTCTGCAAAGGCTGGTTTACTCAACAGCTTTTATCGTCTGACTGTAAACTGAATTTTATGAGAAAGTGAGAGGAGATACTTTAGTAACTTAACGGTAAGGACTGGCATTGAGAGCTTTTACGAGTCATGCACCAAGGTACTCCAGCATCAGAAGGAACACATATCTGTTAAAAATACTTCTGGATTTAAGAGCACATAAACAGTTCTAAAATAATTAACCAATGTCTATTGTATTGCTTGAATTATAGAGCTATACAGAATTACTTTGGACCAATTATACTTCATGTTATGATGGTTTAATTGAGTAATTCAGATGATTAGAACTGGAAAGGAAATGTCATAATCATGGCCTCACTAGCAGTAAACAACAAAAATATAGTTTACTCTAAACAATATTAATTGTAGTAGGTATTTCCTTGGATATCAAAAAAATATCAAAAAGAATCTACTGTCAAACACATTTTGCCTTTCTGCTAATGAGCATTCCTGGGGAAAGATGAGTATTAGATTATCATAGGGTTGAAGGACTGCACTTAAAATCAGGTTTCACTCAGGATTTTGCTTGCCTAAATTTAAACTGTAGTTCAGAAACTCATATCTGCCCCAAACCCAAAGCTCATCAATTTGACACAGCCAGAAACATCTTATGAGCTAGCCTTCTGGGCCTTCTGGGAGTGATCATTAAAAAAATACCCACATTTTCATCCTTCCTTTTCACAAACCTACACCCTTACCAAATTTTTCCCATCCCCAAGAGACCCTGGCCTACTTCCAAGCCAAAAAATGAGATTTCACTGACAGCTCATTTCTTGGCTGGCATCTGCAAAGGCTCACAGGGTAGACAAAAAGGCTGACGGAAATAAAAGTTTACATTCAGGATTGATCCAGGTGAGATGGAGGGAGACTTGTTTCAGGGTTAGCGTTACTCTTCAGTGATGCCTGTGCTAATGCCCTGAGGTAGCAGAGTTTGCAGTCTTGGTTTCTTATTGTGCTCTGCAAATACAAGTGTAGTTCACACCAGTGATAAGCACTTTATGGCAAGAATGATACTGTGGCTGGGGCCAGGAATAGAGTCTGGGACAAGCTCTGCTCCCAGCTGCCAGGCACGCAGAGGTAAGAGGTAGGCTGGTATTGCATGGTAGGATTGCCTTATGGTCATTAGAAAAAAGCATCCAGTAAGGAAGAGCTTTGAACTAGTGTGTGCAACAGCAGAGGCTTTGGACTTCACTGTTTTACTGTATCCTCCAAGCCCTGCAGAGCTGAAATGAAGCTTGATGTTTGCAGAAGTTTGTATGTCTTCCACAGCTCTTGTGTGCTTTCAAAACAGAAAATATGAAATAAGGAAATTACATGGTATTGAAATTACTTTCATGTCTTTGTCCAGGAACTTTAGTCATAGCAATTGTTGTTCATTTAAAATAATGAGACTTCTTCCAAAAGTCATTTACACTTACCCTTTTTAAAGGTGAGAATACAGAGGAAAACAAGCGCTATGGAGGTTTGCTTTCTAGTCTAGTCTCTTTTTAAGAATATTGCAAAAAAATCAAAACTAGAAATATTTAGGAAAGAAGTTTTTTATATAATCAGACACTTTGGAGTTTTATTAACATTTTCAAAATTATAGAGAACCTCAAAAGTACAAGGGAAATACTGGATTTGAATTAATCTACAATTATCATTCTGTGAGTACATCTCAGTAAAAATATCTTTCTCCTTTTCCTCTCTCACCATCTATTTCAAAAGAGAAACATATCGTTTCATTCATAGCCAAACAATATCTGTCCTTTCAGAAATTTTAGACAAAGTAAGGAGGTGAAATAGAGAGTGTCTTTCACAAATCCCGTCAGGATATGGTAAAACTGCTCCTTTTCACACAAAGTATTGAGACTCAAATTTATATCTCTTCTTTTCCTTGAGGAGACCAACTTCATATATTTCAGTTTTCTAAAGAATACCCAGTCCACAAAATTTGAGTTAATGTGACCTGTCCCATTCTGACTTTCAGCAGAATCATGTAGTCATGAAGTCACAGGGATGTTGGTTGGAAGGCACCTCTGGTGGTCACCCAGACCTGCCTTCTGCCCAAAGCAGGAGTGATGCCAGCACCAGATCAGCTCTGCCATGGCTTTGTCTAGCTCAGTCTTGAACACTCCGAAGGGAAGAGATTGCCTCACTGCTCTGGGAGACCTGTTCCAGTGCCACATCACCCTCCCGGTGACACAGCTTCTCCTAACATCCAGCTAGAAACTGGACAAGTTGCAGTCACAACTTTGAATAGATGTATCCCCTTTGAATAGATGTATGCAGTTCTTAAACTGTCCTACTTAGCCTCTGTCACCAGACTGAGGAAGCCTGGCTCCCTCAGCCTCACACAGACCATGTGTCCAAGGCTCCAGTCCACCTCCATCGGCTGTCCTTCTGGGACTTGGTGCCTAAAACTGGATACAGTAAATGAGGTATAGCTTCACTAGTACTGAAAGGAAGGAAATAGTTTATTTTGGGTCTACCATCTGTGATTCTTGTAAGATCAGTCAGTATGCAGCTTTTGTTACCCATTCATCTGTCTCATATTCAACCTAGTCCAAGCTGCCAGGTATTCCATGGTGAGAGACTGAACAAGAGCAAGTCTCTGAATTGGTGGCTTAGACAGAGGTCACAGTATCCACTCCTGTAAATGTTCGTCAGATGTTTCAGCCTTTTGTTTGCTCTTTAATGTTCTTCGACTTGATGATCCTTATTGGTCCCTTCCAACTTGAGTTATTCTATGATTCTACAAAATGAATCAATGGCTCCCACCTAAAACTTAGGAACATGTTGCAGTATTTATTGCAAGTAAAATTGTTGTAGATGGTTTCTCTGGAGAGGTTAAAAGCTGTCAAAGATATCAGGTTTGTATTTTATATTTCAAATTAATTTAATGAAATCTGATATTCATATAACTAAAGAATGGAGAACACTTGTTAGATTGTCATATGTACTGGAAATCTATAGAGAAATTCTATTCTAACGATCAAGAGGACTCCCATAATGATATCAAAGGAAATTAGCTTAAAGATCTTATCTGTCTTATAAGATAGTAAAAGACCTTGTTACAAGAAAGAAAAAAAAAAAAAAAGAAAGTTTGAAAGCCAAGGAGAATCCAAATCAATACAGGGAAAAATTGCTAAGCAAAGTTAGAACTGTAAAGCTGAATCTCACTTCTATGTTTCATTAAAGATATTCTGGTTCATGCTGAAGTCACTCACTTGTACATTGTGTGAACTACACATTGAATTTGAAATAACAGACCTGTTAATCATAGATGAAAAGTTAGCAGCAGATTTAAAATAACTACCAAATATGATGATGAACTCAAGATTTCCTGTAACAGGCTTATACTGTTCTAAGACAATTTTCAAATGTCATGAAGACCGAACACAGCAGGTTCAGAATGGATTCATGATAGAAAACAATATTTAGAGCCCTGTATTTTCTTCTTATGCTCTTTTTGGAACCTTGATCTTTAATAGATGTTGCCAGATTTAGAGCTAGCTTTTGCTAAGTAATTCATCTAAATAAGACATGGTGTCTAAAACCAGAAACAAAAAGGAAATGTTTGTCAGTGGAGTGATGAACTGCTAGGACAAGCTACATGGTAGATTTTCTTCTAATATCAACCAAACTCTCTTCAACTTCTACTTTAACCAAAAGGCATTTATTCAGAATTAGAAAATACTACATAAGATGTCATCAAAGTTATGAAGTCTGACAGTCATAAAGGTCATTCCCAACCTTGTGTTTTGTGACTGTCTAAACCTGGAGCACTGATATGGCATTATTTTAGCCATATCACAAAGGTATTAATTCATTACCTAGCTCCTCTGCATTGACAAGGATTAAGAGCTCTATATACTTAGAATTAGACTTGTAAATACATATACATTTACAGCATTTGAGATGTCAACAGACTTCAGTCTATCTCTACAGGTAGTTACCTATTAAATAGGATTTTTAGGACTCAATATTTAAAGATAATTATGCATCTCAGTCTTCTGAGCAACTAGCTGAAAGGAAATAAAATAACAGAATAGAACAAAATACCATGGATATCTGATGATATACATTCAAAAATATGGATTAGTGCAATACAGTTCTCTTTCATCACTCTCTCCACCAAATTCAATGAATTTGTAATGCCTTTCTAGCCCTGCTGCTCACAAATAGAGAAGATCTGGTGGGTGTTGTAGTGGTCGGAGGCCGTCTTGGGCTTAGTGACCATGAAATGATAGAGTTCTCCATTCGTGGTGAAGTAAGGAGGAGGGTCAGCAAAACCACTACCACGGACTTCCGGAAGGCAGACTTCAGCCTGTTCAGGACACTTGTTGAGACAGTCCCTTGGGAGACAGTTCCAAAGGGCAAAGGGGTCCAGGACGGCTGGACATTCTTCAAGAAGGAAGTCTTAGAGGTGCAGGAGCAGGCTGTCCCCATGTGTCGTAAGATGAACCGGTGAGGAAGACAACCGGCCTGACTGAACAGGGAGCTCTTGCTGGGACTCAGGGAAAAAAGGAGAGTTTACCACCTTTGGAAGAAGGGGCAGGCAACGCAAGAAGAGTATAGGGATCTAGTTAGGTCATGCAGAAAAAACATCAGAAAGGCGAAAAACCAGCTAGAACTTAATCTGGTCACTGTCCTAAGAGATAACAGAAAAGGTTTTTACAAATACATTAACAACAAAAAGAGAGCCAGGGAGAATCTCCACCCCTTATTGGATGCGGAGGGGAAGATTGTCAACAAGGATGAGGAGCAGGCTGAGGTACTTAACACCTTCTTTGCCTCAGCCTTTAATAGTAAGACCAGTCATCCTCAGGGTATTCAGCCCTCTGAGCTGGAAGGTGCGGATGGAGAGCAGAATAAACCCCCCATAATCCATGAGGAGGCAGTTAGTGACCTGCTACACCAACTGGACAGCCACAAGTCTAAGGGCCCAGATGGGATCCACGAGAGAGTGCTGAGGGAGCTGGCGGAGGAGGTTGACAAGCCACTCTCCATCATTTGTCAGCAGTCCTGGTCAACAGGGGAGGTCCCAGATGACTGGAGGTTTGCCAATGTGACACCCATCTACAAGAAGGGCTGGAAGGAGGATCCAGGGAACTATAGACCTGTCAGCCTGACCTCAGTGCCAGGAAAGATCATGGAACCCATCATCCTGAGTGTACTCATGCAGCATGTGAAGGACAACCAGGGGATCAGGCCCAGCCAGCATAGGTTCATGAAAGGCAGGTCCTGCTTGACCAACCTGATCTCCTTTTACGACCAGGTGACCCGCCTGGTGAATGAAGGAAAGGCTGTGGATGTTTTCTACTTAGACTTTAGTAAGGCCTTTGACACAGTCTCCCACAGCATTCTGCTAGAGAAGCTGGCAGCCCATGGTTGAGACAGGTGTACTCTCCGCTGGAATAAAAACTGGCTGGATGGCCGAGCCCAGAGAGTTGTGGTGAATGGCGTTAAATGCAGCTGGTGGCAGGTCTCAAGCGGTGTTCCTCAGGGCTCAGTTTTGGGGTCAGCCTTGTTTAATATCTTTATTGTTGATCTGGATGAGGGGATTGAGTGCCCCCTCAGTGAGTTTGCAGATGACACCAAATTAAGCGGCAGTGTTGATCTGCTTGAGGGTAGGAAGGCTCTGCAGAGAGATCTGGACAGACTGGATCGATGGGCTGAAGCCAACTGCATGAGGTTTAACAAGGCCAAGTGCCGAGTCCTGCACTTGGGTCACAACAACCCCAGGCAACATTACAGGCTTGGGGAGTAGCTGGAAAGCTGCCTGGCAGAAAAGGGCCTGGGGGTCCTGGTGGACAGCTGGCTGACCATGAGCCAGCAGTGCGCCCAGGTGGCCAAGAAGGCCGATGGCATTTTGGCCTGTATCAAGAATAGTGTGGCCAGCAGGAGCAGGGAAGTGGTCGTGCCCCTATACTCAGCGCTGGTGAGGCCGCAGCTTGAGTATTGTGTTCAGTTTTGGGCACCACAGGATAGGAGGGACATTGAGGTGCTGGAGCGTGTCCAGAGAAGGCCAACGAAGGTGGTGAGGGGTCTGGAGAACACGTCTTATGAGGAGTGGCTGAAAGAATTAGGATTGTTTAGTCTGGAGAAGAGGATGCTGAGGGGAGACCTTATTGCTCTCTACAGCTACCTGAAAGGAGGTTGTAGTGAGATGGGCGCTGGTCTCTTCTCCCAAGTAACTAGTGATAGGACAAGAGGAAACAGGTTCAAGTTGTGCCAGGGGAGGTTTAGGCTGGACATTAGGAAAAAATGTTTCACTGAAAGAGTTCTCAAACATTGGAACAGGCTGTCCAGGGAGGTGGTTGAGTGACCATCCCTAGATGTGTTTAAAAGTGGTGTAGATGTGGTGCTTAGAGCCATGGTTTAGTGGCAGACCTGGTAGAGTAGGGTTAACGGTTAGACTGGATGATCTTAAAGGTCTTTTCCAACCTAAACGATTCTATGATTCTGTCCCCCAAACTGATCTCTTCTATCTCACCATTTTCAGGTTTTTATCTTGCCTCCATACTTCTGTCCAGGGGAAAATCTGGAAACTAACATTTCTTTCTCATAAATATCCTCCACTTTTACAATAATGACAGCAGAAGGAAGAGGAGGAAAAGGTGAGGGAATGTCAGCTTCATGCACAGAGCCAAATTTTTTAAGAGGCATCGTTTTTGGAGGGAGCTTATTCCTTCTTCGTGTTTGCCGTGGTGACAAGCAGCATGTTCCTGCAGTAATCACGATGAACAAATTCCTCTAAAGTCCCTGTTGTGCTAAAAGCTAGTTGTCTAATATGCAAGTGGTCCTTGTGGTACACTTTATTTCTCAAGAGCAGTGGTAAGTCTCAACTTTATAAAGACATCCTTCTCTAACTATTTTGTACATCAAATAAATGCATAGGTTGGCAGTGCTCAGTGCTAGAGATTGGAGGCAGAAATATATGTTATGTAAAGGAACTACTCTTGTACACTTATTTAAAATTCCTATTTTTCTTTCCAGAACTGACTTAACATAACCCAAATCTTCAGAAGTCTCTGCAGAAAAATATGCTACAAATAACCAAGAAAGACATAAAAGAGGAAAAAACAATCTCCCAGGGACTTAGCTCTGCAAGTGTAACCACTGTTGTCCTGGAGTAGCCCAAAGAGTAGTTCTCAGCTCAGTGATAAAAATGGTACAAACAGGATGAAAAAGAGAAACACTGCACCATATGAAATAGTTTTAAAATCAACACAGCTACTTTTTAATCCATTCTTCTCTCTCTTTTTCAATGTTGTTTAGCAGAACAACCACAAATCAGTAATACATGCTTACTTTTCCAGGAGCATAGCATGTGACTGCACACCACTGAGAGGACTTAGCCTGGTACAGACGAAAAAATAGAGACCCTGAACTTCCAAAATGAACAAAAAACTCTGATTTTGCTCAGATAAAAATTCTCTACTGGTTTGGAGTAACTGAAACATAAATTATCTGCACAGAGTAGCAGTCACCTCTTTCATTCTGAAGGAAAACTTACTTCAGATTATACTTTCATTTTCCTTCAATAGTGTGTCATCATTTTCTTTCTTTCCACAGCAACTCCTCCACACGCTTCTGTCCAGTTTAATCTTTCTTCCTATTTCAAGCCTGCTCCAGCTTTTTTGTTTTTCCTTTTTTTTCCCATCTGTTTTTCTCCCAGCGATGAAGTAGTACAAGACATTTCTGACTTTCCTTTATACTCAGTTTTGCTTATTTTTCCTTTTGAAACATGCTTGAGCCTTGATCTGAATTCTTAGTTTCTCTTTATATCAACAACATGTTAGTTTGTGCTGATGGTTCAGTTGTCTATTTTGTCCTTGCAGTATCACACTTACAATGAAATGTTTGTTTGGCTTGCTGTGCTTTCACAAATTGCTATTTTGTATATTTATTATCGCAGTCATACAAGAATGGTGGTGTGCATAGCACACATTGCTATGCACTTCTACATTGATATTTGTACTTTATTAGACAATGTTTGGGATACAGATACTGAAAATAATAATTAAAAGCCGAAAGAAAATGGACAATGTGAAAAACATCTGTAATGCTTTGGAAAAAAAAAAAAATTATTTATTTAATTCACTGGGCTCATTTCAATAATAGAGAAAATGACAGTTTACATAGAATATGGGTGGAATCTACTTGCCTATCCCACTGGATATTCAAATAACACATCATTATGGGTAGTTCCTTCCAAACCAATTTCCAGATGGTCCCATCAGACTGACTAAAGCTAAACACAGTGCAGCAAACCCAATACTGCGTCAATAAAAGCATCCATAGCTGCATCTCTCAGGTGGTTGAAGGGAAAACAGGTGAAATTTACTTACCTACCACAGATTATGAAAATCTTTCTTACTGATTATCTGTATAATTAAAGCATATAAACATGCTACAAGAACAGCAAGTTGACAAGCCTTCCATATTACTCAGTGCCAACTGATTTTCTTCTTCTATTCTATAAACATATTTAGATTTTGAGTCTGAGCTGTACTGGACTGTTCAGTGTGATCTGCAGTCAGTAAAGACAGCTATTTACTTCCAAAGCCTAAAATTCAGGGATGTATTTCCAATGTAATGAGGACAATATTGAAGATGGAGTACTGTGTTCAATTTTAGTCACCCACACCAAAAAATGACCTCATGCTGTAACAGCTACACAGAGTAGCTGCTAGGAAAATTGAAGAAATGGACAGCCTTTTGTACGAAAGGAGACTGAAAAAATCTGTACTCTGCAGTCTAGAAAAATAAGGCAACTGGGAATATTATTACTCTCTACAAATATAGCTGATGGGGTAGCTAAACACCAGGAAAAATAGAAGGCCTGAGTAAGCTGAAAAACAGTGCTGACTTGAGAACACACAAGTGTAACTGTGTACGAATAAATTTAGGCTGCAAGTATGTGCCACAGCCCCCAGCACCCGCCGGCTTCTAGTTTAGCTGACTGAGCCCAAGGATGGCTCCTGTGCTGACAAGAGCTGCTCGAAAGCAAGCCGTGAACAGGACCTGTCCCTTCTTCCCTCGGGAGCCGCTTGCAGGCTGAGGGTCTCCTGCTGGCCCCTGCCAGAGCTGTGCAGCAGTGGTGCCATGGCTGTGGCTGCGCCTTGTCCTGTGCCTGACCACTCTGCAAGTATCCCTGCAGATCCTCCAAACTGGCATCACCGGGGAGGGAAGGAAACATATTCACGATGAAGGTTATGTTAAACAGTGTCAGCAGATGAAGGAGTCCCAGTGGCCTGGCAGGTTCTGTCCAGCCGCTTGTCCCTGTGACAGCCAATAGTGTGATGAAAAACACTGTAATCAATGGCTGCTGACACATACTCCCAAGAAACCCCCGGGGACCCACAGAAAACCACTGGTTTCAGGAGGGAGTCCTGCCAACAGGTAAGCAATGGCTTGATGTGCCCATTTAACTTTTTCTGCAAGCAATAGAATAATTCACAAATTTCCTAAACTCATTTTTTATGACTGCCTATACCTTCTACAAAAGGTGAACAATTAACACTGCAAGAATACAGCCTCCATTTATCACCCATTCCCTGACCCCAATTAATCAAGAATAAGCAGTCCCAGCTCTTGTAGAGAATGAACCCCAGGCACAGAATAGCAGAAACTGAACATCCACCGTCCTCCTGCTTCCAACCTTATCCACAATTTTCCTTCTCTGTGTGGATCTTTGTAACAAGCTTCCAGCACATTGGAGAAATAGATATTTAGCTGCCTGTGTCTTGTCTTCAGCAGTGGCAATGATATACAGATTTTTTGTATAGACAAACACTGGCATTTTGTGCTGAGAAGAGCATATTGTTTTCACAAGAGGTGAATATAGTCCATTCTAAGATCACATATGCTAGCCCGAAGCCTTCTCCTTTCACTCTGGGTTTTGCACTTTAAGAAGATAGTTTTATCCCGATTATATGTTCATATGTTCTTTTCATCACATCCTAATGATTTTTTCCTAATCTTATTCTGTGGCAGCTGTCAATATTGTCTTGAGTCAAGTCATAATGTGACATGTGAAGCTGATAGACTGCAGGGCTGGCTGCAGGTTTGCAACTGTGAGAAGTGGCAATGAATATCTGAGGAACTAATGGGGAACTAAGAGGCGAATGCCCCTGTTTTCAGCGACTTAGGCAGGGATGTACTACTTTAGTTCAGTTACTGTATTTGGGGCAAAACACCGCAATCCATTTCCCTTTTGATAGCCCAGCCTGATTCTTCCATGTCCTTGCACTGCGTGTGCAATTCATGCCTGTCCTTAGCAACCCTTTCAACCTTTTTCTTAATCCATGCCGTCAGTACGGGATCTTTGTTGCCCCACACCTCTCCATAGACTGGATCATCGGGGAAAAAAAAGAGGAGCACAGCTCTGTCAGGAAGGGTGCCACTTGAATATCACACACAAACACAAAATCAGAGAAAAAGGGTGCTGAGGCATGGAGGGTGGAGAATTCAGATGTGACAGCATTTTACACCCATTTTATAGGAAGTGCAAATACTTATGTTACCATAATGGAAAAACACAAGGAAATTTGATTCAGGGAAGAGGCCCTCATTTATTTTCTTACTCCCTAGATCTAAATGAAATATAGGCTATAATTACAGCTAATATTAGAAGGGGGGGGGGGGGGGAAGGGGGATTTGTTGTAAAATCACACCCTGGCAGTTAATAACCTGAGAAGACATAAAATGCTCATTGGTGATGTTTTGTATCAAAACACACTGATGTGCTAAGTGGTTTCTGATAGTCCAATTCAGGTTTCAGAAGTTTTCATTAATCAGAAGTGTGAAACATGTAGTAGAGCTTTGTTATAGCAGTCATCAATTTATTATTTTTACGGCTGTGTGATTTTTACTGTGACTATTGCCTATCCTATAGACATCTTACTCTGTAGGATAACATTTGAGCTGTGCATAGCCCTTCCTCCGACATGAATTTAATTCCTCCAAACAGTGTGAGAACTCCTTTCCTTTTTTCAGTTTCACCTTCTCAAAACAGTGAAGAGAAAGAAAATTTGTCTCAGAATTAAGCAGTTACAATATCTGCTTTTTGAAAAATAAAATAGTAGCAAAAAGCCACTCGTAAACAAAATCTTTTTGGAAAGAATAAATGTTACAAAGATTTTTCATTCACATTTACCTTTGTTCAGCATGAAGAAAATGGATTTTTAGATTTTTTAAAATACACTGTGATTTCTTTTTCTTAACATACAAATAACAATGCAAGGAAAGTAGAATACAACAAAATGAACTCTAAAGTGTAAAGAGGACGATAAGCATAAGGATGTAACAACACTTTCAACTGCAGTAGTAAAGCAACATTAAAACTGAGAAAAAAAGCGGTCACCTTAGCAATATGGATCAATTCCCAGATTTGCCAGCACTCTCACATGTTATTAGTAAATCACTTGTTCTTAAATCAAACTTAATCTCAGTTTGTGCTTATATGTTAGAAAACTAGGCTTAGCCCTGCATCACCTTGGCTAGTCCCCATGCCAGTGGGTGTCCTAATAACACACATGGCAGTCCAGCCGAGTAAATGTCTCCACCTGCAGCCCCATTGGAAGCAGTGCAGAATAACACGATATTCAGCATAGATGCGAGTGTCATCTTCAACCCCAGAGGAAGGAATAACTCCTAACAGGACTGAAAAATTCCCTTGTCACACTGACTGACTGATAAGTAAAAGAATTACATCTGGTGAGTGCTTTTTGTCTGAATAGTAGATATTAACTGATATTTACTTCTTCTTGAGCCTCATATACATCCCAGGGTTACGTCAAAATTTAACAGAAAATAATAGTGCCCACTTCTGACAATGGAAGAATAAAACCATTATGAAATCCCCTTTCTTTCATGTCAAATATTGACAATGTCATTGACTTACGAAGTTTTCAAAAGATCTGAATGCACCTGGGGAGGAACAACCCCAAGCACCAGTATACACTGAGGGCCACCCAGCTGCAAAACAGCTCGGTAGGAAAGAACATGGGGGGTCCTGGTGGACACCAAGTTGAACATGACCCAGCAATGTGCCCCTGCAGAAAAGGCCACAAATGGTATCCTGGGCTGTATTAGGCAAAGTATTGCCAGCAGTTTGAGGGAGGACATCCTTGCCCTCAGCACTGGTGAGGCCACACCTGGAGTTCTGTGGCCAGGTCTGGGCTCTCCAGTACAAGACATGGAGCTACCGGAAGGAGTCCAACAAAGGGCCATGAAGACAATTAAGGGACTGGATAATCTTTTCTATGAGGAAAGGCTAGGAGAGCTGGGACTGTTCAGCCTGGAGAAGGGAAGGCTCAGGGGAGATCTTATTAATGCATATAAATACCTGAAGGGAGGGTGGAAAGAGTGGAGATTGGCTTTTTTAAGTGGTGCCCGGTGACAGGACAGGAGACAATGGGCACAAACTGAAACACAGGAGGCTCCCTCTGAACATCAGGAAACAGTTTTTGGCTGTGAGGGTGCTTGAGCCCTGGCACAGGTTTCTCAGGAAGGCTGTGGAGTCTCCATCCTTGGAGATACTAAAAAAACATCTAGACGCAGTCCTGGGCAACTGGCTCTAGGTGACCCTGTTTGAGCAGGGGGGTTGGAACAGATTACTTCCAAAGGTCCCTTACAACCTCAACCCTTCTGTGGTTCTGTGATTCTATGATTCCATGAATGCTGTTTCACCTTATTCAGCTCCTCCTATGACACAAAAATGACACTGTCCTCTAGCTTTTCAAAGCATGTGCCATGAACTATAGATCTATCTGTTCATAGATCCAGTGAACAGAAAAGCACAGCACAGAACCTGGATGTTTACCTTATTTTATGCACCAGGCTGAACTTCTGGATGGCAAACAATTCACTAGGTGCACTAAAACAGTTTATCATCCTTTTATTAGCACACATAATCCGACATGATTTTCATAGTAATTTAATTCTTTCCATAGAGCTGAACAAAAATCTAACTTTCCATCTTATATTTTTCAAGATTTCCGTTATTTGCTCATCTCCTGTTTTGTACATCTTATATCTTTAGCACAAGACAAAAAGAAAAATCTCACATTTTCATGAAGTGAGAATATGCAAAGGAAACAGTGTTACAGTAATTCAAAACACCTTGTTTCAGTCACTGAGTGTTTCACTTTGAATGTGGATTTTTAAAGAGTTTCATGTTTCAGAACTCCTTCCACAGTAGAACTGGAGACATTTAATTTTTTTAGTAATCAAAGCAGAATGGTTACATAAGTTATTTTGCAATAGATGTTTGGGGTTTTTTTCAAGATAAGAAAGTTAACACAACATACATGCTCTTCCTGAGAGAAATTTATTCCAACCAATATGGAAAAAGTAATGTAATTCACTTTATACACTGTGGAATTCAATAGTTTTAACTCTGAGCTTAGGTCGTGGGTACTTCTGCCTGATATTCACCTAGAGTTTGATTTCAGTAGATCGAAACAACTTGAAAAACAACGGTGATCTTAGTAATGTGCCAACACTCTCCATTCTTAAATGAACAGCTAAGTTTGCTTGATCTAACGCTCATTCTGGCTCAACCAAAATGCAAATTTACCAAAAAGGCAAAGCAACTAGGTGACTTTTCAGCTGACATCAGTGGGAGCAGTTTATTTTGTGACAACTCCCTGAAAGAAAGGTAGAGAACATTTTTAGTTTTTATTTAAAACAGGAAAAAAACCTGTGGGGTTTTGTTTTTGTTGCTCTCAGGAACTGTACTTTGCAGCTCTCTCTTGCTTAAAAAATAGCATTTCAGCTGTACCTGTTTCTCCTTGTCATTCAATCTTTCACTACAGACTCTTGTAGATGTCATAAGCACTTCTGAAACTGAGGTAGCAAGGTTCAGTTCAAAGGAGGAACTTGATGTTTTGATGCCTATTTGAATCTTATCTAAGCTATCCAGGTTTCTCAGCTCTCAAATTTGCTATGGAGAGCTCAAAGGAATGCTCTTTTCTTCTCTGTGTCAAACTGATCTTTCTCATTTGACAAACGTTCATGGTTATGTGAGTAAGTTTCCAGTATTTTGAAATTGAGAAATATTGAATTAGATTTGAATGTTTCTGCTTGTGAGCAGAGCTCATTAAATTTCAAAAAGAAAAGAAAAATATTTTTTTCCAGTATTTTTCAATTACAGAAGCTGGACCAGAAAGCGTATAAATGTAGCTCTTCTTTAATGACATATTTTCATGTGTTGTTTTTCTTTCTTTCCATGCTCATGTAAATTAATATGTTTTTTTCTGGACCTCTCGGCATACGCTTGTCTTCACACAGCTCTACTGAAGGAGAACCTCCTCTGCACACGTGGGCAGTGTCTCTTTGTCTGAACTCAACAGACTAATTTACATTGTAAAACTCCGTACTCTTGTCCCGAAGGCATAAGCACATAACTGCCACAGCACACCTGTGACTTGCCACTTCTTACAAAAAGACAGGTATTGGGAGCTATTCTGAAAAACAAGACTCATTCTACCTTTGTTTTAGAAACTTATATATGCTCCAGAGAAGAATTATTAACTGTACTCAAGAGAGTTTATAAATGACCTATGTAATCTAAGATCTGCTGGTTCTCAAGCTTTTCTACATGTAGTCCCATATTTCAGTTTTTTCCCTGGTTTTGCATGCATACTATGCACTACAGGTGATCAAGAATTGGATTTACGACAGTCCGTTATGAGGTCAGGGAGTGTCAGTCAAGCAAAAGAAAAAGAGGTATTGGATGTCAATATGCTAAACCTGATTATCAAGGTAAAGCTCTTAATGCTTCTCAAAGCTCAAGAATTATGCTGAATTAAGGGTAAGGTCATCCAACTCAGACCACTTTTTCTATATCCTGTGTGTTTATTTGCCTTTCAGGTGCAAATAGCAAGTTGCAAAAGCCACCCTTCACACAGGACATTTCCTTGCCATCTCTGCGGCCCTTTTTGGGAAAGAGTTCTGTTGTTATTGAGGGGGCTTTCCTGCAAGCTGCTGAAAACTGGGCTGATTCAGCAGCACAGTTGGCCATACTTTTGAAATAAGCGTTAAGCAAACACAAGCCCAGAAAACACAAGCAATCCTATATTCAAAGGAGACGTCAAAGGTAGTAAAACTCCCCTGTAAAGTCATTGAAGCTTGAACAAATGTATAAATATGTCTGGTTTGAACGGCAGACCTACATTTATTTCAATTTTCTTTTGTAATTCTTGTGAAATCACTGTTATGGCTCTAGTCTAGTGTTGTGTTGCAATACTATAAAGTAAAAAAATATCTGAAAATGGCACTGAATATTTTTCCAATATATTTCTTTATATAAGGACAGATTATTCCTAGTGACATTATGTTTCAGTTTTAAATTTTTTAATTTTCATTTAAATTTTCATTTAAAAGCCCATTAAAAGGGGAGAAAATAATATCCTATTACCCAGTGTCTGTCTTCTTCTTTGCTTTAAAGTGAAAGTATCATAACTATATATCACCAATTTCAGCAGTGCAATTATTTTTCCCGTATTTTCAACACAAAGAGCCACCACCAAAAAAAAAAAAGCTGCGTTTCACATATTGCAATATCTCCTGCACAGGGCCGTTAATGTGACTATGTTGAAGTGCTGATAACAATAGCAAAAATTGCTTTCATAACAGTTATGAAACAAGCTTTGGCAGTCATATAAACAGTGGGAAATTCTCCATGAGCTGAAGTTAATAGCAGAAAACAGGTTTACAAAGTACACCTTGTTGACCTATCCAGAGGCTTTTACTGAGCTGTTCAGCTCTCTATGCTGACTTCAGAGTTTCAGCTTCTCATAAAATCTATCCAAACTGAGTATGGCTATATAGTAAACACTTTCCTTTGGTAGTATCTGTTAAGTGAGAGGTGCTATTGCCTTATACTTTGTGAAATCTAGGGAGAAATATCACCACATCCAGGGCCTGATTAGGTTTTACTAAGATCCATATATTATTACCATCTTCATATAACACATATTACAGCCAAGCGCAATAGGTACATGGTGTCATTATTAGCTATTGTGCTAACAAATTAACTTGTGCTGTCTTTTCTTGTTTACCCTAATGTTTTTCAAGTATTATATGTAAAACTTGTTGAGGGGTCAGTCTGCTCGTCTCCAAATAACGTCTCTGCCATGAGGGTTTTCCAGATGTTGACTTAGCAAAATATTATTAGTCTCAAAAGAACTAGGTGGATTATAAGAATTTCCTTCAAGTGTGTGCGGCAGAAGGGAAGGACTCCCAACAGAGGCTCAAAAGCCGCCTAAGGACAAAGAGAAGTAGCAACAATGAGGGAAAAGAAGGTGTCAGAGACGTAGGACGTTTTCTCCATCCCTGATGTCCATTTTGTTTTCTCCTCCCATGAACACTCTTAGGATGCTCTTAAATCCCAGCCTCCAAACACAGAAAGCAGCTTCTTCAGGGCAATGGGTTTTGGGTTCAAAGCTGGGTAAAGAATGTGGATTTCACTGGAAAAAAAAAGAGAAGGATTACCTGCAATTGCTTAGTAAAGGAGGAAAGAACACAGTACACACAGTGGAAAATAAATACAGAAGGACATTTCTCATAAGGAAGATGGGCTCTCTCCCTGCTCCCAAATAAGTGCCTGATGCACTAGTACTGAGAGCTTTCCTTTTTATTTTTTTAAGTGTTTGCGGCAATTATTTTCTGGACTGGCAGACAGCAAGGCCAGCCTACACGGTGTAAAGAGATAGCTGTACTCATCCATATTTCTAAATTCTGTTAATTACAAACCAGAAAGATTAGAGATGTCATCATACCTTTCATTTGCACACACCTTTCATGTTTCAGCTTTCTTAGGAACTTAGCAACAAGAGATAAACTTCAGCCTAGGCTGTCTTCTTAGCAAGGCAGCCTGTAAAGCTGCTAGGGGAAGAAATCCCTCTCCACCCCACATCTGTGATGACTGTGACCTGTCCCTAATTCAACCTTGAGCTTACTGTGAAATCGGCTAGAATTATCTGCCACTTTAAATCAGCTGAAATGCCCTACTACTGAACTCTGAAACTGTTAACAGGACAGATCTCAAGGAAAGATAAAAGTCCCCATTCCAGACATGGCAACCACTTCATGAGAACATGGAATAGGTTTGGTTTTTTTAAAAAAAAGAGAAATTGCTCTTTATTATATGCTGACTAAAAGCAGGTGTTGTTTCACAGTCATCCTCTTTGTAGACTGTAGCTGTTCATTCATTTAAATTTTCTATTAATTTTTGCAAATATATTGTGTGAACAAACAGATTCAAAAAATATATCCCAGAAGGGGTGGGGGGAGGCTTCCTAGATCTGCTTATCCAGGAAAAAAAAAAAAAAAAAAAAAAAAGAACAAATTATTGGATTATTGAAACAAATGGGTTAAAGAGAGAAGGCTGAAATCAGTTTTCCTATCACCCAGAGATATCCCACTCATGTAAGGAATGCATGTTAATATTCTTTCCATTCTGTTGAAGGTAGCCTGATTTGCACCTGAAAACCAAGCCCACAGTTTATTTGTTTGGGGTTTTTTATTTACATTTCAGGATAAATATTTCCTGAAGCTTCTGAGAGACAATACAAAGAAAAGAACCTTAGTAAAGGAAATGAGAACAAGAAATGCAGTGGAAGAACAGTAAATGTTTCCTAAATCTTTAATTTCATTCTGAGCAGGCTTGAAATAGATCAGTGTGTAGTGGCATATGTAAATTAAATAGCCATCCATTTAGAACAACCTAAATTCACCTAGTTTAATGTAACAGGTACTATATAGTGATTATTTTTTTTCTGAAAGTGTGTATTTTATTTCCAAATAGTTAACACAAATAAAAAAAAAAAGATCTGAAGTGTAGTATTTATAAATGGAGGTAACACTAAGGAGTTTATACAGGGTCCAGCCATGCTTGCAAAAGTGGTCACAGCTCCCAGTTCTCCACCAATACACAGAATCTAGATTTGATCTGCTGGAAAGGCTGTTTCTGTGGATCCTGCTTTATTCACTCCAAGCAAAATCCAGCAATTTAACCCAAATGTTTGAGCTATTTAATCTAATCAAAATTGATTTAACTTGACATTGCTCAGAAGGAGTCTCCCAAAGTACTCTGCTGGGCAGGCACACATAAAATGGTGACCCTCTTTGTAGTACAGAGCACATTTTCCACTGGACAGCCCTAGCTGAATGATTACTTCCATCTGCATTCCAGTGAGAAATCTTAGTTAACTGTGAAGTTAGTAACATGTATCATTTTACTGAAATGGCTTTGGACTTTTTGTATGTTTCTCTAATAATATAAAATTTCAATTACAGGTTTAAGTCATGCCTGCTGTCCCCCGACACAAGACTTTCTGCTGTCTCTGGAGTGGTTGTGTTTGTGAGCAAGCCTAAGAGGCTACAAGGCCATCTAAATTTTGAAAGATGTTTAGGGATTATCTTCAACTTCAAAATTGCAATTCTAACAATGTTGCACTTAGTATCATTTAAAGTAGTAGCTGTTACTGACAGCAGCCAGTAGAAACAAACCATTTAACCACACTTTTAAACTTTTTTTACTTGTGCATTGAACTCCACTTTCTGTAGTCCGTTTTCCTGTACAGGCAAGCCATTTTTCCCCTGCTGAAAATAGCACACCAACCTAATTAACAGCCAAGACAAAAATCTACAATTAGTGAGAAGAAGCATAGATTCTTTTACACACATTTTTGTCAAATGCAATGGACCTTCAGCTTTTCCTAATTAATGCCTAATTTCCCCCAAGGATTTTTTTCTTTCTTAAACACCAAAGTTTTAAATTAAACATTTGCAAGAACTTCAAAGGTTGATACGCTCGTTGGCTATACTGTTGAATATGAACTCTTAGACTCTTCTGCAGCAATAAGAAGATATTTGTGAAGGAGTACGTAAAGCTTATAAATCCCAGTTATGATGAGAACAGTGTAAGCAGTCTGAATAGAATGAAAACTGGGTCATGAGTTTCATGTATTTTTTTATTCCATCTTAACAGAATCATTAATGAGACATAATTCTGGCATATCCGTAAACAACCTCTCCATAAAGAGAAGAGTAGTATCATAGAAGTGCTTAAATGGATGACAAGTTGACACTGTAGGTATTATCTTGTTCTTGAAACGAAGGTCTAACCATCAGACTTAAGAGAATCAACTAATGTGGCTTTGTCCACTACTTAACAGTGGTTCATACTCTTTGTGTGTAACATCAGGAACAGTTCTGAAACTTTCCAAGTTGGAAATAGTAAGAAGAACATAGACATTTGTATAAAAACTTGTGCAGAGAAAAATATCACAGAAAATTCCACTTGTCAACTAAGGAAAGCTTTCAGGCCTTAGTAAACAACACCATGTTCTCAATCCATCCATGAACAGACTGAGCTAGTGTCTGTCTCTTGTCATTGGTGAAGGTCCTTTTTTGCCTGAAAATGAGAGACTGAAATCCAATTTTTCCATAAGCCCTGAGATAATGGATACATTTTCAAGAGCTTTTAGAAGAAAAAGATTCTCACTTTCTGACTGTATTAGATGAGTTCCCCATCAGTGGGAGATGTTCTTCCTCTTTCATGTCTGCATTTCAAAACTTGACATCACCATCATTCTCATTTCTGATGAGATGTTAGCATTGACACACTGTTGTTCATTACAAGGTACACGCGTTGACATTTATTTTTCTGCTTACACTTCAAAGTCTTTGCAGTGTGATCACCAACAAGGATATTGATCCTTCCATTGGCAGATTTGAGCTAAATAAAAAAATATTAAATAGTCTTCACTTATTTGATGCTTAGATTCTTCAGTATTGTTTCTAATACATTGGAAAACCTACAGAAGTTCTAATATTACTATAACCTCAGATATGGTTAAAATGAAATTGTGCTGTGAACAGCAGGACTTTAATCACATCTGTAGTTCCCTGCACAGTTACTCCAGTTAGCCTTGCTCTCTCCATTCATACAGTACCTCCTGATATCTTCCCAAGTTCCTTCACGGTGGGTGCTTGTGGTGGTTTAACCCCAGCCGGCAGCCAGGACCATGCAGCTGCTCACGCAGTTCTCTCCCTTCCCCATAGAAGGGCAGGGAGAACAGGGAGAATAGGAGGACAAAGGGAAAGGAAAAAAACTCATGGGCTGAGGTAAAGACAGCTTAATAGAACAATAACAGAAAAGAAAAATAACAATAACAATAATGACACTAGTCAGTCTCACCACCCGGTGAATTGGTATCTTCCTGAGCAGTGATCATGGATTCCCACCCCACCAGCCAACACCTATTTATATACTGAGCATGACATCTATGATACACAATAATATTCAATATCCATTGGCCATTCCATTGTTCTGTCTACACTCCTTCTCAGCTTCTATGGGAAGCTGAAAAGAGTCCTTGAAAAGTATAAACATCACCTAGCATCAATCAAAACAATATGCACTGTTGACAGCAATCACTAGAAAGAAAATTAACTTTCCCAGCTGAAACCAGGACAGTGCTTCAGCTGCTTCTGAAGTGACTGGCCAACAATCTCCATGTGCTCAAAAGCCCAGTTGGAGGACCATAGGCAACATATAACAAGCTCCTGCAGTATTTTTTTTCCCCATAAGACATTATTCTGAGGATTTTCCCCTTCCCAGTCATAGTCTGTCCCCAGTCTAAATTCTAATACTATTTCTTGTTTGTTTGCTTGTTCCTAGAACAACACTTATTCTTGTTAATACTTGTTTTTAAAGCTAGGATGTGTTTGAAAGCCTGATTTGAATGAGACTGATACGAAGGTTAAGTTTCACTCATTAGAGTTAGGAAAAGAAATAAAGTGGATAAAGGAGTATCAAATCAAATACTCAAGAACGTCTGAAAAGTTACAGGAACCACATAAGACAAAAACATAAAAACGATAATAAAAAACCCAAAATTATAATAGAAAGTATATACACTCTCTATATATTCCATTCACAGAAGGCCACAACTGAGAGGTTGTCAGTAAAGACATAAGGTAATATTATTCATATAGCCACTAGCACTCTAGGGACTGGTAGTGCAGCTGCAGTGGAAGCTGGAAGAATCACAGAATCAGAGAACGGTTTGGGTTTGAAGGGACCTTTAAAGATCATCTAGTCCAACTCCCCCTGCCATGGGCAGGGACATCTTCCATGAGATCAGGTTGCTCAAAACCCCATCCAGCCTGGCCTTGAACACTTCCAGGGGTGGGACATCCACAGCTTCTCTGGGCAGTTAGACAATAGCAATACTGATGAGGTCACTTCCTTGTGTCGCTGCTATTTCTCTGCAGAGGTAAATGTTGAAAACTGAGGTGGAGGAATCCAATGAAAGTTCAGCTGATTAACCAGTTAGCCTGTCAGTACGGGGCAAAACATTTGTCTGACAAAATTAAAAACATTGAAAAGTTATGTCTCAACAAAGTCTAAATGTTTTACAAATCTTTTCCAATTCTCCGAGAAGATTCATAAACCCATAATATTACTTCCCTAAAAAACTTCATACTTGTCTGGGAAATTGTCATTAATTATATCCTTTCTTTTTTTAACTCCTTCCATTCTTCTTTTTTTCAACTTCCTTCAGGAAAAGAGAATGAAAGAAGAAAGCTAATACATTCTTGGAATGTGTTTCTAAAATATTTTGCTTTTGAAAGAATAATATTTGGTTTTCCAATGTCTTTTCCAGCTTGAAAACAGAACATGAAAGTAAAATACATTTTTCCTATAATTTTTTTGTCAAATAGTCTTTTGTCCTCCCATGGCTGGGTCTTCTGAGTTGAAATATATTCTGCCTATCTTTTTCTCACAGCAGACGGCTTCTTCTATGATCGCTCTGTCCAGCAGATGGGTTTATGCACGTGACGTACCACTGAACATTTTTGCAGGGAAAGGGGGCATAGTGGGAGAAGGATGGTGGGAGATAAAAGTGGGTGGGGCAGAAGAGAGGGACTGGGACTTTGTTGTTTTTTTTTTTTATTTATTTTTTTGTTTATTTTTTTCCTAGATTTTGGGGGAGAATTTGTTATACATCATTAGAATTTTCAAAGTAAATATTTATTAGTCAGCTATATAATTGATTAAAAAATTAGGATGCAAATTTCCCCATAATTATAGAGGAAATTGATTTTCAAGCATTCGTCAGTTCCTCTTAAAATTAACATAAAGATTAAATCAATTGTGTTTAATGAAAAGGTTATAATAAAAATGTTGAACCGGAAAAGGGAGAGAAAAGTTGGCTGTGATGCAAAATATCCTAACATATACATACATTCTTCCTCATCAGGGATTACCGTGAAAGAGTGAACTAACGTCTTGTTTCACAGGTTTCTCCTCCAGAATAACCAAGCTCAGGGCATAGCTTTCACAATTTGTTGGGGTATGAGAGAGCTCTGAACTGTGATAGATATTCTTGTTGTAATCCATAACTAGTATAAGAAATGGAAGAATCTGAACTGTGAGAAATCTAAACTAAGGGACTTTCTGTATAAAATTTAACATAAACAAAAAAATGCACCTGCATGACAAATCTTCCACTTTTACATGCTTCACTGTACTGTATTCAGTGATCGGAGATAAAAAGTGAGTAAAAGTAGGAGGAGCTATTTATGCTTTCTCTGTTGGGTAGAATTGCCTTTAGTGGATTTTTTTTACATTAATGTAATTTTCATAATGCACAGATTCCATGAATCATGCATCTTAATATTTGCATTAGTAGTGTTTAAAATGCACCAATATAAGAAGTATCTGAGTTTTCCTTAGTCTGATAACTTCCAATAAAATTACAGCAAATCTGAAACAAAGAATAAAGAAATTCAGGCAAGTAAAAAGGAATATTATCAATGGACTGAAAAAAATTTTACTTAGAAGCATCAAATCAATTGGACACGGAAATATTTGCAGTGAAGGATACTTTCTTCTTCTAATTTTTTTTTTTTCCCTAAAGTTGTAAGTCCTCAGTTCTGTCAGAGATAAATTCATCGCAAAGACTTATGAAGAGAAAGCAAGCCATTTTTGCACTTTCTGTATTCTGTTTAGAGACCCTTGAGGGTTACAGTAATCTTCAGCATAAAAGTAGCACTCCCTCAGGAGCTTCTCTGATTTACAGTTTGTCACAGTGACCCTATGGGTTTCACAACCCTCAAGAACTACTAGAGCACTGCATGGACCACTCATGGGTCAAGCCACAGCCAGGGACTGTAAGGAACACCAAAAGGACTTCCAAAAAAAGCTTCTACAGAGAGGAATGCCGTCTTTCATGCTGGGGGCTTCATTGTACACACGAGAGAAAAGAAAGCATAACTATCATTTCACCACAATAAGCTCTAATATGTCTGTTATGATTTGGAAAGAGAATCCAGAAACTCGTTGTCAAGGTCTTGCTGAAAATCCCAAGCTTAAGACTCCACAGCAAACATGGCAAATCAAAACACCATGAACATCCTTTCATACTACTAAATAAATCTACATTTTTTTTAATTGTAGGTGGTCATTGTTGTCTTTCCCAAAATAATGTAGTAAAAATAGAAAAGATACAAAGAAGAATAAAACAGTAAATAAGACGTACGAAACAGCTTCTGCTTGAGAAGAAGCTGCGTAGACTCAAATTCCTAGCTTGGAAACTGTGGAAAAGAGAGTATGTTAAAGATCTATAAAATCATAAAAATATACAGAAGGCAAAGAAAGAAGTACTCACTGTACCTAATAAAATTAATAGTAAGCAAGTTTAAACCTAACAGAGCAAGCAGGTTTTCACTCAACATAAAAAGTAGAAGCCAAGAAACAGAATAGGTAAAATATACATATTCTCAATTACAATAATCGTTATTAAACATGGTGATTTAAATACACCTTTTGGTTCAGAAGATTTCTACACTGATAATTGTGTGTTTAGGAGAGTACTGAAAGCATATCTTTGTCTGCTTCTTTGGATTTTATAATCTTCATTTGGCATCTGCTATTAGCAGATGGATATTGGAATAGACAGACAGCATTAGAAGAGTCTTTTTCCTACATTTGTTGTTTTCTCTTTATATTTTTCCATAGTCTGCTGCATGATTTATAGAAAAAACATGCTGTTCAGACCTTTCTTCTTTGCATGATTCTCATGAACTTTTATCATTTTAGTGAAAACATGACGACATTTTTAAGAAATTCTCAAGCACCAACATCCATAGCAAGATCTGTTCTAGCAAATTCTCCTAAAACCACTGTGGCATCTCTACAGAGCAAATGCAAAGATCTTTCCAAAGAATAACCACCTATATTTGGTGACAAAAAAGCATCCTGAGCCTACCATCATTCAGGTAGTGTAGAAACAAAATCCTTGCTACATTATCATTTTCCTTCTCTAGGTTTCATTAACTTCTTGAAGTTCACGCAGTCTGCAAGGATGATGTTTACATTTGTGTCTAATATACTATCTGGGATCTACTGCAGGATGAACATGTACATTTAAGCCAAGACGAATAGGAGGATATACATTAGTGGGTTTGCACTTTATAATCATATTCTGTGCCAGAGTATGCTGGTTTGATGCTTACTACACTTTCAGAGTATTTGAGGCTCCTTTTTTCTGAACCACCAAGGGGATAGGTCCTCAGCCCAGACAAGCACAATAGCCAGATGCTACACAGGTCCTGGAATAACTAAGGCTGCTTCACTGAAGTGCTGCTCCAAGGCTACTTAGCCCTACATCTCAGGGTAGCTGATTAGGCAAGGACAGCAGTGTGCTGACCCAGGCAGACTGATGACATCAGCAGTTCCTTCAGCACCCACTTGGGATCTCTGAATCGTTCTGTGTTGAGAAGTCAAAGCATATGGGACTGAAAAAACCTAGTGTTCTCTTTGTCTGGCTGAGAACATAGCAAATATAAAACCATCCTACATATAGGATGGAAGAGGACTAGGAAGGGCAAGCAAGTGAATTTCAAATGACTGACAGCTTGGAAACAGTCACCAGAGCCTAAAAATACCTGCATAAAGCTTTTGAGGAAGTATGTAAGTGTAAAATCCCTAAGGACAAGAACAAACAAACTGGAGAGGTAATGGCAGGGGGGCCATGCAAAAAATCAATGTGTTCTTAAGTCTGACAATCCTAATAGCAAGACTCACTTAAGGGTTTGGGGTTTTTTTAGAATTCCACTTCTGAAATGGTTTCTTCTTCAGCAACTGAGTGTCAGAGGAAAATGTGTTTATTTTACATGACTTTAATTAAACTGTGGATATTTCTGGTCCAACATAGAACTTCCACATATAAATTAACAGGTTGAAGAACAGAGAGTTACCACATCTTCTCAGCCAGCCTTAAAAGTACAATAAAATACTTTGATGCCTGGGGTACAATCTCTCACTTACAGCTCTGCAACTGTTTTCATTTTGAGCAGCATTTTTGTACACACTTATAAGTAAAAATACGGATATGAGTAAAGTTCAGTATTTACTGTTATATTTACAGTGTTTCCTTGAATACTGTCATAAGATTAAATCTCTAGATGACAAGCCAACCTCTAGTCAATAGAGACAGAGAAAAAAACTTCACCAATGAGATGGTCATTCCAGAGTTGTATGCATTTTAATATTTTTTTCTTTTCTCTGAAGCACTGATAGCTGCTCCCTGCCAAAGACAGGGTTACAGAAAACATGAATTACTGATTTCATTTGCTATGGCAGCTCCTATGTTCCTAACCCAGCTTGCCCTGCTTTTTCTCATCAGAAGAGACTTCTCATGTCAGTATCATTGTATTTTCTCTGGTGATTTCTGCATACCAACATACTAGTAAATTGCAGACTTTGCAAGATGTCTGTTTTGTCTGGGATACATTCACACTTAAAGGTCTGAGATGTATTCATACCCCTTTATATAGTCTTCTTTCATAATTGACACAACTCTGTTGTTGGTTCCACTATTCCTCTGTTCCTTCACTTTTACTTATGTAGGATTGCAGGATTTTATATATGGCAGGTGCAGGACTGTATTATTCCTATTTTGTGTATTCGTGCTACTTTATGAAATCTAAAGGATTATGTAATAAGGATTCTCATCCCTTACTATTCTGTAGAAAGAGTGAGATTTTTTATTTTTGTCTTTGCAGTTCCTCATCATTCCTCTTTTCATGTAGCTACATTCTCTACATTCTTGTTGGCATTCCATATTTTATACGCTCTGAGACATGTGACAGTGATTCAGCTGACTGATCAATCTTTTATATTTATTTGCAGCGAACTGTCCTTTTTATCCATTATTCTTGCAATGTTCTTTGCCTTTCTTTATTTATCTATGTTCTGCCTTACTATTTACTGTTACCCTTCTATCTCAGCCTCCAGTTCTTTTTGTTTTGTCCTGATTTTTTAGAACCAACCATCAGTTATTTTCGTAATCTTTTACAAGTAGGAAATTACAGGCTGAGTTACCTGGGCACAATCCATTGAAAACACAGGAGTCTCCATATCTTAATCTTCATGAATGTTACCCTAGCCCTTCGGTTTTTGAAAAGTGCATTTCTGAGGTTTTGAAAATGCTTTCCTGGAGGTTTCCTGGCAGTAACACTGCAAGTATTACAGAGTTTACTATTGTTTTTGACATGTCTTATCCTCCTTTTCCATAATTCATTTAGAATAAAACATGTTTTTGTTGTACTCAGTTCTATTCTGTTCTGTTTATTTCTTAACACTGAAAAGGGAGGAGGTGTGCAGGACTTTTCTTTCTGAGATCCTTTTCTCTGTGATCACTTTACTTTCAAGACACTAATATGCCAGCACTGTGGACCTTATCCTTGTGGATCTTTTACAAAAGAAACATCTGCACCGATTTTCCTTAGACCCCACAGACTCACATCATGTAATTAAGATGTGGTCTTTCAATGGGAGTTTTTGGTTTTTAAAGAATATTAAATAAAAGTATATTAGATCTTCATTAAATCTCATGATTTCTAAATGTTAGCAAAAAGCTAAGACACTTCAGCTCAGACTTTTCTGTGGGTTTCAGCAGCCAAAAAAGTCACTTGGGTCTACTAGAAATAATCTTTCTGCTCTCCGTCAGTGATAATCTCATGTCTTTCTTCAGTGATGGTTGGTTTTATGCATTCAAATTAATAGCTGCTCACATTTAGACCTCTGCCCTTATTTTGTTTATCCATCTATCCCGTGAATGATAGCTCTTCATCTGTATATTTAAAATTACCAAATAGGTTCCCTATGATGACAAGCTGTTGTTTCTTTTTATTAAAATTAAGTAAAGTAAGTAAAAGTAAGTAAAGTAAGTCATGTAGGTCGACGTCAATAGGACTGCTCTCAGTCCATGGACTCTTTTTATTTTCTTCTCTATTTTTATACTATTTTTCAAAAGATTCCTCTCATGCAAGAGAACTCTAGCAGGTGCTAACCAACATAATTGGTTGATGTGAAAGCATGGTGAGGGGGCAGGAGGGTGAGATTCGTATGTGTTTGTAGGAATCCCAGTATGTAACTCAGCATCATTAAGAAAACAATTCATAAAATTGTTTAGCAAATAACTCAAATTTATCTTTCAGAGGTATGAAATTTTTAATGCATAAAACCAGGCCAGGAGACCCTATTTGGATGTCATTCAGGAGCTTCTTTTCTCTAGACTTCTCTGTACGGAGATTGTATAGATCCCCAATGTTTCTGAGCTCTGTAATGCCACACCATCATTTAGGGTCACTCTGGAACAAGGATTATCTGATTGCCAGGACAGAAAAGAATGAGTATGCTGCCTCCTTTCTCTGCTATTCACCAAGAAGAGACCAGATACAGACAGGAGACTGCCATGGTCTTAACTATCTTTTGAGCTCTCAGAGGTCTTCAGCCTTGAAGAGGAATTACGTAGTGAGGCATTCCTGTAGTGCTTTCACCTGTCAATCTCTGTGACAACACAAAAAGATGACAAAAAGCAGCAACTGGAATTCATAATAGGTTAATGTAACTATGAGCATTTACACTTAGTGGCCAAAACTTAAGTCATCCTTGCTACAGCTTGTTCTTATTCACATATAAGAACAAATGATATATAAGTCAGACACCTCCGTGTAACTTCGAAAAAATCGATGTGCTTGCACATATATGCAGAATAATAAACTTTTATACT
This sequence comes from Burhinus oedicnemus, assembly GCA_008921705.1. Taxonomy (NCBI): domain Eukaryota; kingdom Metazoa; phylum Chordata; class Aves; order Charadriiformes; family Burhinidae; genus Burhinus; species Burhinus oedicnemus. Next base: position 917,029 of record VFFE01008521.1, on the reverse strand, counting down.
GGTATGGCCAGGTTCTGAATGTCAACAGAACAGAAGGTCTTTAACATTATACCTCAATAGCTCTACTTACACATATTGACTGGTGTGCCAATGCAATTTGGTGAGACTCCCCATGATAAAGACATGTGGCTGTCAATGACAACCTCCCAGAGGTTTGCAGTGGTTGTTTGGGGGCATATCAGTTTAGTATTCAGTGTTGTTAATAAATCAATGCATCTGTTCCTTCACTGCAGTTGCTAAGCTTGAGATAAATATATTAAAAAGAATTTCCAGAAAATACTAATTAGAAAAGTGCACTTATTAAGGTATATTTTAGTATTAAATGTGAAAGTTAAAATTTGAACCATACAGTAAGATTTACAGAATCTCTTCTTCCAGATAAGTTTTTTGGATTTTTTTAGAAAAAATACATTGCATTAATTTCAATGGAACTATTGGGACCAGATGTTCCAAAATATTAGCAAGAACTTGTCATGTACAACTAAGTTAACTGTTTCATGGCTTTGATTGTAAGATTAGAAAATCCATGCCAAAAATTAGAAATATATAGATCAAGAAAAAAACAATCAAAGATGATCAAATTAAAATGGAGTATGTTTTCAGGACAGATATAAACAAAATTTTTCAGACTCATTACATTCAGTTTGAGTCTCTTATTCTGTAAAGAGCTTGCTTCATCATAAAGAAGGTTAGACCTGTAAGAAAGTGGCAGGGATCTTCCTGATTTTGACACGAATTTTAAGACATCAGAAAATAAAAGTTGGGAAAATTGCAGCCCTTTCTGACAGTTCTCAGGTGGAAGACAGGAAAACATTCAGTCAGGAAGAACCTTTGAACTGGCAAATCTGTAGCAAGGGCTTTTTCTCTGGATCCTGACTGTCTTCCCAAGTCTGAAATCTGCATGTCGCTGGGCAGTCAGAGTCCCTCTTTCCCATTACAACAAGAACTTTTCTTTTAAGGAATCAGGGTGACCATAGAAGCCAAACACAAGGACATTAGAAGCCTTTGCTAGTGAGCATACATTGCACACAACTACAGCAGAATGTAACAAGCTGAAAGCATTTTCATGCCTCACATTAGTGATTAAAATAGCCGCTTCTTGACTTTCCCAAATCAAACAAGTCATAAGCCAGGCACACTCCTCTTTAATGTGACAGTATCTTGATAGACAGTTTTCTTTCTTCTTAAGGGGACTACCATCTTTCTAGTGTTGGCACCATCCTACCTACACATTAACTCTCCTTATCTTCTTCATGGGTATGGTCACCACATGAGCAGCCTGATCAGAATATGTATATTCAGCAAGACAGTGAAGTTCTACTTTCAGGTTCCTGGTTTCATATCAAAGCTATTCATATCAACTTGTGGTTTCATTTCAACAAGCTAATAAAATCCTCTAAAATCCTATATATAAGCAAAGATTCCCCACAGCTGCAGCTATCAGCAAAACAAGCAATTTAAGAGTTTATGGTGCACACAGGTGAGTAATGAGAAAATCTGTGCACTATTCCATGCTAATGCACAGGCCTGTGTTAGTCTAAGTAAGCTTCTGGCAAGGATTTGGCATTTTTATAGCTCTTTTTGGCAGTACTTATAGCTGAGATGTAATTTCAAACTGGACAGAGCTGGATGGACAATTTCATCTCATCATATTGATGTTGTACAGAACAATTGGTCTCACTATCAGTCAAAAAGCTTACAGAGATAGAGAATGGAGACAGGAAAGCAAAAAGAATGACATTTTAAATGAAACAGAATTCTTTTCCACATTACTTCTGAGCTCATTTTTTCAAAAAAGAAAAGGGAAAAAGGAACTAACTATCTTCACATTATTTTGTTCAACAATTAGACCTGATTTATAATATGTAAACTTTGGCCCATTCACTTCCTATTTTACTTATGGGCTTAACCAGTTTCCATTTTGCTATAGCTCTTAGATGACATCAATAGACCTCTGAAGTACTGCCGTTGTCCCTGTCTCCTTTTTGAACCTCTTGCCAACATTCTTCATCTTCAACTATTGTTTATATCCTTTCAGTATTTTCCTCAGTTGAGCTCACAGTTCAGAAAATTAGTAGGCAGTATTATTACTGTGTCCCTGTTTCAGAAACATAAGAAAGTGCTGATGGAGAGCACTAATTGCTGGAAGGTTAGATGGTATCATGTTCCTGTGACTGTAGCTCTGTATCTAATGTGTAAGCGGCCTGAAAAAAAAAAATAATTAGAGTGCATGTGCCTCAGCAATAAATTCAATTTTCATGTCACTGAGAGAAAGCACTACCTGCATCACTACCTGGTGATTTTAACCACAACACAGTGACTGTGAAGTGTAGGTAAGCCCTGATTGAGTTGCTACTCTCTGATTCTGGCAAGGCCCTTCAGTTCTTGTGAAATTATACTGCCATTTTAAACAGAATTGTTTGGATGTACTTCTACAGTATCCACTCAAGCGAAAAAGAGGAATCTTATCTAGACCACTTCATGCATTCACAAGGTCAGAAAATATCCACCTCCAAAGACAAAAATCTCAAAAATTACAGTATACAGTCCAAAATAAGGTAGAAACTTGTCATCTTTTCCTTGGAACACTGTATCTTTCTGAAAGAAGTTTCCTTCTTATTGCAGATAATCTATCTATGAATATCTATGATTTAGTAGTTTGATAGATTTGCAAGTCCCACATAAAAAGTAGAAGTGGATGAATGTAAAAAAAGGTTTCAGCTTTACAAAGGTTGAATAGCAAGCAGATATAGCGCAGAATAAAGCCATCCTAAATTATTAACCGCAGCAATTCATATATTCAGTTCAGCCTGCTAAAGGTAGGTAGGCCATGTCCCATGTTTTGCCAAAAGGGGTGGGTTTTTAAGTGACAGAAGTGCAGCCTTCCAGTATCTGAAAGGGGCCTACAAGAAAGCTGGAGAGGGCCTTTTTACAAGGGTATGTAGTGATAGGATGAAGGGTAATGGCTTCAAACTGGAAAACGGTAGATTTAAAATAGATCTCAGGATGAAATTCTTCACTATGAGGGCAGTGAGGCACTGGAGCAGGTTGCCCAGGGAAGTTATGGAAGCCCCATCCCTGGAAGTGTTCAAGGCCAGGTTGGATGAGGCTTTGAGCAACCTAGTCTAGTAGGAGGTGTCCTTGCCCATGGCAAGGGGATTGGAACTAGATGATCTTTAAGGTCCCTTCTAACATAAACCATTCTATGATTCTATGATTCTATACTTCTCCCAAGAAAGGTCAGCTTGAAACCAGCACTCCAGCTGAAGAATAGTGTAAAATGAATAAATAACATGATCTCTTTTTTAGCTTCTGCTCCCTGGACAACACATCCATTTGTAGAGCTGTGTTGATTCCTGGGTAAAAGTGCATTACCACAACGGCTGTTGTGGGTTATTTTACCTGTGCAAAATTCCATTCTTTAATAAATAATCCGAGGTAGAGTCAAGGTTCATGAACCACATCTTTTCAACGATGATATGCTCACGTTTGTAGAAACACCACCCCAAAAGGAATGGAGACAGTTGGCTAACAAGCTTCAGAGTTCCCAATCAATTTATTTGCACAATAGACTTAACAGTGATCCTGTGCATTACTGTAGGGAGACAGTAAACAGAAAATACTCTCCAAGAAGCAATAAAATGTAAAGAAAACCATCCTTTTCCAGATTCCTTCTGCAGCTTTCTAAAAGTTACTCTCATGTTGTTTTATGGGCAATAAAATCTTTAACACTCCATTCTTTCACAGATTGCTCTTTAGGTTTAAGTATGAGCTCATAACAATGAAATATTTAACAACAAACTGTTTGTTAATGGACCAGCTCTGTAGTAGGCCTGAAGCTTGGAGCATACCTAATGAGAGAACCCACTTGTGTGAAACTGTAAGACTGGTAAAGGGAGAGGAGGGTCTTCTAATGGTCTTATACTGACCTGCGACAAGGACAATGTATATGTGCAAAAGCATTTCTTAATGTGAGTTCTAAGTATGTGCATAGCAGGTTTCTTTTAATTGGCAAATTCATTGTCTTTCTTCCTTTCAATTTTTTAAGTTACGGGTTTTGTAGGATAGTAGAGACCAAGAAAAACCTAGAGTAGGTTGGTATCTTACTAATACAGTTGTTCTAGTGGTGGTTGCATAATGTCAGTACCTTTCTGGACAATCTAATATTGCCAATCATTGCACTATATCATGCTAGTATTTACATGACTGTTTTGTTTTAGGAAACCTCTCTTCTGTCAAAGACTGAAATTTACCCCTGTTAGAATCTTTTGGGAAAAACAAATGCTTTCAATCTTCTACTTTCTGTAATTTTGTCTTTACACATTTTTTATCCCCATGTTTGCAAACAAGTAACTCTGAATTTCCTAACTTCTTTAGAGGAACATGATACTAAATTCTGCTTACAATGCTTATGACGTGGACAGCAGAAAATGATGAAGAGTAGAAAAAGATATGCCAAAAACTTATAAACAGTGTACTTTTTGACTATATGATTTTCAGCTGCTATCTAATAGCTTAAGATACTCAGATAGAGTTAAGATAAGCATTTTAGATCTAATTACAGAAAAGATATTTCATATGTGTGTGTAATAACAATCCTCCAACATTTATTTCCTCTAACGTAGAGTTTTCTATCTATGTGATTCAACTTGAGGCATACCTTAATTTTAGTAGTTTACTTTGCGCGGACTTTTTATTTTTTATTTGTTCACTAAAAAGACAATGTTCTTATTCATGCGGTAGTGTCCTGCAGACACCCAAGCTACAATGCTAAATACGCACTGAAAAACATGTAGGTAATGCTAATACGTCTTTCAATATCAACATGAACCTAGCGGTGGTAAAGATGCCGAACTATGGTTAGAATTAAGAAGGTGTTTTCTCACTACTTGAGCACTGGACAGTGCAGTAGATGCTTCCAAGTCATGACTGTTCCTAGACGGAAGTTCTGTCTCATGTTGCTAGGTTCGTTTTTAACTTCTTGTTTTCCTGTATAAAACAAGGTCTTTTGGACTATATGGTTTATATATAATGATAACAGATAATGGACTGCTGTACTATTGGTAGATATTCAGAAAAACAGAACTATTAAATGATGTTCTGTGCACTCTGTGAAGCTATATTGTTGTAGAGGAAATGTGCTGAAGAATTTTTTCCAATCCCATTATTCATTCTCTCCAGGACTCAGATAATGCAAGTATGAAATAGCTAAAATAATTTTCTCTATTTGTTAGAAATGTGAGAAAAAACACTTTTTTACATTTTGAAACACAAAGTTTTCTAAAAGTGCACAGTGTTACCATATACAGACATTATCCAGACAGAGTTAACCCTATTGATATGCATACATTTAAATGGGGTTAAAATACATTCCTCCTGAGTTTCTGTGGGTCTAGAGGTGTCTGAATGGAATAGTTACCCAAGTTTTACACTGGTGCTTAATATCAAATTCATTCTGTATTTTAAATGTGTACCTGTTATTGAAAATTTGAGGAACTTGCATACACATTATTATATGGTTTGAATAATTGAGACCTGAATTCCTCATTCATATTCTCTGACACATACAAAATAAAAAGCATGCATTTTTATAAAACTTTAGAACTTTAGAATTTTAAAATTTTGAGCCTTTTCAACCATCCTTTCTTTTCTATTAATTGTCTTTTCAACTTTTTAAATCTGCAGTATAAAGGTTATTTTCTCCAAGGTATAAAGATCTCAGCTGTTAAATAAAAAACATATTGTACATTGATAAAACCTACAAAGTTCCGTATCAATAGGAGTTCTGCTATAGCAGGTGACTGCCGATTGTTAGCAAAAAGAGCACAGACCTCAGTGCAAACTAATTTCCACTCTGTTTCTCAGAGGAGATACGTATGCATTTGGTGCATCTGCATTAGCTTTTCAGTTCACTTCTGTCTCAGCTTTTGAAGAAAATCTGACCAACCATCCAAATGTGCTTTGATTTGTACTTCAGAGCAGTCTCTGGGATGTAAACTGGGGTGTTTTGGATGAAACTAAAATGGAAGATGCACTCCAGGGGTACAAGCAATGCTTTCTAACCACTCCCAGGCATTGAATCCATGGTCAGTCTAGAGACCACCTGAAGTAATAATCCTTCTAAATGCTTATGGTGTGAATGTCAGCTCCCTCGTGCCATCTGTTTCTCTGCAGATACAGTCCTGTTGATGCACATTACTTGCTAATGTAGACATCATTCTACTTCCATCCTCTTTCAGCTCATTTGCCTCCATGGCTTGAGCAGCTTACTTTACACATGTTCCAGGTGTCTCTGTTCTGTGGTGTTTTAGAACTGTTACTTGACCAAAACCACAAAAAAAACAAGAACTCCTTTCTTGGTCACTTTGATCCTTTAGATCGTAACAAACAATAACTGTATGTCAAATCAGGAGATTTTCTTGCTAACTTACATGAAGTTTCTATAAATTTTCTAGGTAATAAAAATATGGATGGAACTGCATGTCTTCACCTGTGTTTTTATTCTTATCACATCATTATATAGTTGTCACCTAAGCCACTTCCACAGTCCTCCTTCTCCTAGTCCTTGCCTGTATCACGCTGGCCTCTGTCATTCCAGCTCGTACAATGCATCTCCTTATTCTTGTATTACCCTTGCCTTGTGGTTCTTCTTCAAATTTTGGAGAGTGCAGAGCTTCCATATGCACTTTCTTGTCATCTCAGGTTTCTTTTGTTGTTTTTTTTTAACCCAATGTCATTTTCTACTAGTCATGATGTGTTCTGCTCACATTAGTTGTACAATAGCAAATAATATTCTCTCTGATGATGGAGGACTTACAAAGCGGTATCTTTTTTTCTGGTCATAATTAGAAAAAAATATTATATTTGTTTCAAGTTGGGGGTTTAAATAGATAATAACAATGTTGATGTCATCATAGAAGTTAATTAGAATAAACATACATTTCAGGCTCACTTTCGGTGTTATATATCTTCCAAAAGCTTGATAAAGCATGGCATTGCTCTGCTTGGTCGCCATATTTCTCATAAATCAAAGTATCCAATTGGCTATTCCATAACCAAAGTTAGAAAACAAACTTCCATTTTTTCCCAGGATCACAAATGAGACAGTGTAACTATGAAGTGATTTTTTTTTTTCCATAATAGGTGAGCATCACCTTACTAAAACGAAAAGTTACATTTTGATCAGAGGTAATTGCAGCTCTAATTTGAAGTGAAGGTATAGAGTGCTTTGTATGAGTTAATTGGAAAAGGGAAATCTAATCTGACTTAATCCAAGCTCCCTCCACTTCTGCTCGGGAGAACTTAAAGAAGATATTGTTTGTTATGCTACTAGAGATAATAATTCTGTCTTAACATCTAAGCAAAGTTCTTTGGAGTACTTCACTTCCTACAAGACTTACACTCGTATTTCGTATAGACTGCAGACCAAAGCCTTCTCAAGGGCTGTGCAGACAACAAACTTGGATCAGCAAGTTCCAAAAGCTCATAAAAAGTTCAGGTGATAGGCATTCAAATATCCTGAATCTGCCTGAAATGAATTTCTGTTCCTTTACAAATGTACTTTTCACTCATTCATGCACATTTTCAGGATTATCTAGTTTTGCTCTTCACAGCCTGTGAACCAGGCTGATGGAATCAGCGCATTCAGCTCGTAGTTGTTAGCAGTGGAGCATGAATATCTACTGAAGAGCGGGGAGCACCAGCAGATTTTTCTTTGTTATATCCATTTACTGTGGGGAGAGGGAAGCCCATTATACTTCTAGCAGGTTAAACCTTCTAGGTATAGCTGAAGAAAACAAGGAATGTAAGTCATGAACCAAAAAAACCTGACTTGAAATTGGACTTGAAATTTAGCTGTGATTAACTACGGAGAAGAAATCACAACACCCTTATAAAACCTCATTAAATAAGATTTCACTGTATGCTGATGTGGAAAAAAGTGCCACAGACAGTGAAGACATAATTGTGTGTACACCCTCAAAGTGGCTTTTCTCAGTGGAGAAGATGTAGTGTGAAAGCTAACCGGAAAAGCTCATTTTCTTTGGGAGTAACTATTTCAGCTTGAGCTGGGAACTGTAATAGCTCAGCCTGGACTCATACATTTTGCAGAAACAAGGTGAGTGCTGAAAAGATTTCCAAAGTTCACCATAGAAACAGATCAAATTAGCAGTCTCTATTCCTTTTCCCCCTTCAGGGACTCCATCAGTCTTTGTATATCAGGAAATGAAAACCTACAAAATACTGACAGAGCACTAGAAGAATTCCTGAGACAGTTGGGGAAAAAAAAAGTTTCAATCCAGTATGGGAATGATTTTTCATTTCTTTTTACCCATGCACTCACAGTGAAAAATGTTGTTATTATTTCACTAAGGAGACATTAAATATAAATAAATAAATATGTATTTCTGGACCATCCCATCTTGTAACATGGTGACAAGTACGGACTGGGTTTTCATTGTTCAGTCCCTGTGAATCTTTCTCTGTTGTTCCTTGTTTTATCCATTTACATAAGCAGGAGAGAGAAGTAGGAAAGATTTTCTATTGAAACCTTCAGATTTTGTGTATCCCCTGAGGATTGTTTTGGAGATAACCAGAGTTGTTAACTGATCTTTGTTTGTTTCCTAAGCAAATGATGGCCCCAATTCTGTAAACTCCATATGCATGATTTCCGTGTTAGTTTGCAGGAATAGACCCTTTAGACAATTGCAAACAAAAGCTTTTTCTATTTAATTAGGAAGCCACAAAAACATGAGGCAGTCCTCCAGGAAAAACTAATTGCACAAGTCAAGGGAACTGTTTAACTGGAGTGATTATAGGGCTGCTGAATATGAGGAAAGTCACAAATTCAGTGCGGTAGATATTCCTTTGGTGCCATAAATATGTTTTTTAAAATGTTTACCTTGTGGCAATGCAGTTTGTTATCTCCTTTTTAAAAAAAAAGCTTCTATTTCTCTATGGAAAACTTTGAAAAGCTTTGTATTTCAAAACAGTTCTGCTTACACATCGTATTTGATGCAAGCTATTTTAATAGGGCATTGTAAGTAGGCATATGTATAGCAGATACATATCTTTTATTTATCTAATTCTATTCTATTTTTCTAATATATAGGCATATCTATCTTAATAGAACATTTTGCTTTGAACTTTCAGGAAATGCCCTCTTTAAGGTTCAGCATACAACTTTCAGACTCTTGAAAATGGTATATAGTGTTTACAGAAAAAAAGTGTATTATGATTTCATTACATTATCTTGACACCAAATTATTCTGTTTCTAAAATGATACAAGATAACTGTCTTAACTCTCCAATCAGCCATAATGACTAATGTGTCTTACTTCTGTGAACTACATGTGGGGTACATCTGGGAAATTCTGATGAGGTTGCACCAAGATCTCAAAGAAAAAATTATATTTATATATTGAGTCAAAGCTCTTCTCACCTTCCCTCATCCCATTAGTTGGACTAGTAGAATGGGAATGAAGTGAAGCACTTTTTATCTCAACAAGTGGTTGCAAAGACTTCTCTTTCCACCAGAGCAGCAGTGTGGAAAAAAGCCATCTCCTCTGGTCTCTCTAAAACAAAGAATGGCACTCTTCTCCTCCTCCTCCTGCTTAGTTCCACACCGTGATGGGCTCTGACGGGACAAGTGGCACCCTCTCTAAACCATCCCACTGCCAGGCAGGCACCGGGCAGCCGTCTGTCCAAGGCTCTCTCCTGATGCAGATGCCTCTGTCCCTCTCAGGCAAGCTGTGGCTTCAGAGGGTGAGTTGGGGAGGGGTGACCAGCAGAAAATACATTGCGTAAAAATGAGAGCTGATATTCCAGCTGAAGAATAAGATGACTGCAGGAACTGAACTGAAAATCCAACACCAGCTCATTGGATCCATGCCCAAATCCAGCTTCTTCTCTGGAACGTGATCAATTTACTGCAAAACTAAAATGTTAGGCCAGTATGTGCCATCAGTCTGTAGGTACATAGCCCACAGATTTACAAAGAATCTTTGCCTTCAAAGATGATTTTTCAAATTCCCTCAACACAGGCAAATCAAAGCTAATTTCCATTATGATTAGACCATCCACTTACCCTTTGGTGAGGTCCACAGTATTTTCATGCTAAATTTCACATTTCAGACTTAATATTTTACAGCTCTAGGGCTGGTCAAGGAAAGGTCAGTCACAGCAGTTTTGTTGTAAAAAGGGAAAAGCATTCTTAATGGTTTTGTGTTCCAGCATCTCTGATCAGCAGAGCACTGCAACTTTCCAGCAAATTCACCAGTATACCAGTGTAGGAGTGGAAGGTTTTATCTCTCTAAATAATTTTTTCTTAGGGGTGTAACAATCTGAGAAATACAGTGTTACAGAAAAATGTCTAGCCACAGAGGCAGCTGGCAGCCCTCCTAAATTTTGTCCATCTTATTGCATGCACATTATTGTGGACATCTGCACAAAAACATTGTTTTATTTGCCCTAGTTAGTGCCCAGCAGTACTCACCTATTTCAAATTTGTTATAAGTGCTTATTATAGATGTGTCATTATAACATTGCCGCAGAAATGAACTAGGTCATCATAAAACAGAGAAATAAATCAGCTGTTACAGTAAGTGTACAGGAGGAATAAATTCTGATTCTCTAACAGTAGCTAATAATACAGGGGGAGGGGGGAGAAAAATTCCATATTAAAAATAGGAGGAAAAAGGAAAATATGTGCTATGTGAGGAAGGCAACCATGAACCATATTATTTTCCTGGAAAAACCATATTAGAATATTTATGCCCTTTCATGTATATGTAGGATAAGAACTTTTATGTGCATTGGGAGCATCACTGTTACCATGAAGAAGTTTAATTAGCAGAACTGATAAGTGTATATTTATGTCTACATGACAGTGTCTTCTAGATCCATGAAGCTATTCGTTTTTTATTAAGTCTTAGGCCTCAGGAGACAGAAGACAGTCTCTGCTTCCCTGTAAGACACAAGCCAGACCCACCTTCACCTGGAGGTAAGGTGCAAAGAGGGAAGAAAGATGTGTATCAAATATACCAGATGCATATAAAACAGATTTCACACTGATGGGGCATAAAGTGTCTTTCTGCCCCGTCTTTATACAGCACCTTGTACCATGGGTTCTGCTCCAGTAGGATCTAGCTTCTATTACTGTATGAATAAGTAGCAACAACAGCCAAAATGGTTTACAACCACCCTACATCTTTTTAACAACAGAGGTTATAGAGCAATTTGTAGATTTGAAGCGGCATCAGACAAGGCTTAGAACTATTTTGAACATCAGAAATATTTACCTGTAAATTAAGAAACAACATGCTAGAGTTCAGCTTTAGAAATTCCAGTCAACATTTATAACTAGTGTCAGCAGTTCTATAACATCCATATATATGTGTGTCTCTGTGTGTGTGTGCACTCATATATATATATCCTATAGAGACATACTCAGGAACAGCTGGTAAGTAGGGACAGTAAGCTCAGCAGGAGAGGAACAAGCGCTCATTCCCATTCTGTCAAAATCTTGTACCTTCCACTACATTCTCTTTTTAAAGTATTTTACAAAGCAGTTCTTTAGGACTTTGAAGCATCTGCCCAAACTCCTTTGACATTTTGATTTCTATGTCACTTACTTCACCCTAGGCTGGGGATAAACCATAATATAATTTCTTGAATTAGATTGACATATGGGACTCCATTATTTCTGGTTACTACTGCCACAAAAAGACATCAACTGCTTTGCAGTTTTAATACATAGATATCAAAATTGAATACATTACTGGCCTGTACTATGCACAGGGTTTGTGGTCCCATCTGATCCTAAAGCCAGTAAAATCCTGAGACTCTGATGGGTACATCTATCTGTCTTGTGCCAGCCACCTTTGATGCATCTCAGTGGGGAACATTGCCCCAAGAATAAATCCATGCTCACCATTATATTATGTTTGCTCTGTACACAGGAAAGCTCAGAAGGGCTTTGCTTCCACTGGCAGTCTACCTGTTCAATTTTCCGATGAAGTCTTGGTTTTTGGAGAGCACATCTTAAGCCATAAATGCATTCAGAGAAGGAGTAATAATGATACATCAGCAAATAGCCTAGTTAATAAACCAGAGATTAGCAAGTGAACATGCCCTGCATTTAGATGAACTTTCATCATTCTGCTTATATAGGTTTTCTAGAGTTAGGACAAACAGTTCTGTGAGACCAAGATAAAATTTCATTTCTTATGGCTGCCTCAATTTTTGTTGCATTTGGTGTCTAAGTCCCCTGTTCCTGGAGCTTTTCTCAAGCATTCATTACAGCAGCTTCTTATGTTAATTCTGTGTCTAATAAGATTAGCCTTCCCTTCATTCAGGACAGGTGTGTACTGAATTTCTATTTCATCACCTATTTTCATTAAAACAAGTCTTTGAATTTCTTTCAAAACCTCTTTTCTTCTGATTAATTTTCTTGAAATTTTTGACTGGGTTTCAAACTTGGAGGGTTCAAACAGAGAAAGAGATGTGGTCATATAGGAATCATATAGGAAACTGAGCTACAAATTGGATAGAAAAATGCAGTGATATAATTATAAATTATATTGACCGTGAGTTCTAACAAACTAATGGCAGGTAAGAGGCATGTATATGGGCAGGAGCAGACAACAAGGTTGTGGCCATTAAAAAGTCAGACATGTGTCTCTGTTACTAATGATCAACAAAACAGAGTCCTGCTGCCCTCCCACAGTGTTACCATTGACATCTGCTGCTCAGCAGCTTAACGCATTAAAATGCCATCTTGGGAGGAATTGCTTTCCAGAAGGAGTGGTGAACATTGGGAGAAACAAAGCAAGATGATTTCCATTGCCAAACCCCAGAACAGAATTTAATGTAATTAACAGGTAATATAATCTGGTGTCTATAACTCAGGAGGAGTTCTTCCTCCTACTCTGTGGTTGGGCTGTCTATTTGTATTACAAGGACTTCAGGAGGAAACTGGCTTTCTGTATGCGGTGGTAAAGTGCAAAGCACTGAAGTGTCTGATTTTAACCTGGGCTAAATGCTGCCAAAAGACAAATATGTTCTTTGCTGTAATATTAAGGTTCTCCTTTTCTAGCTTCCATTTGACCCATGGAGAGCTGTTGGCCAGTGTACAGATGTATCAGGGCTTGAGTACAAAGAGGGTCTTGTCATCCCCAGACAGCAGCACTGACTCCACCACTACTGCACCTTCTCATCTCCTTCCACGTCGTTGCCTGGCATTTCATATAGCATTGCTTTGCCATAACCAGCTATTTAAAAACAATCATGCTCATAATGTTGACCTGCACTTGGCACCCACCCCAGCCTGATATTTAGGATACCTGTGCCCCCTTCACACACCTGCCGCAGCCATCAGTGGTGTGCTAAGGGGAGCTGCCAAGGGCTCCTGGAGCGAAAAAGCACAGCCGGTCACAGTTCTTAGGGACAATACTGGCACCATAAGGCCTCCAAAGCCTCACATCCTTCTAAAAAGTAAGATCCTTCTGATCGGCAGTCACTGGGAATGTGTCTATGCCATCAACCTTGTAGAAACTCAGACAGTACAATTTGAAATTTGTTTCTGTGTTAGTGGTTTGCTGCCAGGTGTTACTTTCACAGTTGACATCCTCAGTGATGATGTACAAACAGGGAAGCAAATATAACTATTATAAATTTCGGTATCTGTAGCAAACTAGGAGGAAGTAACTCAAAGACACCTACAGGAAAAAGACAAAAATTTGATACAAACCTCATGTATTTTACTATTTTTTTTCCAAGGTGGTCATTTTGTGTTTTTAAACCACACAGGAGGAAAGGGTGAGAATTAAATATTGGTAATATTTAAATTTTTAAATGAAATGTGTATTTATTTGTTATTTTCATTTCTTGTCTCTTTCATGAATTTGATTTCTCTGATAGTAAAGCATAGAGATCTAAATAAGAAATACTGAATTTATTTGGAGAAGTCATCTTTGGAAACCACGATAAGTGTTGCTTTCCAGATTTAAAGGGCTCTGGTTTTCTTCATAGTTGTTTTTATTTTATTTTTACCCTGGTTCACAGACATAAAACTTTCACGATACAGGGTCAGCAGCTCTGTGTGAAATGTAGGCTTGGCAATTGCCTTTAGTTCCTCAGTCCTCAGTAGGCAACATATGAATAAGCTGCAAGGAGAGAATGTTCAGACCTTGAAAATGATACAAGTAGTTTGACAATGCAAATATTAACAGAACAGAAGGAAACCTAAGTGTAAAGATGAGTTAAAATACAAGTAACTCAATAAAACTATTTATTAAGTATGATTTTTACCCTCTTCCGTAAACTCAAAGAAAGATAATGGAAAAGTACCCAAAGAAAAATTCCATATGCATGCCTACTCCTTTTTCTGTTGACTTCCACTACTTGGTTATCACATTTATCATAGAATGTCTATAAAGATTTGGAGAGCACAGCAATCAAACTATGCATGAGACCTGGCATATATAAATGATACATTTGCCACTAGGGCTACAGCTTATTTCCATAATCCTCATAAATTTTGGGAAGAAAGAGCAAGAGAGGCTCCTATCTAATGTAAATTGGCAAAGATCTATTAATGTCAGTGGTGCTGGGCTGATTTACATCACCTGAGGAAGCAGCCTTGCTTGGCCATTGACTAAATGCCACCACTAGTGAACAGAATGAGCCAAATAAACTGCAGCTAGGACTCACCACAATTCATTGGATTCCTTAAGAAGTTATGATTCTAGGTGCATAGTCCCATTACAGATAAATTTAGAGACAGATTTATCTAGGAAATGCCAGCAAGCTTCAGATATATAGGTATAGATAGCTATAGATATAGACAAAATTTCTTAATTCTAATCTTAGTTACACTGCTGAAAATCCAGCTCGATTCTGCTGATATTTACCGAGTAGATTTTAGCCATGATATCAGAAACTGGAGAGAAACTTTAGAAATAGCTGGTAAAGAGAATGGGTTTTCTATCCATGTTCTCCTGTTTTGTTCTGGGAAGACTTGTTATCTCAGTATGTTTCCCATACTCAAGCCTTAAGGACTGCATATTTATCCACACTGCTGAGGCAGCACCACCACCATGCCTGCTTTTCCCATGAGAATGATGTGTTGCAGTGACATGCCAGATTTCCAGCACAAGGAAGAGTCTGCTGTCATCTTCTTTCTCAATGTGCAGGGAAGCTAGGAGTGCACTCCATTGCCTTCAACTCACTTCTTCAGATATGTAGCCCATGGCTTCAAAAGAAAATCTTCCTGTCTTTTCTTTGCCTCAGTTCCACAGGCATCTCCAGGTACCCACAGGTATCTCATCCATTTCCTCCTTAATCTCTCTGCAGGCTATAGTCATCTCCTAAGTAAGATACAAGAAATTTCAGAGAGGATTCCTCACAACAGTGGCTGTTACCAAAACAATGCAGGTTTAGGGTTACACCAAATTTCTCCATTTCTTATCATACTATTTCAGCAAACGGTTACAAAATGAAGTGCACATATTTATGCAACCACCATAATCTCACTTGAAGATTTCAGGGAATGTGTCAGTTTATTTTTTCTGGAAAGCCTGGCTTTTTCTGGCTGACTACTGATCCTTTCAAAGCATTCAGCCAGCTTTTGGCTCCACATAACATTTTGTTTCTAAATCACTATACACCATGAAATCCTCACCACTTAACTTTTTCAAAGTCATGATTTTATCAACCGTATTATCTTGATCATAACTGTTTATAGGTTGCAATTCTGAGTTCAGGGACACATTAGACCTAAGCCACAACCCAAACAAATTTCTCATCTAGTTACCTATCAAAACTGTTATAAACAGGATGAAGCAAGAGACGAAGCATTCTACAAGTGGCTGATGGAAGTCTCACAGTCCCCAGCCCTTGTCCTAGTGGGGGAC
Source organism: Burhinus oedicnemus (assembly GCA_008921705.1). Taxonomy (NCBI): domain Eukaryota; kingdom Metazoa; phylum Chordata; class Aves; order Charadriiformes; family Burhinidae; genus Burhinus; species Burhinus oedicnemus. The sequence goes on along the minus strand of VFFE01008521.1, from coordinate 901,118 downwards.
TTCAACTTACCGGACATCTGCTGGAAATACAACACAGCAGAGAGGAAACAGTCTAGGCAATTCCTGGAGTGTGTGGAAGATAACTTCCCGACACAACTGGTAAGTGAGCCTACCAGGGGAGGTGCCTTGCAAGACCTTCTGCTCACAAATAGAGAAGATCTGGGGGGTGATGAGGTGGTCAGAGGCCATCTTGGACTCAGTGACCATGAAATGATAGAGTTCTCCATTCTTGGTGAAGTAAGGAAGGGGGTCAGCAAAACCGCTACCATGGACTTCCGGAAGGCAGACTTCAGCCTGTTCAGGACACTTGTTGAGACAGTCCCTTGGGAGACAGTTCCAAAGGGCAAAGGGGTCCAGGAAGGCTGGACATTCTTCAAGAAGGAAGTCTTAGAGGTGCAGGAGCAGGCTGTCCCCATGTGTTGTAAGATGAACTGGTGAGGAAGACGACTGGCCTGGCTGAACAGGGAGCTCTTGCTGGGACTCAGGGAAAAAAGGAGAGTTTACTACCTTTGGAAGAAGGGGCAGGCAACGCAAGAAGAGTATAGGGATCTAGTTAGGTCATGCAGAAAAAACATCAGAAAGGCGAAAGAACAGCTAGAACTTAATCTGGCCACTGTCGTAAGAGATAACAAAAAAAGTTTTTGCAAATACATTAACAACAAAAAGAGAGCCAGGGAGAATCTCCACCCCTTATTGGATGCGGAGGGGAAGATTGTCAACAAGGATGAGGAGCAGGCTGAGGTACTTAATGCCTTCTTTGCCTCAGTCTCTAATAGTAAAACCAGTTATTCTCAGGGTATTCAGCCCCCTGAGCTGGAAGACAGGGATGAAGAACAGAATAATCCTCCCATAATCCAAGCAGAAGCAGTTAGTGACCTGCTACACCAACTGGACAGCCACAAGTCTATGGGCCCAGATGGGATCCACGAGAGAGTGCAGAGGGAGCTGGCGGAGGAGCTTGACAAGCCACTCTCCATCATTTGTCAGCAGTCCTGGTCAACGGGGGAGGTCCCAGATGACTGGAGGCTTGCCAATGTGACACCCATCTACAAGAAGGGCCAGAAGGAGGATCCAGGGAACTATAGGCCTGTCAGCCTGACCTCAGTGCCAGGAAAGATCATGGAACCCATCATCCTGAGTGCACTCACGCGGCATGTGAAGGACAACCAGGGTATCAGGCCCAGCCAGCATGGGTTCATGAAAGGCAGGTCCTGTTTGACCAACCTGATCTCCTTTTACGACCAGGTGACCCGTCTGGTGAATGAAGGAAAGGCTGTGGATGTTGTCTACTTGGACTTTAGTAAGGCCTTTGGCAGAGTCTCCCACAGCATTCTGCTAGAGAAGCTGGCAGCCCATGGTTTAGACAGGTGTACTCTCCGCTGGAATAAAGACTGGCTGGATGGCCGAGCCCAGAGAGTTGTGGTGAATGGCGTTAAATGCAGCTGGTGGCAGGTCTCAAGCGGTGTTCCTCAGGGCTCAGTTTTGGGGCCAGCCTTGTTTAATATCTTTATTGTTGATCTGGATGAGGGGATTGAGTGCCCCCTCAGTGAGTTTGCAGATGACACCAAATTAAGCGGCAGTGTTGATCTGCTTGAGGGTAGGAAGGCTCTGCAGAGAGATCTGGACAGACTGGATCGATGGGCTGGAACCAATTGCATGAGGTTTAACAAGGCCAAGTGCCGGGTCCTGTACTTGGGTCACAACAACCCCAGGCAACGTTACAGGCTTGGGGAGGAGTGGCTGGAAAGCTGCCCGGCAGAAAAGGATCTGGGGTGGGGGGGTGGAGGGCGGGGGGTCCTGGTGGACAGCTGGCTGACCATGAGCCAGCAGTGCGCCCAGGTGGCCAAGAAGGCCAATGGCATTTTGGCCTGTATCAAGAATAGTGTGGCCAGCAGTAGGGAAGTGATCGTGCCCCTGTACTCAGTGCTGGTGAGGCCGCAGCTTGAGTACTGTGTTCAGTCTTGGGCGTCACAGGATAGGAGGGACATTGAGGTGCTGGGGCGTGTCCAGAGAAGGGCAAAAAAGCTGGTGAGGGGTCTGGAGAACATGTCTTATGAGGAGCAGCTGAAAGAATTAGGATTGTTTAGTTTGGAGAAGAGGATGCTGAGGGGAGACCTTATTGCTCTCTACAGCTACCTGAAAGGAGGTTGTAGTGAGATGGGCGCTGGTCTCTTCTCCCAAGTAACTAGTGATAGGACAAGAGGAAACAGGTTTAAGTTGTGCCAGGGGAGGTTTAGGCTGGACATTAGGAAAAAAAAATGTTTCACTGAAAGAGTGATCAAACATTGGAACAGGCTGCCCAGGGAGGTGGTTGAGTGACCATCCCTAGATGTGTTTAAAAGTCGTGTAGATGTGGTGCTTAGAGCCATGGTTTAGTGGCAGACCTGGTAGAGTAGGGTTAATGGTTGGACTGGATGATCTTAAAGGTCTTTTCCAACCTAAACGATTCTGTAATTCTATCATTCTATACTATGTCTGAGATACAAGTTACTCACATTTCCTGTCCACCTATCTCTGCTTAAAATCTCATTTCTGCTTGGTTAAGCAAACCCTTGAGCATGTAGTGGAGTGTGCTGAATTGTTAGCAGCATTGAGGGCTACCTAGGTAAAGCATACTGTTTGATGTGGCCCTACCCTCCTACAAGGAAAACCTTATTTTCAGTCTATGTATGGACTTCCCTTTCCTTCATGACCCCAGTTCTGGTTCATGTGTCGTCTAGGTCCAAGAGAGGAATCTTACTTTTTAGGGGACAGCAGAGGCAATGGACCAGCAGATACAACTCCCTTTAACTTGTTGAACTCTTCTGTTTCCTTTCTGTAAAAGCAGCTTTCCACAGGAACCTGCCCACCATAAATCCACCTGTGATGGGCTTCACACCTTGCATGACACCAACAGCCTACCAAGACTTGAAAACTAATAGTTATACGGGAAAGCTGAAGGGCTGACTGACTTCCCAGTAAGCAAGAATGTGTTAACTGGTTTTCACAATTTCCATCCTTCCTCGGCCAGCTGTGGCACTTTGGAGTTTGAAGCCAAACTGAACATTGTTTATTTGATATCTGTTATCCTCACAATACAGACTTTCCCTGTTATCCTACAAACATGCATTGTTTTCAGGATTTGCAGCCAAACATTTAGCCTTCTTTCCAATCTCTTCAACCAGGAATTTGTCTCAGGTGTCAGTAATACTGGAGACAGACATTAGAAACAGTTATGATGTTTTTCAGGGCTTTATCTACAAATCATGCTGAGGAGAGGTTAGATTGGACTCAATGATCTTAAAGGTCTTTTCCAACCTAAGCAATTCTATTATTCTGTGAGAGACCTTCCATCAGTAATTACCAAGTATATAGAGTATATACACAATATACACTACATAAAACTGTATCTGTATAACTTTACATATATATTTCTAAATATGTAAGACTGTAACTCTTAAAATACACACGCAATCACAAAATGCCATGATACAACACCCTTTTAATAATTGCTTTTAACTTTTTAACAGCTGAATGTGCTACGACTTGTTAGGAAACTCCCGACCTATACAGATATTATTACATTCATTTTAATAAATCTCAGATCAAATTTAGATGGACGTGGTAAGAAATAAATGTCAATTATCACAGTTGAGCAGAGTAAGAATAATAATAAAAGAGGGAAAAAGACAATGCCCGGATATGATACCATTTATTCAGGCAAGTTATCATGCCAAGAACCATTCCAAAATATTTAATTAGTGAGGTCCATAAAAGATGTCCAAATAAATTTGTTCTACTCAATTTGTTACATGCCTAGTTTATCAAGAACAATCTAATGGAATGTTTTTGTTGAATTAAAAATATTTCAGATTGCAAAATAAATTTGGTTAGCTGATTGGAAATCTTACACATTCTATAAAGGGGAACAATATCTCTTTTTAGGAGAAAAATGGTTCCAATATTCCCCAGTTTATTCAGGGCCAGCAATGTTTAAAGATATTCAACCATGTGCATATAATAAATAAAAGTCATAAGAGAAAGTTGGACAGCTCACAAAGAAACAGAATCTCTTGTCTGTAAGTGCAAGTTTTAAAGGGAAAATTAGGTGTATACTTTGTATCTCAAGTAAATAGCATGGAGACAAAATGCAATATAGTAGAAAATGTATTGCTATCCCAAGCTGCAAAAATATATCCTGCACAGTCAGTGATTAAACAGAGATTCTGTATGTATAAACTCCACATTCTTGCCAGCAGATCAAAGGCAACTTGGTGAACACAGAATTGCCTACCTATTTTATCTTCATACAAATGAGCTGAAGTGCCCTTGGCAAAGAATGCAAAGTCATGCCAACAGAATACAGATGTAATACGGCTATAACCAGGTATTTTATTAAAGCTGCAGTGAAGTATCTGCATGGACAGAAAATTCTGACAAACAACTTTTCAAACAAGTACTACCTATTGTTTGTCTGGTAAATTACTTTGTCATTGTGATGAGGAAAGACCCAGCAGACCACTAGGAAAAAATCGTTTCTTTTAAGAAAACCACTGAAAATATCTATTTGTAGGAAGCTGGGAGACATAATTCATTAAAATTTTGTTTCTGAGAAATTCTTAGTTGGAAGAAATACCTGACAGCCAGGACAATCTTTTTTGCCTCTTTCTCATCATTATATAAAACGATAAGACCTAAAGAGCTGCCAGACTTAAGGTGTGTATATATATATATACACACACACACACACCCCTTTGTCTCTAATTCAAGACAAACCTCATTCTTATTTTAAACCTTCTCTAGTCAAGAAATACAATGAATTAAAGTCATATTGGAGGAAAATGGGAATACCTTTTTTTTGTTTTTTCTTCATGTTAAATACAGGTGACCACTTTTACTACTATTAAGCATACAGCCAGGTAAATCTTCTTAAAATGTTAAAAAGAGAAATTATGTGAATAACGGATTGTAAGGAATGGACTGAGCAAATATAAATCAAGAACAACCACCATAATTTTGCCCTTGATGGAGGTTGCTTTAATTTGGATTGAATTTATCCAGAAACTTAACATTTTATTCGGGTTTTCTAATGATAATTTTCAAACAGCTTTATAAAACCAGATATTTAACATTTTACTTTAAGAATACAAAATCTGAATTTATCTTTAAAGAAGAATTAAAATTGATGGGAAAATCCTAGTCAGCTCTATTACTAAATAATGAATTCAAAAGTCACATTATAAATTTTGATCAATTTAGGGAAAAGGAAACAGCAATCAAAATGCTGAATTTCTTGGTGTGCTCTTTTCAGCTTCTTTCAGAAGCTGTGAGTATTTTGCTCACTTGATCAGGTGGGTTGGGCAACTTGAATCTACTGTTTCGAAAATTATTCATACAGTAGGTCTTCAGCCATACTCCTCTGAATGTCTTATGAGGGTTATCTTTGCATGTTTTGCTAGGAATTTCTATGCATAACTTTGGAGTTATCTATCATAACAAAATAAAATAAACCAACAAACAAAAATGGAATGTTATCAAGAAAACCTAGCTTGTGACTCAATAACAGGACAGACTATACATGTGCGTGAATCTGGAGAAGAAAATTACCTTAGAGATTTCTTGTTTCAAATAGCTTCCCTTCTCTGCCTCTCACAACCTATTCTTTTTCCTTCAAACCCCTCATGTCTCACTGCTAACATGACCTCAAGTGCTCAGAGTTTTCTGAGGTCCTATCATGACAACAAGTCTCTTACAGGGATTAATGTTATCTGAGGTGCAGGCTGTACGTGAGAAAATATAGCAATTTAAATAAGATTTTAAATGTTAATCTCTTCAGGCACTCAGAACTGCCTGTCACATGATTGTTGGTCTTAGTATTCTCACATGAACTCTTTAATCTACAGTAATTGCTTCCTGTGCTACTGTATAAATAACATTAGACAGATAGTTTAAGACAAATACCTCTCCTTTTGCTTTGGTGACAACTGTGCAAATCATTAGCAGTACCTACACCACTCTATTGCTGTGAAGCATTTGAACAAGAAAAATAATGGTATGGGATAAAAATAGTCTTTAATTATCTCTAAAATGAATTTGCTGCCCCATAAACCGTGATGGCCTTTCACACTGACCAATTACCCCAGAGAACTACTGTGAGTGCCTGTATGTATTTTCAAAAGTGAGGGTACAAAAGCTATTATAGAAAGATGCAAGGAGCAGGTACAAGGTAACCTTGTGGTAGCTGGTGTAGAAACGGGTGGAAAATGGGAAAAAAGCCCTGATAAAACTCTCAGCTGATTTATTTTAGCAGCGTTTGTGGCTATCTCCAGCAATAAGGAAAACTGGACTGTCACTGCTCTCTATGTGCATGTGGGAAGCTCAGTATCACTCATGTTTCTCCACAAGTACCACACACACTTTCTCCCTGCTTTTTCAGAAAGATCAGAAAGCAAGAGAAAGGTTTTAAAATTTTAAGTTTCAATTAAAGATATTTCAAACTTTTGAAATTATTTTTTAGGATTTTTTCTGAAGTTTTCATTTCTCAGCCATGACTTCATATGTGGTATACATACATAATATATATTTATAATAAAGCAAGTGTGCTTTATTATGCAGACAATGCATTTAGTGGGACAACCCCACAGAAGCTAACAGAAGTTTTGTCACTGGCCAGCATAAAATTGGGATTTCATCCTGTATATTTCATTCTGGCATTGAACTCCTGACCTTTTATGCTTTAAAATTTCAAATGCAAGATACAGTTGAATTCAATTAATCACACAAATTAAAAGACTCTAAATCTTTTAGCCTATTATACCTCCCAGAAGTTTCTTTTAATATTATCAGAAAGTCTGTTGGCTCTAGGATATCTCAAGAACATCTAATTTTACATTTCTGACATAACACTTCTGATTTTTAAATTAGCAATCTAGAAGAGTAATGACTGGAATGATTCTGAGATTACTACAAACAGTCTGAAAAAGGGTTTTTTTTCCTGATACACTTTAAAAATACTAAAAAACTTGGGCTCACCCATTTAACCTAAAGAAGCAACTTTAGGACCTACAAATAAATAAGTTGTCCTGGCGTGTCTACTATTTTTTGAGACAAATGTTTCATGTCAATTAAAAATTTTAAAAAAACTAAGGAAAACCCTCATTTTTCAACCAAAAATGTCTAGGGTTTTTTTGTTATTTTAAAAAGTTTATCTAACGGGATGTTGAATATTCTTAAAGGAAAATGAGAGCAATCTTGAATATTCTTACATTCATTATAAGGCTACACAAACTCTAAATGTTAAAACCAACACATTCAATAGTCCACTGAAATAAGTAATGGAATGAAACTCCAAGTTTTCCCTGCTTGTTAATCTCTAAGAACAAAATAAATGCCCTTCTGTGTCTGACCAACCATCCATCTAAGTTCAGTTTCTGCCTAGGACAGTGGCAGAGGAGATTCTGGTTAAAGAAGGCCCCCAAGCTTGGCCAGTTCCTGGGGTTCCTTCTCAGCAACTCTTGGATTAGAGATGCTAAAGGTACATTCCTGCTTAGTCCTTTTTGTATCCGCTTACGGATAAATAGTCCAATAAATTGTTCCTCTATCGAATAACTTATCTGCTGCCACAACCTTCTGTGGGCAACAGTTTCCAGATGCCATAACTCCAGAAACTATTTTTGTTATGCTGATTTTATCTGTTAGGATTCTTCTGGAAAGATGACAGTTTTAGAAAGTCTTAAAATTGGAACTGAAAACGGAAAAGCCTGAGCATTCTTACTGCTGTGGCTCAGCTGCTCAAACACTTTGTATTTTCCTCAATGATTTTATGTTTGTTGCTATGTTTGGTTTTATGTTTGATTGTTGTTGGTTTGATAGTTCTTATGCTATAAGTACTTTTAAAAAGTGAAAATCATGAGAAGCCAGAAATGTTACCAGGCTAATGCTAATATAAAATCAGCACAAATAGTTAGTCACAAAGTATCCCTGAGATACCTTCAGGCAATAAACCACATGACTATACAGAGCTTAAACCAGTGTCAATTAACTTTTGGAACATTAAAGCACACATGCCAAGAAGAATTTTAAAAGGATTCCTAAAAGTTAAATCCTTCTTACAGGAGTTAATAAAAATGGGAATGACTGAGATGACTACTATGAAAAAGTTTGCATTCAGAATGTAAAAATCCTGTTTTCTTTTCTTCCCATTGAAAAAAAAAAAAAAAAAAAAAGGAGCTTTGCCATAAGAGAAAAATAAGTAAGATAATGACACAGTATTGACATACAGAAAACATGGATATTTTCCAAACTCTGTAACATGATTTCTTATGAAAACTAAAACCACCTAGAATTCACTTGATCTGAGTTTTCATTGCAATTAAACTGAGCTGAGATTTAGTGAAAAGTACATGTGGATTTGTAAAGCTTCCAAGTAAACATGGAATTTCATTGAGATTTTTAGTTATAATGCAAAATTATAAGAGCAATTTGGACAGGTTTGTGTTCTGAGCACCAAGCCAATTATAATAAAATGGTCATGCCATCTTCTTAGAACTAAAGTCATGGTCTCAACTAAATTCTACTTCTATATTAATTTTTTTTTTGACAATTTCACTTTTTAACAGATAATTACTTGCAAATTATACTGGCAGTCTAGCATGTTGCTCCAAGTTTATCTCAATATACTTGGCAGCATAAACAATCCAGGAAAACAAATCTTGTTGAACTGCAAGATGGCTCGTATGAATCTGATAGATTCCACAGTACTGTGTAGCTCACACCACTCAGACAAAAAGGGTTTGTCTCCCAAAGTTCCCTAGACCAGTCACTAAGCCCACTGCAGCAGTCATATTAGAGGTGAAAATTCATTTCTTTAACCAAACAGTGCCACTGTGTTTTGTTCTCAGAAGCTTAATTAGGATAACAGAGAAACGAATAAAGTGAACACAAGTTTCGTTGATAACACTTGGCCAGCAAAATATGGAGGCTTGCATAGCTGATGGCATCCTGCATAACAAAACTGAATTATTTAATTGCACAACATTTTTAAACACTTATATTAACATTCCTGGAATGTGACCCTTCCCCCTCTCGCTGTGTTAATTAGTTTCTTAAGATAAAGGTTTTCTTGTGAAACTTGGAGGAATGGGCTGGTGACATCCTATGTAAATACAGAATGTGGACATATCTCCGAGAAGAAGGTCTATTTTTTCTAAAGTGGCTTACCTGTTTGTAAATCCATCCCCTGTTCCTATCTGAATTACTGCCTTTGTAGGAGAATCCATCTGAACAACCTGTGGAAACCATAATGCCTACATCAGAAAAATGATGTCTTTGCAAATACACGGTACCTTCACAGCTAAGGACTTAGTGCCAGAAAGACCCTTCAGAGCTATACTACTAATTTATTTCCCAAAATCTAGGACTTAATGTTTTTGGTTTTCTTCTCTTACCTTTTCTCCATTACTCTACTTTACAGCCATATCCCATTAGAAAAAGAACCATTTTTGCTATCTGACTGCTAGACCTCAAACAAAATTTTGATGATCAAAAACCCATTGTAAACCTTTTTCCTGCTTGTGCTTCTTTTAAGACATCTGTTATAACTTCTATAAGGTTGTGCAATGCTGTAATTCAAGATTTGCAGGCTGTATTGCTTCATAATTGCAGTCCAACAGTGCCATCCTCTGCTTCTTCCAAATAATATTTCCCTATAACTTCATAGATAATCTTAAGGAATTCTTCTAGTCAGTAAGGTATAGTTTCACACTGTAAGATTATTGGTAGTAAAAAAGTCTAATCTTTTAGGTGCAAGACCATGGCATTATTTTTCTGGTTGCAAAATATTAAAAAAAAAAAAAATTAATGCATTGACATTGTCATGGATTAGATTTATGAAACCTCTCATTTGGGTTTAAAAAGTTCATTTGTACACTAATATATCCAATTAACTCTCCAGAATACTTCTGTATTATTTATTTGGCCTTTAAAGAACCCAGTCATGGACGAGAGGTTTATTTTACATAATGCTTAGACATTTAAACAGAAGACCCCCCCAGCACCCCAAAAAGCTTCTAATTCAAAGTTAAGACAAAAGAGAATAGATGAAAACAAATATGAGGAGAACACCCAGAAAGATATTCATGTGATAATGAGAAATCATGGCACAAAGACTGATTAACCCAGTATCTGTCCAGTTGCCTAAAAATATCTTGGCACAGCTGGATTTAAATATGAGTGGGGAGAAACATTGAGGGGCCATGTAATAGAATATAAAGAATCAATAAAAGTTTTGCTAGTAAAAACATGGCATGTAAAAATTAGTGTTAGGAGACGAATAAAGTGCAAAGGTTCCAGATGCAATAGAAAATAGAGAATCAATGGAGACAGGCACTGGCACACAAAGTTATGGCCATAGTTTTTTTTTCTTTTTTAATTCAGCCTATATAAGTTCTCTTCCTACTATTGCAAATATTTGTGGAACAGCCACCTGATATCTTAGTTGCATTATCTTAGTTGTGCAACCTCTCATTCTTTTCCTACAAAGGGCTATGTTACAGATATATAAGGAGAGGACATAAAGGGAAAACTTTTCCTAGGAGAGTAATTAAGGACTAGAAATTATGCCTACAAATGTGGTGGGATCTCTGCCCTTGGAGGTTTCTGACACCTGACTGTAGAAAACCCTGAGCTGATTTCAGCATTGAGCAGATGCTTGGACTAGGGACCTCCTGAGATCCCTTCCCAAGCCAACACTTTTGTGATTCAAGGATTCTAAAATATCAAATCAGCCTTAAAAAAGTCATGTTATCTGAAGTGAGAGATTTATAGGTCACTTTGTTGCTATTGCAATCACCTTGTGTGAAAAACTCTTAAATGTAAACATTTATGTAAAAAGAAAGACAAAGGTTGTGAGAGAAAATTATCAGTGCTAAGATGTCAACTGGAGAGTTAAAAGAAAGTGATATTTTTAAATGAGATTAAAGCTTCTAAAGCCAAAGTGCAATTGAAATCAAGGGAAGAAAAGGAAGCTTTAAGAACTGTATAAAATCTTCTAAAGCACTCCCCAGTCTTTGGTAGAAGTAAGTGGGACTAAAGCACTTCTGTAGACACCATACCTCCTCCAGGAACCTTGAAATTATTGAGTTCCTTCCCAATGATTTTAATTGGCTTTGAATGCATATACAGAGTTACAGGCTGTTTCATACTAACTGCTTAATCTACACTGTACTTACAATGAGGTATCATGCTATTGTTCAGAAATTAGTCTTTGCCTGCCTTCTTCATCATACTGGTGATACCAGGTTGACAAACAGAATGAGAGTTTAAATGATACTGACAGATTGTAGCTGCACTTGGCTCATATGTCAGAAAAGCCATACAAATTGCAGACGAAGATTCACATTTGTGCTTCACCTGTCAGAGCATATTTTGTCGTTACTTGGGAATTTTGTTGTTGACATTAAATCGCAATAAATGATCCCCATTATGCTTCTCACTTGGCTAAATGTTTCTTAGGGGTACAGGTGAGATAGCCTTCTTGTTTTAAATATAACTGATGTTTCTAAGCTCTCTTACATAATGCATTTAACAGCTCTGGATACACCATGTATTTATTCCATGCTGGCAGCATAAAAGTACCCCACGGTGAAAGAATTCTGTACAAAAGCCAGAAGGCCACATGTAGGATCTTAATTCTCAAAAGTAAGTGACTCAAGCACTCTGAATTCAAGGAAAAGGCAACCACAAAATAAAGCAGACAAACCAGAACCTTAAGGACATCTGTTTCCAGGACACAGGAAAATGTTCTTTGCTATGAGGGTGGTGAGACACTGGAACAGGTTGCCCAGAGAAGTTGTGGATGTCCCATCCCTGGAGGTGTTCAAGGCCAGGTTCAACAGGGATTTGAGCAACCTGGCAGTGGAGCTGGGACTAGGCAATCTTTAAGGTCCCTTCCAACCCAAACTACTCCATGATTCTATGACTGTGAAAATTCACCCTGCACAAAAATATTACAGGTTCCAGTAACAGGAATTTCTGACCTTCAGCACCAGTAATCTCTGAAAGAGAAAGAAAGCAGAAGGAAGTAGACACAGGGAAACAGGCTTACATGAAAACTACTTGACCTTCTTGCTATTTAGACTAGTTGGCACCACTGCTACGAAGTTGCTGCACTGTCTATTTTCCACTCCTTGAATATTCTTTTTTCTTTCTCAGTCTGCACGTCAAGTGCAAGTGATGAAGGATGCATCACTCTACTAGGGTTTTTCCAGGGTGGAATTCCCTCATACCTGGAGCAGGTCTGCCCCATCCCACTTCTCGAAGGCCATATTGCACAACTGGACTGTAGACAGATGTTCATTTCTGGTCTCAGTGGTGATGATGAAAAAGAAGAGAACTCCTCCTCAAGGGCTCCCTGACTTACTCCCAGTCCATTCCTGTTGCGTGGTTCTTCAGAGCTGCACATGTGACACTACTCTTGTCCTCTTCAGAGTGAGCTAGGTAGCAAAGATCTGCTGTTTAAACTTTTTTGAGCTGATTATCTGGTGCATTTTGACTGACAAAGATGCAGAAGCTATTGTCAAAATGACTAAGCTGACAGGATGTCAAGGCAAGGAGTCCCCTAGCACTACCTGTGCCTCTTCCACTATCACAGTATTATGCAAAAGAGAGTGTCTGTCCAAAGACTTATTTGGAGGAAATTTTGCTCACAGAACAGAGGTATCAGGAATATTTTCTCTGGTGATATGAAATCTTTACAATGCTTTGAAAAAAAAAAAAGAAACGTTTTAAAAAATCTTCTTGTTTATCTTTAGTCATTATCTCAATAAAAATGACTCCACACACATGATGAATAATTATATGTATTGGCTTTTGATTCATTCTTATTCATTGAGCAGTTTCAGAGATTGAAGGGGTTTTCAGCAAAATAACTGATTATATAAATCCTTTTCCTTTGACATTCTTCTCAGAAAATTCTGACATTATATGGTTAGTTTTAAAATTAATCATTCTAAGAAAAATTTTTAAATCCTCTGCTGAAAGCTACCAAGTTACAAAGCTGAACACCAACACACAAATCATCTATATACAAAGAATATATCCCTCATATGGTAACTTCTCATTAATATAGATTTTGATTGTGCAAGTACTTTATGTGTGCCTTTGTCTTGTCATCATGGACAATTTCAAATATGAATTGATAGCACTGTAATGATTACAGTTGGTAACATTATTTAGAGACATAGTTTCAGGGACCTAGCAGTGAAATACCAGTAATATCATTAAATGTGAATATCTGATTATTAACTGTGCTTTTAAGTGTCTCGATATTAAATATCACTAGAATGGCTTGTTAACATATTTATAAGACATTATTTATTCTCTTTATTAGCAATTGTATTTCAAAATTACTTTGCCTTTTATATTATCCACTATGTAAACTAAATGTCACCCATCAATTCAGCTTCAGAAAATGGCTCTCAGAGCCTTTCAATGCAGCTGTTCAAACTGCTTGTTATAGCTCGTTTACGATTAAAAGGCTCGGTGTTTTTGACTGAAATTGTGTTTCTATATTCAACAACCAAAGCTGTATTCATTAAAATTGTGCACGATTAGATCTGCAGTAAGCTATGCAGAGAAATGCCAGGGTCCAGAACCTGGGCTTTATGCCAGATTCATGTCCTAACCTGAGCTGAGGCAGTTTAGCTATTTTACTACTGTATGAAAGTAGTGAGATGCTTGTGAATGAAGGTAACTTGTTACCTGGATTTTTGATCCATTTATCTGCTCTCAGAATATATTCTGAGCATTTATTGTTTGATTAATCCAGGCTTGAAGCATTTATTTATTTTCTGACATTGTAGATAATATATCCTGATCAGCTGCACCATAACATGTGGGCAGGGATTCCCAAAAGTATTGTATACTGGTCTAACTTCATGTTAGTCCATTGACTCTGATAGTGCATGAGTTCTGGGATTGCTAAATCCTTTTGAAAATCCCACTGGTAATGTTTTGTGAACAGTAGCCACTGTAATAAGCTTTCCAGTAGTGTATTTAGGTGTACTCTTACACAAGCCATGGTGTTAAGTATGCAGTGGACTAGAGTTCTTCACTACACTTCCTAATGTCACTTTCCAAAAAATTAGTTCATTTCTGTATGATACACTAGAAGATAAAAATAAGTCCAGAAGAAAAACTACTGACAAACTTAGTCTGACCAATACAAATGTGTATATTCCATGGTTTTCTCACCCATACTTATCAAAAAGTCTCAATCCCATAGTGAAGAAGAATGGTTTATGACCCCAGTGATCTTCTGGTGAGTCACAGTGGCGAGTGCAATCCCCATTGACATACAGAAGCAGGGGTGATTCTGCCTAACGTACAGAGAGAATAGAGAGCAAGGTATCCTTATGATAGAGTTCCTTATAGTAGAGGTATATTCTTCTAATAGACATCTTCCTGGAAACTCTGCTAAGGCACATGGAAAATAAGGAGGTGATCAGTGGCAGCCAACATGGCTTCATTAGGGGCAAATCATGCTTGAAAAATTTGGTAGCCTTCTATGACAAGGTTACAGCATTGGTAGATAAGGGGAGAGCAACAGACATCATCTACCTGAACTTGTGCAAGGTATTTGACACTGTCCCACATGACATCCTGGTCTCTAGATTGGAGAGACATGGATTTGACCTATGGACCATTCAGTGGATAGGGAACTGGCTGGATGGTCACGGTCAAAGAGTTGCAGTCAACAGCTCAATGTCCAAGTAGTGACCAGTGACAAGTGGTGTTCCTCAGGGGTCCGTACTGGGAGCATTACTATTTAACATCTTTGTCAGCAACATGGAAGTTGGGGTTGAGTGCAAGTTTGCCAACGACACCAAGCTGTGTGTGTGGAATTTGGATAATGAGTTAAAGTCTTTGTGCTCAAGGAACAATTAAGACTGGCCTTGCTATCTCTTGTGCAGGCCGAGGAAGTGGAGACTTGCCTGGCCAGCACAGGATGCAGATAAGGAGGGGGCCCTGCGGAGGCAGGACAGCCCTGCTTTTTTGTCAGTGAAGACAAGAAAACAGGAACTTGTGTACTTCTTTGTTTTTTCGAAGGCTAGTGTGCCCGAGGACTGACCTCTGCCTCATTACCTGTGAAATGCATATTAAAGTTGACACCCCTGCATATGCTAATGAAGATTATAGAGATCATGCTAAACATATATGACTATAGCACTCGTCTCTCCACCCAAATCATACTATACGTCACCTAGGGGAGGGAAACCCTGTAATTTTGGGGATAAAAAGATGGAGAAAATGACTGTTAAATTGGGAGAGAAGAACCTCAATACCTGACGGACCAGCTGACGGGCTGCGTTCTCTTCCTCCACCCCAGCGAGGGACGCCTTCTGGGTAAGCGCTGCGCCTTTCACCCTCTGGTGAATGTTACCCCCGGGTTGTTGTACTATTATCATTGGTTTTGCTAGCAATATTAACCTTAATTAATAGCGCTATTGCAGTCAGTGAATTTATCAACGGCAATCTCGCATCTGTTCTGTCGCTCTCAAAAAAATAACTAGTTTCGATTTTTGTGAATCTGACTCAGTGCAAGTCCTTTGTGGGGACTCTGACAGACGGATCAGTGAAAGTCCTGGGACTCTGACAGACAAATAGCGAAACTGCATTCCTTTTAAGGCGACAGTGTGGCATCATCAACATGCTGGTGTGAAGGGACACCATCCAGAGGGACCTGGATGATTATGATTCTGTGATTCTATGATTCTGCCACCTCATAGATCACCTTCATTACAGCTCTGTGGCAGCTTTTGGCCTGAGTCGTTATTGCTGCATGTCAGCTAAGTCAAGGGAATTATTCTTAACTCACATAGCCTGGTCTAAGGGTAATAGTCAAAAATTATTGAAATATTCATTAGGAAGTTGATCTGAGTGGTTTAGAAATGACATCTTTGAGGCTAACCATGCCCTTGTGGTTCTTGAACCATATTATAATTTGTTAGAGCAACCCAAAATCTGCATAGCCTTCCTTGATTTTATTAAAATAGATGAGCAAGCAAATATTCAAGAACTCTAATTACAAGCTAAAGTATTATGGTTTTATTTAGCTAATTAGGGATGGAACAATGCACTAGTGAAATTAAGGTCACAATTAAAGCAGGCTTAATAAGTCTAAAGCTTCAACCGCCAAACTAGAACAATATATAGGTACGCTGAATTGTGAAATTGACACTGAATAGTGTCACTTTCCAAGAAGAGTCCATCCCAGTGAGCAGGAATTCAAGCAAGAGTGGTGGGAGCCCTGCATGGATGAACAAGGAACTCTTGGCAAATCTCAGACTTAAAGGGGAAGAGTGCAAGAGCCAAAAACTGGGAGAGGTGATCCAGGACGAATATAGAGGCACTGTCTGAGGGTTCAGAAACACAGTTAGGAAGGCCAAGCCTATGTGGAGTTGAATGTGGTGAGGGATATAAAGAGCAACAAAAAGGACGTCAGTAGGTACTTCGGCAGCAAAAGGCATACCAGGGAAAATGTGGGTCTGCTGCTGTACGGGTCAGGAGACCTGGTGACAAACAACACAGAAAAGACCAATGTACTGAATAAGTTCTTTACCTTTGTCTTTCAGCAGTCCCAGGCCCCTGAGACTGAAGGTAAAGATTTGCCCTCAGCAGAGCAGGATCAGGTTAGGGAACATTTAAACAGAATAGACAAACACAAGTCCATAGAACCTCATAGGATGCATCCACAAGTGCAGAGGGAGGTGGTCAATGCCACTACAAGGTCCCTCTCGATTGCCTTTGAAATGTCATGACGGTTGGGAGAGGTTTGTGAGAACTGAAAGAAAGCAAATGACACTCCTGTTTTCAAGATGACAGAAGGAATACCTGGGGAACTATAGGCTGGTCAACCACACCTCAGTTCCTGAGAAGGTGATGGAGAAAATCCTCCTGTAAAGCCTTTCCAAATATATCGACAATAAGGTGATTTGGAGCAGTCACTGTGGATTTATGAAGGGGAAATCATGCTTGACTAACTTCATAACCTTCTACAATTAGATGACTGATGGATGAAGAGAGAGTAGTGGATGCTGTTTGTCTTTACTTTGGTAAGGCTTTTAACATTTTCTCCCATATCATCTCTAGACAAGCTGATGAAGTACAGTCTAAATAAATGAAAAGTGAATTGGATTGACAATACAAAACAGGGAGGAATGGCTGATACACCAGCTGGGTGAGCAGCCTATTAAAGGGACCTCAACAGGCTGGAGAAACGGGATGGCAGGAAACTTATGAAGCTCAAAAAAAGGAAATGTCAAGTCCTGCCTCTGGGAAGAAATAAAACCAGGCACTATTATAGCCTTGACAGAAAAGGACTGGAGATCCCAGTGGACACCAAGTTTGACAACAGCCACCAATGTGTCCTTGTAACAAAGAAGGCCAATGGTACTCTGGGCTGCGTTAGACAAAGTGCTGCCATCAGGTCAGGGTAGATGATCCTTCCCCTCTGTTCAGCACTGGTGAGACACATCTGGAATGCTGGGTCCAGCTCTGCACTCCTGAGTATGAGAGACACATGGACATGCTAGGGGTCGTCCAGTGCACAGCCATGAAGCTGATTAAGGAACTGCATCTGTGATATAAGGAGATGCTGAGAGAGGTGGAACTTCTCAGCCTGGAGAAGACTCAGGGAGATCTTGTCCATGTGTATAAATCCCTGATGAGGGGAGGTAAAGAAGGGAGAGCCAGACACTTCTCAGTGGTGCCCAGTGACAGGAAAAGAGTCTGAAGGCACAAATTGAAACAGAAGAAATTCCATGTAAATGTAAGAAAGAACTTTCTTAGTGTGAGGACGATCAAACACAAGAACAGGTTGCCCAGGAATGTTGTACTGTCTCCATCCTTGGAAATATTAATAACCCAACTGGACACAGCCCTAGGCAACCTGCTGGCACTGAACCTGTTGGACTAGGTGATCTCCAGAGGTGCCTTCCTGCCTCAGCCATTCTGGGAATCTGCGATTCTGTAAATTAAATTCTTTTTTTGAGTTCTATCTTGAAAAACTTTAAGAAAGGCTTTTTCATTTCCCTCTAAGATCCCAGATATAGTTCTAGCTAATAAATTACATAGACTTCCATGGATGAAGAAGATAGCAGTGGGCAATATAAGGGGAAAGTTTTGGATGTCTGACAACAAAGAAGTCATTTAACAAATTAAGAAATACATCTTTATAGGTTTGAATTCATCTCAGCATTTTTTAGTGTCTACATCAACTTAGCATGAATCATATCCTAGAATGCCTAGTACTCTTCTACTGACTATAAACCACAAGTTAGTTTTTTATTTTACTGGAATAAGTGGAAGGTAGTTTTCATAGTGATATATTTGCAATTTTCCCAATCTTATCAGTTTTGCATTTACAGTTCACATATGACATTTCCTCTGCCCTCAGCCCTAAAAGAACTCCTAAGAGCAATTATTTCCTCACTGGCCTGTCCCAGTCCTCTAGAAAATGCCATCTATTGCTTTTCTCTTCCTCACTCTGTCATTCATCCACACTCTCCTGCTTGACTGTAGAGCTTTATTTATTTCTTCCATTTGATGTCATGATGCTATTAAGGTTTTAGACATAGCAACCATAAGTAATTGCCCCAGAGCAAACAGAAGTACTTAATGTGGCTCATGTGAGGTTGTGAGCACTTTTACGAAACCTAAAATGCAATGAGCTGTCACATTTATTTGTCTGGTTGTTGTGTACAGTCCTTAGAGTATATCACAGAGCTGGTGATGGTTGTATAGCTCCCCAGAAAGTGTTCAGAAACTGGATAGCTGCCTGTAGTAATTCAAGATTTTAAATATTCTGTAAAAAATATTTTACCCATTTTGATGAATGCTAACATTAAAATGTGTTGTCTATTTTGATTCTTCTTTTATTTCATCCAGAAACATAGACATGTTCCTGACTGTCAATTTAAAACATTTACTT
The DNA here is from genome assembly GCA_008921705.1 of Burhinus oedicnemus. Classification (NCBI taxonomy): domain Eukaryota; kingdom Metazoa; phylum Chordata; class Aves; order Charadriiformes; family Burhinidae; genus Burhinus; species Burhinus oedicnemus. The sequence continues at coordinate 882,151 of VFFE01008521.1, read as the reverse complement.
TCATTGGGCTGTCAAAGACAATTATGAATTATGCATTGGTGCACTGTTAATATATAATTTACCTACACAAGGCTGAATTTTCATGCACTGAATTATTATTTCAAAAAATCCTCTTGTATATTATTAGTTAACCTTATATTACTCTTACCTGGAAGGGAGGGATGACATGTTGACACAACAGAAGATGTAGACTGTAAATTAAAGAGATGCTGAAAGCATTGACAGCTATGCAAGATCATAGGTACAGTTGAATCTGATGGCCATCCTTTCCAAAAAAGCTACTCAAATTCACATTAAGCTGATCTGGGATATGAAGCAAAACCAATTCAATTTCTTTGTATTAGAAGCAGACTGTAACCCAAAACTAATTATGGGAGTAAAATTACTTGTGTTAATCTTCCAGTCTTTAGACCCTGAAACCCTGTTTCATCAAGTAATTATATTAAACCAACTCAGAAATGTTTTTCTCTTGCTAATGTCAGCCAGAGAAGCCAATAAAAACAGAATAATTAACCATAAACAATTTTATTTGCCTGATTATATTTAAGCTTCAGATGGACTGTTTTAAATGACTAGCAACAGATGGATGCGTTTTACTTCTTAACCCAGCCCTGAAGAGCAGAACTGGCTAAATGCTTTGACCCCAGCAGACACAATGATGATGGCAGCAGCTGAAGGTACAACTGCCAAAAACGGAACTAAAACAGGCAAGGAAGAAAATGTATGAAGCAGAAGAAAGAATTATTGTCAAACCAGGGGCTGTTCAAATACTCTGCTCAATCAATTCTGTGATCACACACACACACACAAAAAAGCTAACATTATTTATTTGGCTTCTTTTCTTCTTCTAATTCTTTTTCAAATGTTTTGGTTTTCTCATTCATTGCATCTATTATAATGTTTCTATCACAGTAAGAGGAAAGAGACACAGTCAGTTTTAGCACCACACTTCCAAGATTTTCCAGGAGGGAAGCACAGGGCTATTCCTCTCCAAAAGGGTTTAGATTTTCTAAAGAGATTTTTAAAAAAAGCTGTGCCCATGATGCAGTGGGAAACACAACAGGCTGACAATGACAAAATAGACAAGATAGAGAGAAAGATCAGATACATTCATTATCTGTACAACAAAAGGTGTTCATTGTGTTTTAAAGTAAACTATCCATGTAAAAGAGATTGAATGAAGAATTACTTTATCACTTTAAACGATCATTTTTGTCACAACCTCAGTATTAGAATGAATTTTCTGCCTCAAATTTAGTATGTTTAGGTATGAAATGAGTTTTGGACAGTTTACAGGATGGAGATAAAAGAATTGGTACTACCTAAGCATGTATTCCTGTCTCAGTGTTATCTTTCCTCTGTTCATCATCCAGTTTACTCTGATGTTTCTTTTCCTTGTGTATATTCTTTCATCTTTTTCTTCGCTTTTTTTTGCGCTCTTTCACCTTGTACATCTCCCACACTGCCACCAGACATATAAAGGTGCCAAAGATCTTATTAGATTAAATGTATTTTTGTGGCTGGGACTTTCCAGCAAGAAAAGGATGAGATTCGTAACTAATTTTAAGCTCAGCTCTGCTCCCCTACCTCCAACTAAATCAAAAACTTTAGAAACTTTCCATGTATGTCTTAATGTATGATACGTGACTTCAGCTGTCACATTTTTCCGTACAAGAAACCTGAGCTGGGTCAGAACATGTCTGGACTGAGCCCTTTATACCTTTAACGGGGCCTGTAAAAGTTTTATCAGCTTCCTTGGCTAGTTTTCCCTTAAAAACAGTAGCTTCAGCCAATTTTTGCGTTTAATTTTCCATCAGTTCAATCAAATGAGTCAGAATGAGACTCAGGGAGCTGGAACCAAAGCTAAATATAATCCATCATAGTTCCACTGTTCTAGTCAAAGTTACCATGTAACCCCACTGGAGTATGAGCCTGGTTTGTTATGACAAAAGGAGGTGGTATGTCATTTAAAATTATGGGAGGCATATTTTTAAGTTACATAGTATTATTTTACACTTTTGGGGGAGGAGGGCAGGCAAGAATGCAAATCACTGTGAGTCAGCTCAGGACCCAAAGGTAAAATGCAAATTTTATTCAAGCTTATTTCTGTGATATTAATTGTTCCACTTTTCTTTTTTCTCCAAAGCCTAGGAAGTTTTAGACATATTTAAAAAGAAAAACACTGTGGATCACCCATACGACAATATAAAAGGGTCTTTTTTTCTATAAGCACTGTTGTTACTAAGACCACTTATGCCCAGATATTTGCTGCCTTGTGTAGTTCTTAATAATTCAGCAAGAACCAGAAGAAAGAAGTATTCAAAGACATGTTTTAAGAGAAGATTTGGGGAGTAATTTTGGCTAGCTGTTGTGCTTGTTTCCTTTCTCCCCATCTTCATGCACCTAAAGTTCTGATACTACATGTAAATTAAAGAATAACTCTTATTTCCAACCTTATTGCTAGGAATAAACTAACAACAATGTTGGTCTCTTTGTTTTTATTGTCTTCATTGAATGAGGAACATGAAGATGATTGTGAAAAGGATGAGAATTGGCATTTAGGTTTGTTTTTAAATAGAGTGAAAATAACCTTTTTTTTTTTTTTTTTACAGTAGTGATGAGAAAGAGACCTGTCAGATTCAACAGGAATAGCCCCAAGCTGTCTATTTAAACAAAGTGTCCCTTTTGCTGCTCCATTCCTTTGTCCTCTGAGATCCATGAAGACTTCAATGGAAAGGATTCACTTCATCTGTCTGTGGAGGGGAAGGGGATCTTCTGGCATCCTGGAAAGAAAGAAAGTAATGATTAAGATATATATTTCCTCCACTCCCTCAAACAATGAAAACCACACTGAAGATAGTGATATGAAGTAAATCCACCCATAATTTTGACAATCTGTCTCTACTAACAGGACAGGCAGATTTTCCTGCCACTTGGTGAGTTTCACAAATGTAAAAATTAATCAATTATCTGGACTAATCATAATCCCATAAAACAGCGCTAATAATTCCCATTAGTTTACTGATTTACACCACAAAATATTCCAGGACACTTCTGGGCTGGCCGTCAGGTAACACCAGCTAAGAACTGGCCTTTTACTTTTGCAGTCTGTTTCATATCTCGAGACAGTAAATTGTCTTTCCTTTTTTTTTTTATTTTAATTTATTTTTTAAAATATGTGCATCAGTAAGATCTTGCTTCTGTGAACTAGCATATATATCTGTCTAAGGCTGGGCATCTTCAGCTTTCTCCAGCACCAGGAATAAAGATGGAAGCCGATGTTTGACAAATACAGGAAGAGGTCTGGGATTTTTACAGGCAAACTAACTGTAGCAGTTTGCTGACACCTGAAAAAAACTTCTATTCAGTATTCACAGCCATGCCTGACTTTCCTTAACCAAGCATTTGGATGAGAGAAGAAAAGCTTATCTTCAAATTAAGGTCAGTGTCTGGCCCAACCAGCTTCCCTGGTGTATATGTAATCTTCAACAGAACACTGGTATATTTATTGCTTATTCTAAGCAGTCCATTTGAGAGTTTAAAGTAGTTTATTGAAATGGAAAAGAGCTTAAGTTTTGTCCCCTCTGAGAATCTGTTGTGTAATGACCATTCCTACATTTCCAAGTCAAACTCATGAACAGAATTATATTTCATGTTCCCTTTCTTCTCTCCCTCTTACTGATGATTTGGTCAATTAACACTTCCAAGTATTACATCTCTTAGAGAGTCAGGAAAGTGTGAAATTGCCTTATAGTAGTGACAAGGATGAAGAATTTTTACAGAGTCATTATTACAGCTCTAAATCTGGAATCAAAATTAAATATAGCACATACTATGAGCTAAAAGCCAAAAAAAAGCCAAAGAAATGAGAAAGTATTTTAGTTATTTGCTCCAAATTATTTAATAGCCACTGATACACCTGAAATAATTGGAATAATTTGAGTTCTGCTTACGCGCTTCTTCTTAAAAACGTTGCTGCATAGCAAGATCCGATTATTAAAATGCTTGCTATGGGTATATGTTGATGTATTCCAGTAGCAAAGCTGCTGTAGGAAATAGCAGAAAGGCAACACAATGTCTTTTGATACGTAACTTTCCAATAGGGACAAAAATAATGCTGTTATTTAGCTGCAAAACAGGTACTTCCAAGACACATGTTTTTTTCCATTCTAGAAGATGAACATATGAAAAGAACCTCACTTTTAAGTAAGTTCATAGAATCATAGAATGGTTTGGGTTGGAAGGGACCTTTAAAGGTCATCAAGGACAACCCCCCTGCAGTGAGCTAAATCAGGTTGCTTAGTGCCCAGTCCAACCTTGAATGTTTCCAGGGATGGGAAACCCTCATTGTAAAAAGTTTCTTCCTTATATCTAGTCTAAATCAACCCTCTTTTAGTTTAAAACCATTACCCCTTGTCCTATCACAACAGGCCCTGCTAAAAAGTCTGTCCCCATCTTTCTTATATGCTCCCTTAAAGTACTGAAAAGTCACAATAAGTTCTCATCAGAGCCTTCTCTTTTCCAGGCTAAACAACCCCAGCTCTCTCAGCCTGTCATAATAGAGGTTTTCCATGTCTTTCATGTGCTGATGGCTCCAGAGTTGGATGTAGTACTCCAGGTGGGGTCTCACCAGAGCGGAGTGGAGGGGCAGAATCACCTCCCTCGACCGGCTGGCCACACTTCTTTTGATGTAGTCCAGGATGCAGTTGGCTTTCTGGGCTGCCAGCTCATGTCCAGCTTTTCATCCACCAGTAACCTCAAGTCGTTCTCAGCAGGGCTGTTCTCAAGCCTTTCATCTCCCAGCCTGTATTCATACCAAAGGCTGCCCCGACCCAGGTGGAGGTCCTTGCACTTGGCCCTGTTGAACCTCATGAGGTTCACACGGGCCCATTTCTCAAGCTTGTCCAGATCCCTCAGGCATGTCAACCACACCACTCAGCTTGGTGTCATCTGTAAACTTGCTGAGCATGCACTGTATCCTACTGTCTATGTCATTGATGAAGATATTAAACAGTACTGGTCCCAGTACGGACCCCTGAGGGACACGACTAATCACTGATCTCCACGTGGGCATTGAGCCTTTGACCACTACTCTATGGATGCAACAATCCAGCCACTTCCTTATCCACCAGATAGTCCATCCATCAAATCCATATCTCTCTAATTTAGAGAGCAGGATGTTGTGGGGGACTGAGTCAAAGACCTTACAGAAGTCCAGATAGATGACATCAGTAGCTTGGTTGCCAGTAAGAAGACCAGCCTCAAGAAATCATCTGAAACCTTAAGACCTTCCTAAGCTTTCAGATGTGGCACACTCTAGTAAGACAAAGATATGTATCATTTGCTTGTACGTGTATATAGGGTGAGGGGGTTACCTAATGCCTTATTGCATTCCTAATGCCAGGGTCTTAAGAAGATTTCGGGCCTTTGCTTTTAACACTGATGATAAGCCCAAATGTTTACTGGACTGATCTGGAGAGATGTGTTAAGTTTCTGGGAGGGTATATAGATTATCATTCAAGACATAAAGAGGGAAAAATCATGGGATTCCATGTGCACAAGGATGAAGATGACTAGAAAGCAATCAGATGTGTGCCAAAGCCTTTAACAGTATCGGTAATAGAGAACTGGCTACAGCAGTGACATTAGGCTGTACACAGGCAGTAGACATATCTGTATTTGGGTACAAGTCCCAGAGCCACATGGGAATAACATAGGGTTAGAAGATACATGGATGATAACAAACTCCACACCTTTGTTTTCTTCAATTATCTTACAAATGGAAGGAATCCCTCTAGAAGAAGCAATCAGAGGAAAAGTTCTCACCAGTTTCTGTGCTTGAGGGAATTGGTATACCTTTTGTCAAAGCAAAAGATAACTAGTTGCCTGTAGCAACTCTTTCCCCCATCTGTGATTTTAGTTATTGCTTAAAAACCTTTTTGCAGTAATTCAAGACTTCGTTCCCTCCTCTCTGAGCTGTGACACATCAGTATATACAACTCTATGCTGACACATTAGAAGGAAATTTCATGTGTTGCATAAAATTACTAGCTGTGAATTTTAGTGGAAGTTTTCATAGGATCAATATTACAGTGACTCTCCAAAATATTTGCTGTCTTTCAGGTTGGTTAGCAAGTATGGAACCTCATTCTCCACGCTGAACACTGTGTCAGCTGTGGAATTTCAATTAGCAGCCTTTAGACAGAACACCTAAAGGGAAAGATCTATTTTACTCTAAGGGACATTGGTACAGTCAGATCAGGAGTGTCAGGATTTCAAATTTTTCATGTCTTGCTTGGTTGCATAAGGTAAATGATGGTTGTGAAGACACAGATTCTATGTGAAACTTCTGGTGGTTTGTAAGTAGGCTGGATGCAACATCAACGTTACTTACTTTTTTTTTTATCTGTCGGGCATGCAGTTGGAGCAATGGGTGTTAATAATGAATTACTATGAAATTCAGATAAAACTGTAGAAGATGTCATTTCATTAAAATTGCAATCACTCATGGAAATTTGACAGGGAAAACACAAGAAAAATCTCAACTAGACAATATACAACAGAAAACTTGACTTTCACTTGAGGTTCTTGGTGTTACTTCCTTAATCGCCTAGACATGAAAATATTTGAGACTAAAGGCAAAAATCAGGAGAAGAAGATAAATAAAATCCCCAATACATGAAAGGCATTTCTCACCTTTGATGGGAAACTATGCTATCCGTATTTGCAAAGTGTTTTCTCAAGAACCTGGATGTGAGTAATTTTGTCTGAAATAATCCAAACTATTTTAGATTAGCTGATTCTGATCCACCAGTGCTGTCCAGTAGAAAGTCTCAGATCTAGTGCTGCCTCAGTGTTTTACCCTCAGCTGCTCTCCTAACTTTCTGTTTAAAGACTGGTACAAGTTACTAAAAATAAGGGGAGCAGACTCTACTGGTAAAGGCAACTTCATCTTCTCTTCCATAATTGGTAGCAAAGATAATACCTATATGAAAGGTTAAGACATTTGGCCTGGCAGCTATATAGGAAGACATTGTATTGGTACCATGTTTTTACATGCCTTGGGTTGCGGTTTTATACTGTTGCGGTCAGTCATTTCTTATGTGCACATTGCAGTCTGATTTGAAGCAATTGTAAAAAGCTTTCCTAATAATTCTTCTTGACAAGGTGGTTAATCAATATTCATATTTTTCTCTATATTATACATGTTCTAGCCTTATTCTCAGGAAGGAATATCTTAAATTACAGCATTTTCATCACTGGTAAATTCAGCTAGTAGACCTTGCTACAGAGAAAAAGAGCATGAGTTACTCATTTATATTCTTTCACCTGTTTGAATTTGGCAAGAAAATAGAATGAGATAAAGAACAAGCTTTGACCAATGACAAAATAAAACTGTAAAATGCAATGACAAGGAGACTAAATTCCATTCAAAAGGGCATGTTACAAAAAATGTTAGTTCCTCTTCTTCTACTGAGATGTAAATTACAAGTTTCATCACACTGCTAAACCCTCAAAAATGTGTAGTCAGAATAGGCTGGTTAAATTAACCCTCAGATATGGGAAAGAGCCCTTTTTCTTTCAGAATGGATTTTTCACAGTCATTTTTAAAGCTGAAACAAAACATACCCAATCATACTGTCTACTGAAGCTGTTTTGTTTACAGGAAAAGAGATTAAGAGAAACTGTATAAAAGAAAATCTTTTAAAAGTTCAGAAAGATCCATTTCCTTTTCCCTTTCTTAAGCTCTCCACAAGGTGAGAGGACTTCATTTTCATCCTCTGTATGTATTATGCTTAGAGTATGCAAAAAATAAACAAATGAACAAGTATATATCCCTCAAAAAGATTTGGTATTCAAAATTCCTGCTTCCAATCTTAAGCAGTTTCTCTAAGCTTACTTCCCTGGAGTCAAAAATATGTTTTTAATGGCAATTTTATTATGTTATTGGTGCAGGCGTAATGAAATAAAAAACCTAACTTATTAGCTAGAGTTTGAGGAGGAATTTTATGGTTACTTTGTATTACAATTCTGAATTCTGAATAGCTGCTCGAAATATGTTTTAAACATTGGCAGTACATGATACTCGCAGTTATAAAGAAACCAGAAAATAACATTCTGTTTGTTTACAAACTATGATAATAAGCAACCTTTTTCATTGTTGTTCCCTATAGCAGCTGATCTTCAGCCACTGACCAATCATTAGAATATATATATGTTCTAGAATATTACATATATATCATTTTTTTACTCATTCTAAAGCAGTAGTGTTCCAGGAAGTACCTAGTGGCATCTAGGTACAACATGTAGACACTCTACCTAGCATACATTACTCTTAATGTGAAGTAAATTTCTTGTTTGATTTACTGGCTGGAAAAACGCTGTGTTTCTAATAACCACTAGGAAATAGTTGGGTTCTGTTTTCAAAGAACTCATATTTATACCAAGGGTTTTGACCTCATACAACAGACAAAGCATTCTCTACCAGATGTGCCCTCACTTTTCTTTGCATATGTTCATTCAATGCAATTGGGTAGATCTTGCAAAGCAACAGAATTGTGAAAGTATAGAATATATACAAATGTTGGTGTGAATTATTATAGAGAAATGTACATTTTACAAAAACAAAAAAAAAATATCTTGTAATGTTTTTTAAATGTTTGGTGAGATGGCCAAAATGCAGTATAGCGTGTCCAATTAAGGGGGCTTTCCTTAATGTTCCTGTGAGAACACAAGCCTGTTCAATGAATAAGCTTTCATTTTAGAAGAAAACGCACTGTACTAAGAACAGTTTATTGCCTTTTCCTAAGATACTAAGTCCATAAATGACCTAATGGACCTATGCTTGCTTTTTAAAAATAACAGTGGATGTCATGAGTCTCCCTTCTAGAAAACCAAAACGCCAGCTTCCACCGTGTAATGTCAGTGATCTCTCTCCCACAACACACGCAACTGGAGATACAATCTTAAATATAATTTTGAATTTAGTTGCAAATGACCTAAAGGAGAAAGGTAGTATCAAGCTAAAACCGGTGAAAGAAGCCATTCTTTAAACTAACTTGGTAAGAGAATCAGTAATTAGCTGGAATCATTCTAGTTTTCATTGTGAGCTGAATCATGAAAGGAAACTTTTGTGAAATACACGTGCTTGTAAAGTAAGCTACATAAAATGAGTAGTTGTACAATTCTGATAGTATTCTGAAAGGATCTTTGCAAGACCTTGAAAAGCCACTTGTGTTAATTTACTTTGCTAGTAAGAACCAATATTGCTGCAAAGCAGTCTTACAGTCTTAAATGTAAAGATCTGTGGAATAGTTTGCTGGATACCTTGAAGTGGCCAGAAAAATGTAGTGTGACTTTTAGGAAGCCTTTTTCAGAGGAGGTCCTTGTAGAGACACCATATATGTTTCATCTTTTAACCCAAGACTGATAAAATTAAGGAATGCCTATAGAACATATAATTTATAGGTAGAGTCACACATTGTCCAGAGAGGTTTGACGTACTTTCAAGTTTTCTCTTCTTGTATGCAATGTAGCGCACAGAAATCACATCAGTGGTGTGATATGGTATATCATTATTCACCTGGGATAATAGCAATTGCTTCATTACTCAGGAGTGTTTTAAAGTCAAATAGCTGAAATATTTCATTTTCCGTTTTAAATTCAGCTGCAGTTGGTAGTTTACAAAAGACAAATTCTCCCAAAGCACTGATGACAGAGAACTATAACAAGAATTTTGTGATCAGCCACGGCTGAATGTGTATCTAACTTTCTTAAGTTAGTTACTAAGTCTTGTGTATCTAACTATCTTAACTTTCTTGGACCTGTCAGTTTGCTACAAATCCGAATTTTAAAACATTACTGATAAAGGAGGCATTTTACTACCTGAAGCCTAAGAAAGTCTGGTTAGAGTTCGTACTGCATCCACCTTCTATGGGCATGTGTGCACATACTTTCACATTAGTGTGTTTCTAAAGATAAAATATTGATGGAGGTATCCAGAGTAACAGGACCATGGTTTAGATGCTCTGTGTCACAGAAGCCTGCAGTTCTTCCAAACTGATGAGACTCCCACTGGACGTCCTGAAGATTTTCCTTAACTGTTTGATAAAAAGACTAGAAGAAGTGACCAAGAAAGCCTAAAAATTTGAAGAAAGTTCCCTAAAAGAAGCAGCTTCCTGAGTCTAATAGAGCTGAAAAGAACTGAGGAGCAAAGCGATAAAGGGTTTCTTGTGCAACAATTGTATTTGTTAACTAATATCTTGTAAGAAGCTTCTGAGAGTACCTTTTTTGATGGAAAAATTTACCTTCTCTAGCAGTATTGCAGCAGAACATCCTACATACTACATTTTGTAATATGCTAGATTTCACTCATGTGACTGATTTTATGAAATGCTCAAAACATTTAGGCATTTCATCAATGACTGAGTGGAGCAGTCCAATCGGGTAACAAAGTGCTTGTTATTCCAGTCATTTCACTAAATGCCTACAAATTTGAGTCATTCCACAAAGTGACTCTCTGAAAAAGTCATTTTGCAGTGACAGAAAATATTAATCATTTAGTGAGGTGACTGTTTTCACAATGTAACTGCAACATAAGCTAAATGTGACATGAAGACCACATTTAAGTAGAAGTATATTAGTAACAATTTCAAAGTGGTAAGAAGATCACCCTTTGCATATGAATATTTATTTGTCTTTATGCATACATACTTAGGTGTGTATTCACCCTAAAGTTGTAAAAAAATGAAGGAGACATACACAGAACAGGTTAATATCAAACAGTAAGAAAGATTTCTGGATATGTAAAACTCTTTGCCCATAACTGGATAGGTGTCCTTTAGGAGAGGTAAGGTAATAATTTTTGTCATCTCCATTCCATATTTAGATGTGTGTTTTCTCTATGACTGAAACAAGATGAGGACATCAAGACACATGCTACATCTGGCACAATGGGATAGTACCCTCACCTTCCATTTAATTGCACTGTGTTCCACCATTTTGAATGCCAAACTATAAGGACAAAAATCCTAAGTAACTCCATAAAATAAGTTTTAGATACCTTTCTTAGATATGTTTTGTTTCTCTTTTCAAAATAACCATAGGAGATTCCATACTCAGCCACCAACAAAATAAGTTTTAATATAAAACAAAACACCCAGTGCATATGAAATCACAATGATGAAATTGCATATCAAATATTAAGTTTTCCAACTTGGGAGAAAGGGAGGATATGCATTATAAGAACTTATTAATTATTTGAAAGAGTGCTATTAATCCTTCTGGAACTCTGACACATTATGATCCTGTGCCAGTGAAGCACTTAGGTATGGTCTTTTCTTTAAGCCCACAAGTAGGTCACTGAACTATATATCTGCCTGCCTACAAAAGTTTAAATTAAGAGAATGGTATCAGTGCAAATTTGGAAATGTTTAGTTTAATGCTGCCCATATAATAATGAACTGGATTGTTTCAGCATATAAGTGTAAAAAAGTGCAAAATGTAATGGCACATGGCAACAATAGCAGTAATACCGTAGAGCCAATGACTTGGATGGAATAGCTCTTATAGTCAAAATTAAATGCATTCTCAAGCTGTTTTATGAACCCATTGCCTCACTATGCTGTCTGAACAACACGCAGTGAAAATAAGACAATAGACCTCAAACCCCTCATTCAGCCATGATCAAATCATACGAGCAGTGCTACCAGGGCTAATGTAGAAGCAGTTCACAGTCTGCATTTGGAACTATACTCTGAATTGAATTTTACCATTATGCAGTCTAGTAAATTAATGTAGGCACACAAGGTCTTTTAAACGTTCATAAACTCATAGAAGATGTGTTGTATGCAGTTTTAACATTTTTCATAATTGCATTAAAGCTAATTTACTGTCTGTTTTGCAAAGAAAAGCAGGATTTCTGAACCAGTGTTATTGTGAGGTCATGCGGTCACCACTGCATCGTAATCCGTGTTCTTGAAAGACAGAAGGTAGGGTTATGAGAAAAGTGATTTTTCTAAACAAAGGAAATGTGATAGATATGCATTGTGAGGACTTTTCAGTGAAGCATTTGATGGTGTGTCTTGCAGAAAGCTCTTGAAAAATCTGCAAATGATGGAAGTTCCTAAAGGAAATGTATGCTGGGTAAGGGACTGACAAAAATCCAACTGAAGTGAAAGACAATATACCCTACTCAAAAAGGATACACAATTTTTTTCAGGAGCACTAATGTAACCATTTTTGCTTAGTGTTTTATTCACAGACTTGAAGTAAAACATAGGAGTGTGCCTGGGACATTGCCTGGTGACATGAAACTGAAAGTTAATGTCAATACAAGGAAAGATCAGGATACCATACTGACAGACTTTGTTGATTTTACACAAGAGGAAAAAGGATGATACTCAATGGGAAAATGCAAGATTGCGCATTTAAACATTTCAAAACCTTTGCAATAATCTGGGGAGCCTGGAAGAGCACAGAGAGCTCAGTGTATCATTGAGCTTCCACAGGAAAGCAAATTAGCAAATGGTGACTGATCCTAGGTCATAAGCAGAAAAGTTTTTCCATTAGGAAACATAAAAAGGGAAGACATAATGAAAATAGAAGGTTAGTTGTTTCAAGGGGACATGACTTTTTCATAAACATATCAAGAAGGGAAACATTATTCCAGGAAAACATATCTAAATAAAAAATGTTATTTTGGCTTACAAAGAAATGGGTGTATAAAGATGGGCTATGCACTTAGCCTGGAAATTACAAGTTTTTCTACCTCTGGAGCAGTGAGGTTCCTCAGCACAGAGCTGCTAACTGGAGTGAAAGCATGCACCCTTGTGTGACAGTTTCTTAGTGTTCTACACATGGTCACGTAAGTGTCTCTTTTTTCCACCTATGTGTGACAACTTTGTATGAGCAAAATCTCAGGAGGCAGCAAATCTAAATAGTTTTAAGTCCGAGTTTGGTAAGTTCCTGGAAGTGATTATGTTGCAAGATATTTCTAATGAATATGACTGGGTTTTGTAACTTAGAACATCAAACTCAGCATTGCATTTTTCAGTCATACTTCCATATAGGTTTGATTCTTTTTCAGATCAGAAATTTAGCATTCTTGTGATGTATTATATACAGAGAGAGATGCAAAGAAATAAAAAAAAAATACATAATATACTTAGGTCTAGTTTATGTTGTTAGTGAGCTTTACACTACTGCAGATATTTCATTATCCTGATTACATCATGAGGCAATACTAAATAAAACTTTCCATTTCCAACTTATGGAATGGATTATAGTATCAAATATAATTAAATCAGAGACAGAAAGGAGTAAAATTAATAGCTCAGGTTGGGCTTATTTCACAAAGCTCAGTTCAGCAGTTTATTTTGTTTTCTGTTGAGTAGGTTTAATCAGTACAGTGCAACTAATAAGAAATTAATTGATTTTTAAGTCCTGTAAGGAGTCCGGATCTCATGCATAGGCATTATTCTTAATTATAAAAGGTTACAGTTGAATTCTTTCAATATATGTGACTATAACACAGAGTACACTTAAAAAGTAGGTCAACTTTTCATTACAAGTACAAAGCAATATTGTTCATCTTTCAGTACATTGTGAAAAACAGAATAATTTGTGATGCAAAAATTCTGCAATCACACACCTGATAAGTGAATAAAACTCCACATCCTATTACTATGAACACATCTTAGGATTGTAAATACGTTCATGTAAACACAGCTTTTTTTCACCCATGTGTGATTACTATGTCTCCAAACCAAATGTTTTCCATATAACCATAGTATGCAGGCTTAATAGTTACATATGCATAAGACAGTTCTTTTATCCAAAACTCTTTAATCAGCAAATAAAGGAATGCCTGTGCTGTTTTTCTTACAGATTCAGCCTGAAGAAACTGTATTTTAAAATGTCTGAATGATTAAATACGTTCTTACATAAGACCTGCTTACATTTAGCTGAGCCGATTTTCTCAAAAACATTATAGGTACAATTACTCAGCCCATTATGGGCTTAATAACTGGTTTGATAGGTTTTGTGCCTGCATTGATTGCTAATTTTTTTGACCACTGTGTGGTTGATCTTGGTGGTTAGATCATTAATTCAAATTTGTGTTTAAAAGAGGAAAGATTCTTAAAAGATATCATCAAAATATAAATAAAATTAGAGGAATGGCTTTTTATTTAAGATTTCCTAAAAAAACACTTCACCTTTTCCTATATCTTAAAACTACTTCTTCATTGTATGTTTACAAACACCTCCTGGAAAACCCACGTGCACTGAATTTCCCCTTTCATCAGCTGGGATCTCATTCTGTCCGCTTTCTGCAGGAGATGGAGCTCAGTTAATGCTGCTTTTAGAGTCTTTATCCACAGTTATTTAGACATTTTTCAACTGTTTTAACTCTAAATAAGTGGAAATCTCTAATCCATTCTCTAGGCAGTTATAAGATTTAACAGATTTTCAAATTTTATTTTTTTTTTAAATCCGTTCCTTTTGTACTGCAGTGTAAATGCTGGCTCACTTAGAAACATTACATAAAATGTCGCGAAGTGTCTGTCTAAGAATGATGTGTGACTATACAAAGAAGAATTTTTGGGTCTGATTATGCATCCTATTAGAGTGAGCTTAGGATGATGAAACTTCAGCAAATCCAGTTAGACTACAAATAAAGTCTGAGAATTTTAAATAAATTCAAAGGTGGGTGGGGTTTTTTTCCTATGTTATACAGAATGCTCTGCTCTTTATTTTATGGTATCTCTAGAAGAAACAATAACACCTGTATGTCCTGGTTTGAGGTAAAACAGGACAAATTTTGTTCAGTAACTTTTCTTTTTAGCTAGGCCTCTTCTAACTGCTGAAATTAACAGCATGTTTTGCAGAAAACTGTTCGCTCTCAGAGTGATAAGACCCATGTTTATAGCTGAGGCCAAGGAACGGTATGCAGAGAGGCTCTTGCTTATACTTATTGCTATAACAACCAAGGCCAGCCAAATTTGTTACTTGCCCCGTTGGAGGGTCGAAAGCGGAAAAGCGTAGAGGGGTCACACCTGCGGGGAGGAGTGGACAGGACAGGTGACCCAAAACTGACCAACAAGGGTATTCCATCCCATCTGCCTCATGCTCAGTATAAAAGCTGAGGGATCAAAGGGTCAGCTCTCTTTTCTTCAATGGCCGGCGTCCTGGGAGGACTCTGTCTCTGCGTCTGCCTTTGATCCCGATCCTGAATCCAGATCCGGAATCCAGTTCCCGTCCGTCACCGAGTCCAGTCTGGGACTTCCCCAGCACCTGCTGGTGACGTGATTGTCATCCTGGGAGCTTGATACGGTTTTGTATATATTTCATTATTTTTCTTTTTATTATTTTATTATCAATATTTCATTAAAGTAGTTTAGATCCTT
>VFFE01008521.1:841083-864650 GCA_008921705.1 Burhinus oedicnemus | reverse complement strand
GTCTGGGACTTCCCCAGCACCTGCTGGTGACGTGATTGTCATCCTGGGAGCTTGATACGGTTTTGTATATATTTCATTATTTTTCTTTTTATTATTTTATTATCAATATTTCATTAAAGTAGTTTAGATCCTTCTAAACTCTTAAGTCTCTTTTTCTCTCTCTTTCTTGCCTCCCAAGCGGAGCAGGAGAGAGAGAGCATCTGTCGTTCCACCGGATTGGGCCAATTTGGCCCAAACCACGACCAAACATCCCAAACTTGTATTTACCTGAAAACACTTGATAACCTCATGTCCAGTACCAAGCAGCTGTCAGGCTTTCAGTCTTTTTAAGTGTTTGAATCAATTATTCAGGCAATCTGCAAAGTGACAAAGAATGCACCCACCAGTGGATGAAGGTGTCTCATGTTGAAAGGTGCATGTTGATCTTCCAAAATGGGTTGAGGAAGGTGGGGCTTGGGAGTTGGGGAGACAGTCTTATCCCTCATTAAATGAAGGAGCTGTTCATTAGTAAATCAAGTAGAGAGAATAGTACCTAAACGGACAAAGGAAGTGACATGACATTTCAGTCTGAGAAACCTCAAGACCATGTCCTCAGTAAATTACAAATAAGTGTGTTTTGGGAAAGAAGGCAGGCAAAAAGAAAAAAGAGAGCTGGAGAGAGGAGGGCGGGGGAGAGAGAGAGAGAGAAGGAAGGAAGGAAGGCAGGCATAGGAAGAAAGATATTTTGAGGGAAAAGATCAAATTTGTATGGTCCCTCTGGAGAAGTAACAAAAGGAAGGTAACCATAAACACGAACAACTTCTGGCAGCAAGGACAGTCCCATTAAAAGATGCAACCTATGGCATACATATTGAGGAAGGATAACACCCTGCTAAAGGAAGTGTTAGGAGACTTCTACATCAAGACAGCAAAACAGGGCCATTCTGGTTTAATTTAGGGCTAAGTAGATGAACTGTGGGGGGTTGCTTTCATTTTTTTGGGAGGGCTCCTAACAAACTCTCAAAGTATCACTGTTCATTTTATATATTCTAGACAAACACCTTATTTTCATGCATTCATAATGACTTCAGAGAAAATGGCTATCAGTGAGTAATGCCTCCCCACTTTCATGTGGAGAATTTCTAACTCAGGGCAGCAGGACACCCTAAGATTATCAGTTCCCCAGGATATTACTCCAGCTATGAAAGTAATGCTGTCTGATGCCAGAGACAGCTCAGCAATTGTTTTACACCTTGTACCATGTGAGTCTGTTGAGAAAGCAGTGTCTTACAGTAGTCTGTCATAATTTGGGAAGCTCCCTTGCATGGAGTAAAATGTTGGGGAACTTGCTATATTGTAGGTATGTGTTCACACAGTGATTTACCTGCTGTTATCTTCCTTTCCTAACATTTTTTTCTTCTTTTTTTTTCCTCTTAACTTATTATCTATATATTACTACTAAGAAACTTTATGGTTTATCAATTCTATATCAGCAAAATCCTGTAATCCTCACTGTATTTCTCCTTTCAGGTAACGCATACAGGGAAACCATAGACCATACAGACAGAACATGAATGAATTGAACTCGAGACTTTTGACTCTCTGCTGACCGAAATCTCACCCTTTTCCATTCCTTACAGATGGTTCTTCCCAAAACTCACAGTGAAATCAGTAATGCCAGCAAGCAATAACATTTTGCAAATTTTAATTGCAAATGCAATGGAAAAGTAATCAAAAGATAGCAAGCTCAGAAAGTAAATGAAGCTGTAAACCATGAATGGAAACATAGGGCCCCATCAGCAAAGCAGTTAAGTCAGTACTGTAATGTCATTTAAGCCACAATAGGAATGTTACATATTGCATGTCTTTGTGACCCAGGAGAACGATGACGTTTGCTTGACTTTAACTTCCAATTTGCCTTTCAAAACTAACCATTCAGCTGTACGGAAAAAAAAAAATAAAAAAAAGAGAAAAAAGAATCTGTTTTTTCTCATGTTGGTACCCAAGAAGTCAAGTAGTGTAATGGGATAATGGGGTTTCTGAATTGAGGCTGTACAGGAGGGAACAGGAGGAGTGAAAAAAGGAAAAGCTAAAGAATCAGAATGAGAAAATAATCACAAACAAAAAGGTGGAGGCATTTGTGAAATGCGATGTGGTCATCTTACCAATACCAGCTCCAGCCTCGCTAATGCAGACTAGTAGAGTTACACAATGTATAAAAGCTGAAACGGGGCACCCCGAGGATGCAGGCAGGCTGTTTCTGTGAACTGAAGCCTGTGCTGCTGAGCCAGTCTGAACCAGGAACAGGATAAAGCCAGTCCCTGGGCTTCATGGACATCGTCCACTACGGCTTTGACCTATCAGCAGCCTGCGCAGCCAGGGAAAATGGGCTGAAGAGAAGTCAGAGAAGAAAGATGGCTGAGGGGCACTTACTGTTCGCTTGTATCCGGTTCATAAGAGGAGTATTTGAGAAGTTTCTGCCTTTCATTTGAACCAGATGTTCTTATTTTTCATCTTTAAACAATGACTTCTTCATTTTCAGATCTTCCTAGAAGAGCATTCTGTTGTGTCATCTCTGATGGCTAATTCCTATTGATGCATAATAATTTCAGGAAAGAGTCACATGGGTTACAAAGGTTGTCAGTGTTGCCTTTGTGACCATCATGAACGTCTAAGTCATTTCCCAACACACAGAATCTGACACTGGGAAATCAATAATTCAAGGAAGAAAAAAGCTGAGGCTCATGAAAGAAAAAACAAAACAAACTTTTATTTAGATATTGTTTATTGTGCAAGGGAAACTAGGTCTGCTCTCTCAAACTCTCAGCAAAGAATCTTATTAAAACAGAGCCGTAGGAAGTGTGCCCAGGGCACAGGGAGGCAGGAGGAGATCAGATCTGATCAGAATCATTGCTTTCCTGCCTGCTTCAGTGCATCTCAGGGCTGCTCAGAGAAACAAAAAAATATATTTTTTAAACCAAGTAATACAAATACCTCTGAAATGTGGCAGATTTTTTTCTTCACTGCAAACCATTTCTGTGCTTTTTTCACTAATGAGAAACACACAAGGCACATATAAACTCAACTGACAAATGAAGCTTGAATTGCACAAAAAAGCAGATTTTAGAACTTTAATGCATCATTTTCTCCCACAGGTACTCCTTGATCAAGTTTTCAAGACCTGTAAATCAGAGGTTTGTCATCACAGTGGTCTCCATAGATAGGTAGTCTAATTTTATCACAAGAGAATAAAATGTTAAACTTAAAGACAACAAAAGAAAGGGGTTTTTTAGCTGTATTGTTTGGTTTTTTCTCCATATCTACTTGGAAAGAAAACAAACCAAGCTATCAGCCTTAGGGGAAGTAACAACCTTATAAGAAAACATACTTAGGGAAGTAGAAATTTCATCCACTTTCCAAAACGGGACTAATATGAACTGTAGAATTACGTATATCTGGTTCACAGAGTCATTTACAGAAAGTCAGGTCATCAGACCACTAATTTAGACATTCATGCAGTGGCACCAAGGTCTTCATTTGTTTGAAGATCTATCTATCTGTGGGTCAGAAGTGCTCAACCTCCACCATGCTAGAACTGTTCTTAGGAAAAACTGAGCTAACCTGTGCCAGCAAACTAAACTAAACTAAACAAACTAAACTAAACTGAACTGAACTGAACCAAACTGAACTAAACTAAACTAAACTAAACTAAAATAAAATAACATAAAATCCCCAATGCATCTTTCTGTTAACTACCAGTTTGGTGGGTTTCTCAAAGGAAATGAGTCTTAAGTTCGTGAAAACATTACCAGATATGATACACGTATGGTATTTTGGTTTATGTGAAAGGAAAACCTGGGCAGCATTGAGCCTCCAAACAGCCTTCTCAATCCATGGATGCCTGTCCTCTAACACACCTGCGAGAGTCCTTTCCAGTCCATTATACACTCTACATCAGCAGCAGTGGCAGCATATTTGTTGTCTTTGGTCTACCAACATTGTAAAAAGTCAATTTTTTTAACTATCTTTGTTAGTGGGATAAATTGTCATTGTATAGGTAGAACACTGCCCAGTGTTCACAACTTTAAGAACAGTATCTGTGAGATGTTCATTCTACACTTTGTCTCTCTAACTCCCATTTATAATTGGGGAATTAACCTTGGGGAGCTGTTACAGAAAAGAGTGCAAAAAATTCAAATGTCAACAGAAAAAGGAAAGGAAAAGCAATTGTGTGGTTTCTCACATTTAAAATAAGGTTTATAAAAGAGACCAAGAAAAAGACAGATGTAGTCATTTTTGTGCACCTTGCAACGTTTATATGCGCTCCCTCCTCTGTCAAAAATATGCATCGTCTCAGGCTGCTCGCCTTCACAGTACAGACACAGGGGATGCAGCATGAGAGTGAGGAGACATCTGAGCTAGCACAAAACTGCCTCGCTCAGTTGTCAGCGGTATTTCATCCGTGGAGGCTGAGTCACACTGCTGAGGACAGGCAACCTTGGTGGGCTGCAGAGCCTGAGGTTCCTCTGCTGGCTGCGAGATAAAACCATGTCTTTTCTTCACACTGCTGATGTGAGGACACATCCATTAAGGTGGCAAAGCACTAGACATATGATAATGGTGGTGAAATAGATAGTAAATGTTTTGTTTAAGTATTTACTTACTTTGTAAATACAGGTCTTTGGGCATTCAACTTTTGGGAGTTTACAGTGGGCTTTCCTGTTGGAGAGGTGAGATTTTATGGTATTCTTTACAAACTAATGACCTGAGCTTTCAGACACTTTTAAAATCCATTTTCTACACACCTGTGTGTATACCATACTATAATGTCAGTGGAGGTAATTATTTTCACTCTTCAAAGTCAACATAACGACAAGGTATGATTTGTTATCCATTACAGTGCTTTCTATATAATTCATTGCGGAATTTAACAATGTATTTACCCATCTGACTAAATTAATTACAATTCATTAGCAAAATATATAAACAAATGAAATCAGGCACAAAATCACACCTATCTCACTAACAGCTCTCATTTTAATGCTGTGTTGTTTTTGCTGTGATTATCATTTGATGGTTTGGGAATTAACTGGTACTAATCTATTAGTACGATTTAGAATAATACCTTCCCCCACTATCTTGATTTACATCTTGCTTATCTTCTAGACAGAAAAATTGCATTGAACAGTTCCAAAGAAGATCTTAAAGTTCCCTAGAAAAAGTTAATAACCTTCTGAGTACCCTTCTGACTTACTTGTTTTTCAAATACATAGATTTTAAGGATACCTATTAATAGAGTAAGATTCTTTTATATATAAGTACTTCAGACTACATTATATAATGTTAACTTATGTCATCCAATGTATTCTTCCTATAATTTCCTAAAGCAGCTTTTTTATTGGAGACAAAGATCAGTCTAAAGGTGTGTATGACCCATTAGATATACAATTAAAATGAGGTATCATATATACCATAAGTGCTTTTTTCAACAGCATAGATCAGAAATACACATATGAAGCTGTCAATTCAGAAAGAAAGGTAGATTAACAATGCATAATAAAATTAGATAATAAAAGATTATCTCTGCTGCCTTTGCTGTAGATGTTGAAAGTTGACCAAAAATGGTCATACAACCTGATTTCTCATTCTTATTAAGGACTCAGCAGAAATTTCAATGTCTTAAACTTTATATTCTTATTCTGAGAAAGTAATATATTATGACCCTCAATTAAGAGTGCCCAGAACAAAAGTCTAGGGGAACTGTAAAGCTAGTGTGACTAAGACAAAAAAAGGTAAATACATTTCCCTACTGATAGTTCAAAGCCCCTGACAAGAGAAAGAATGAAAATTTTGATTTTCTAATGAAAATGTTTCTTATCCTACCCAGAAAGATTACGAAAGATCAAGGAAAAAGGCATGAGATATCTAAGCTGAAGTACGGGTCAGTGCTGAGTTGCATGTGTGTCAGAGCTTCACTTGATAAGATTGTTCTTTGAGGACAGTTCATTTACCTAACATGCTTTTTCTTCACAACCCATACAAATTAAACTATAAATAATAGTGAAGACCTCATAAATCTCACATTGGTCACACAGTAAAGATTAACTTCATCTCCATTGCTTCTAATTGTATTCACAGATCTCTCTTGGCTTCCAAATTTGAAATGCTGGAGTTCCTTCAGGTGGCAATACAAATAGCCAAGTAGCTCTCTGCTACTCTGTTGACCTTCTAGTTTAATCTTTTGTGTGGTTTTGCAGACCAATGCACTTCATTGACACAGCACAAGTAAAGCAGTCACCTGCCTTTCTGGAGAGCAGACACAAAGGTCTCTTGAATCTTCTTGTCTGGCAGCACTCAGTGGTTTTGCATTAAGAACAGAAAAAGTATATATATAAGTCTGTTTTTCTTTCTTTCATAGGGAAGTTGAATTTGGGAAGAATAATAAAATCCATGTTAGTCTTTTTCATCTTATATGTTTAAAGTTGTGCAGTCATCCAAATGTACCAACGATCTAAACTAATCTGTCTAGCTAACCATTAATAGCTACCAGGAAAGACTTTGTATAGTCAAAAGAAACTAACAGACAATTTGAGATGTTCCTGTTACTCATCCTGTAGATACCACTTGTAGATACCACTTGTAGATACCAACTGTAAGTGCAGACAGATTTTGCCAGTATTTCCTGTTTCCACTTCTCCAGGCTGCATCTGGATTGGTTTATTCTTTCCTACCCATGCATCATGATGGTGTGTGTTCACTCTCAGGCCTGTGAATTTGGTTCATTTCCCTGGATGTGCAGTTTTGCTGACATTCAGCTTTGCGCCAAGTATACATTAGCATAATACACTGTCTAAATGCAAGGTATTTTAGGGCTTTATCCAGCTATCTGCACAGGAATATTCTAACTTCTATTTAAATCAACGTAGGTAACTTAATATCTTCAAAGCCAGAGATTTTAGTGTTTCAAGGTCATTAGATCTTCTATTAGATGGGATGATAATACATCTTTGGCTCAGACCACTGGGGTGAGGACAGGTACAACTGGGCTGGGTCAAACCCTAGAAACACACTGTTAGAGTGAACTAAACTTCTCTTAAAAAGCTCTGACGATCATCCCTAAACCACAATCCTGGCTTTAGGACAGTATATGTTAGCTTGAGGTACCTGTTTGACAGGTTTCCATGGGAGACAGCTCTGAAGGGCAAAGTGGCACAGAAAAGCTGATGAACAAGGGCAACCTCCTCAAAGCACAAGGATGATCTATTACGATGTGCAGAAAGTTAAGGAAGAGTTGTCAAAGGCCAGCATGGATGAAGAAGGGACTCACGACTGAGCTCAAATGCAAAAAAGAATTA
Organism: Burhinus oedicnemus; assembly: GCA_008921705.1. NCBI lineage: Eukaryota > Metazoa > Chordata > Aves > Charadriiformes > Burhinidae > Burhinus > Burhinus oedicnemus. The sequence goes on along the minus strand of VFFE01008521.1, from coordinate 857,316 downwards.
TTCAGGAGCAGGGAGCGAGGACAGGGCTCCTAGCAGGAATCCTAGAGCAATCCTAGAGGTTGCTCTAGCTTACAGGGGTGGATTTAGGAAAGTCATAGCTCAGCGGGAGCTGAAACTAGCAAGGGATGTGAAGGGTAACAACAGGGGCTTCTATACATACATCACCAACAGAAGTAAGACTACAGAAAATATGGAGCCACTGTTTAACAGGGCGAGATACCAAATGACAAAAGGCACAGTTAAGGCTGTGGCTGAAAACAGTGAGCATGGATTTTCCATCTATGCGTGATGCCATTGTTTTCTACAAAGAAATGACTGGCTTTGTGAAGAAGAGGACCACTGCGGAAGTCATTTACCTTAAATTTAGCAATGCTTTCAGTACAGATTCCCATAGGGTCCTATTGCCAAACTGGTGAAATACATCTTTGATAGGTGGACAGTAAGGTGGGTAGAAAATTATCCAGATGGCCACACAGTGGTGAATTTCCAGAAATACACAGGAGGGGGAATCATACTGAGGCCAATGCTGGTTTTTGTTATTAATGATCTGAATGATGAGATGCAATGCATCCTGAGAAAGTTTATGGATGATGTCAAACTGCAGGAGTGTGGCTGATGCCAAACCAACAGAAGGGTTGTTGTTCAGAAGGACTTTGGCAGTCTGGAGAAATGCATTGACAGGAAACTTATCAAGCTCAACCATGGGAAATGCCAAGTCCTGCGCCTTGGAGGACTAACCCAAGAACTGGTAGAGACTGGTGGGTGACTGGCTGGAAAGCAGATTTGCAGAAAAAGACTTGGGCGTGCCAGTGGATATCAAGCTGAATGTGAGTCAGCAGTGTGCACTGGTAGCAAAGAAAGCAAACCACATCCTGGTCTGTACTGTCAAAAGTGTAGCTAGTGAGTTGAGGGAGGTGACATTCCCTTCTTCTCAACGCTGGTGAGACACATCCGGAGTACTGGGTCCAGTTCTGGGCTCCCCAGTATAAGAGAAACTTGGGCATACTGGAGTGAGTCCACTGGCGTTCCACTGGTCAGGGGTTTGGACTACATGGCATGCAAGGAGAGGTGAGAGAACTGGGTTTGTTCTCTGTGGAAAAGAGTAGGGGAGAAAGTAAAGGGAGGGTGCAAAGACTATAAAGTTGGGTACTTTGAAAGTGCACAGCAAAAGGACAAGAAGTGATGGACACAAATTGCAACGAGTGGAAATTTATTAACAGAAAAAAGAAAAAGGTCTTCATAGTAAGGGTGGTAGAACAGTGGAAGAGGTACCCAGAGAGGTGATGTAAACTACACTCTTGGACATATGCAAAACTCAGGCCCTGTTTTGGGTGGGGAGTTGGACTAGGCTTCCCTCTCAAACTACATTACTCATCATTATATCATCTATTTTACATTACCATTGCACCGACAACTTATCATTCTTTAAAATTTGCAATAAATAACACATATTATTCTGATATGAGACAAAATATATTCTGACATAGGATATGATGGAAAAAGATAGACTGAATTACTTATAGCTATAGTTTGATGGAGGAAAACAAGGATTAATTCCTTGGGATTTGATACCAAGACTGGAACTATAAATTATTTTTTTATTTATTTAAAAGGATAACTATACACTTCATATTCTAATTCCTAAAAGTTGAAAATGAACATTGAGTTATTTTTCAGCTACTGGGCTGATCAATCCATGAGGATTTTCATTTTCTATTTTAACATTCTGGATTTTTTCTTATCATCATAGAACCCCAGAGAAAAGTTCCCAGTGTAGCACATCCACACTTCTTTCTTCCTCAACAACAACTTGACACTTAAAATATCATCATATGCAACTGAAACTGTAAAACTATTCCTGCTCTTCTTGCTATTTATGAGTGGTTTCGGAGTGCTCACTGCACAATTTGTCCATAAAATTGCTTTCAGAATTTTAAGCAAACTCACCATGACTATGCAATGACATATAAGATTTTTTTAGAGGACATTTTAGCAAATAGGCATGTCAATAATAATAAAATTCAAAAAAATGTATTGCAGCTTAATTCTGTGAATTACTTCATGTTTCATTACTTCAATGATCTGGACAAGGGGATTGAGTGCACCCTCAGTAAGTTTGCTGATGACACCAAGTTAGGTGGGAACATCGATCTGCTTGAGGGTAGGATGGCCCTACAGAGGGATCTGGACAGGCTGCATTGATGGGCCAAGGCCAATAGTATGAGGTTCAACAAGACCAAGTGCCGAGTCCTGCACTTGGGTCACAACAACCCCATGCAGTGCTCCAGGCTTGGGGAAGAGCGGCTGGAAAGCTGACTGGTGGAAAAGGACTTGGAGATGTTGGTCAATAGCTGCCTGAATATGAGCCAGCAGTGTGCCAAGGTGGCCAAGAAGGCCAACAGCATCCTGGCTTGTATCAGTAATAGTGTGGCCAGCAGGACTAGGGAAGTGATCGTTCCGCTGAACTCACCACTGGTGAGGCCGCACCTCGAATCCTGTGTTCAGTTTTGGGCCCCTTACTACAAGAAAGACATTGAGGTGCTAGAGTGTGTCCAGAGAAGGGCAACGAAGCTGGTGAGGAGTCTAGAGAACAAGTCTCATGCGGAGCGGCTGAGGGAACTGGGGTTGTTTAGTCTGGAGAAAAGGAGGCTGAAGGGAAACCCTATTACTCTCTACAACTACCAGAAAGGAGGTTGTAGAGAGGTGGGGGCTGATCTCTTCTCCCAAGTAATAAGTGACAGGGCAAGAGGAGATGGCCTCAAGTTGCGGCAGGGGAGGTTTAGATTGGATATTAGGAAAAAATTCTTCACCGAAAGGGTCATCAAGCACTGGAACAGGCTGTCCAGGGAAGTGGTTGAGCCACCATCCCCGGAGGTATTTAAAAGATGTGTAGACGTAATGCTTAGGGAGATGGTTTCATGGTGGTTTTGGCAGGTTGGTGGTTGGACTTGATCTTAAAGGTCTTTTCCAACCTAGACGATTCTATGATTCATGTTTCTTTGCTGAAGAGTCTCCATGGATATCCTAAGCTTAAATGTGGTGCTCAAAAATTTAAGGAACAGTCAGACAATGTGCTTTTTGTGATGAAGCAGAACAACTTATTTTAAAAATGGTGAGCAACAAATTCATATAACAAGTTAATCACAAAAAAGCAGCAAACCCTGTCAACTTAATAACACATTTTGACAAATAATCTGAATAATGAAAAGATATATGCTGAGATTGTGCTCTGTTCATACACAGTTCATTAACAAACAAAATACATAGACTAAACAAATTAACTTTTGCTGACATATTTCCCAGGCATTAATTATCATTGTGAGAACATTTACATTAGCAAATAGATTTCTTTAAGAAATTTCAGGAATATTGTTCAGTACCAAAGTACACTTCATGTCTGATCAATAATAAATCCTGTCTCTACAGCCACTGAGGAACCTATATGTTTGAGGACAAATTTATCTTTGTCCTTTAAACAGAATTGCATCTTAGCTCCTCAGAAAAACCTCATGGCTCTGTACTTAAGTCCTTTCACATGAAAAATGAAAAGATTTCTCACACATATCTAAAAAACATCTAAATATTTACTCCCCACCCTGTTGCCAACAAATGATAAACGAATAATGAGAAAAGAGACCATATAATTTTGCAAACAGAAATAGAAATCCAAGAACTGCTTCCATTAACATAATTAAGGATGAACATGATAAACTGATCAGTGTAGAATTACATCATCAGCTGCACCATTAAGATACCTGATAAAATGTTACACATCATGAATTTTAGGATGAATGTGTACTTGAAATAAGGTTAAGCAATACTATGATGACCTTCCAGGAGTAATCAGTCTCATAAACCGACTTTCCCCAAAGCGAATATCCTTGAGTCATTTCCCAGAAGCCCTAGTGTCAATTTCCCATTAGTTCTGAGTCTGCAGTAAACATTAGGATAGTACTGTTCACCCCATGGAAGCATGCTTACAAATTCAGACTGCATTTTGTCTCCTTCCAGAAGAGAGGTTCCATAGAGTCACTTCATAAAGGCCACCAAGCTTCTCCAATCTTTACAAGTCTACAGCTTTGTCTCCTCTCACCCAACACTGCTCAACACTATTTTGCTCCAAAGTTTCTGGAAAGAGAGAAAACATACTGCCTTAGCCATGAAACTGCTATGGAATTCTACCCCTATGAGACAGAAATAGACATATAACATCCTTGATGTCATACGTTTAAAGTGCAAGTGGTTTTCTGTATCCTGTGAAATGACAGATTTTCAGAAAAATGTTTTGTATGACATAGGAATATAGCAGGTTTCATATAATATTAGACTTCCATTTATAACTGAAGGACTCTTAGATACAGAGAGTTAAAATTATTTCCAAACTACTAACATGGTTATTTACCAGTATTCTAAATGAAAGCTATGGATACGCTTCTTCATCCTCTCCCTGGTATAGACACCATAATGTGTCCCTTAGCAGCAAACACAGGAATTTTTATTATATTCCCATACAGCAACAGAAGTATATAAAATGTGTTGCAAACCAAAGAATACATCTGTACTCAGAGTAATTTAAAATATAATTTGAATATGACAACAACTAACTCTAATGCTCTTGCTTCTTTTGTACACCTCTCAACAGGCATGGTAGACCTTGTTTTAAAATATTTGTCCTCCTCCATTAACAAAGTTCACCTGTGCCTTTTTTCTTCTGAGGCAGAGCTAGCATTCGAGTGGCATGTATTTGTGAGCTTAATCACAGTCCTTGCTAAATCCTCTACATAGAAAGTCAACAGACTGTGTTAATTGGACCGAACCTTTGTACCACACACATCTCTCTGAACTGATTAGCTGTGAACAAAGTATATTTATAGTTCCCTGTTGTGGTGTACATAACCACTCACCCAGGATCAGATCTCTCCTCTAAAGGACTCCACAATGAACCGCTTTGGTCTCCGAAAACTAGGTCTAATACAGCCTTTCCAGCCATTTCCATATTATTCATGTTCCCACCATTGTTGCTTGTTTCCAACTTTAACCCCTTGGAAATCACATATCAGATAGAACATTCACAGAGAATTTCTTAAACACAGCTTTTTATGCTGAGTCTACTCAAAAATTACCACAGACCTACAAAATAATTAATTTCTGGCAACACTCCTCAGAGTTTTCACCTCTCTAAAGGGTTCTTGTGTTTGTATCAAGGTCTCAGTGGAAATTACCTAGTGTACCTGTTTCGTCAGATGTTATTCCTGGCAGCTGGGCTGATTCCCTTGCTGTGAAAGTGCATTACATTTGAAAGCAGCCTCCAATACCTACACCTGAGGTGGTCACCTGAGGTTCCGGTCACTATCAATAGATAGGAATAAGACTTACAAGATATTGTTTTCCTCATGCTAAATATAAAATTCTAAAATAGGCTAGGTAGATTATGCCCTGTAAATGTGTATTTTCTCCACTATCTACAAAGAGACCCTGGGGTGACTCACTCAGACACCTGTATTGCACATCTGGTATAAAATCCAGAGCCAGTAGCAGCCCCATTCTTTACAACCCCTCACCACTCTGTCTGTAAAACAGACATTGTATTTTCCCAGTGAAAGTTAAAACTGTAAACCTATGTTGCAATCATGAGAGAAATCCATAAGATGATATAGCACATGTGTCCTGGAAAGAGCGAGTTACTGGGAGGGGTTTACATGAGGAGAAGCTACAGTTTGTTAGGGAAGGATACACAGTGTGTAGCTAGAAATAGAGTTAGAAGTACTAGGGTGTCAGAGGAGGAAGAAGAGAAAAGAAACACTACAACCAGCAGTGAGCTGTTCAAAGAGGAGACGGGGCAAGAAATCAGATTTCTTGTAAATATTTGAAGTAGAGATTAAAGAAAGAAAAAAAGTTAAAGCTTTCTCATGCAAGACTTGGGAGACAGATACAAATAGCTTTATGACAGACAGAAATGTCAGCCTTTGGACAACTCTGATGTGGACAGTTAGGAGTAGAGCAATGCTGGTAACAGTAAAGCCAAAGCTCTACTCCATGGGGTAGAAGACCAGAGGAGGAGTTTGTGCATTAGCTTTCAGGACTGCAATAAGAGGTCAGGCTGTTGTACTGCTGTAAAAAGCAGAGTTATGTGACAGCTTCGATTCTCTACTCTCACTCAAGCATAAGGGTTGCATTTGAGGGTGATCTGGGTTTTAGAACCCAACAGGACATTCAAAAAGCTTTCTGTCCCAGCCAGAGAAAGTAGGTCATAGCTTGGTCTTACTAACACCTCTGGATGTCACAAATTTTTCAGGACCCAGGATACTGCAGCTTGTCTCTCTAAGAGCTCTCAAAGTGCATTTGAAGTTGGGTCTCCCACAAAGCTCGGGACTAGCTCAGCCAGGGCAGATACACACAGAGCCATAGCCTCTCCTGAGCCTCTTCTGACAGTTTAGCAACCAGCGCTCACTAGGACACCAATTACATTCACCTGGTGACACTGCCCTAGGCATCTTAAATTTTCAGCAATGCAGTGCAATTAATTGTGAGGACGCACAACACTGTAAAGACTGCTGACCTAGGAGAGATAAATGAAAGGCAGAAGTGTTTAAGGGGTATTTGTTGATACCTTAGCTAAAACCAGAGAGAAGTCAGAGGATTTGGTTGACTAGACGTACTTCAATGATAAAAAGCCTGACCCCTTGTACAATATATTATTAAGGCCTTTTATTATTCTGTGACAATTTAGAAACTCTTAGTCGAGAAGTGAGATGCGATATCAACAAAAAAAGAGAAAAGAGTATGTGGGTACAGCATGTTTTTAAGACACCAACAGTTCAGATGAGGAACACCCTGGGTGAGGTGGGAGTAGAAACAGATTACTAATCTGATCGGAATATTCACACATAGATGTGGGACAGAAAAGGCTGCCTACATAGTAATTTTTAATCCTGCTTCGGCATGAAAGGAAATCATATTATGTGGGGAAGTTGAATAACTGCATATGTCAGTTTTGGAAAAAAAACACTCAAAATAAGATTGCCCGAGAGAGAAATGAAAACAAAATCTGTTTGCCCAGGAAAGTGGACATGATGTTTGTGGAAAAACTGTATACAAACTAATTTTGCTTCAAGAAGGGACAGCTATATAGGGGTATAGAAATATGTTCTCTAAACGGTTGTACTGGCTGAAGGAAGTATGTCTTCCTTCACAGCCCAGATGCATATTGTTGCCTCTTTGACAAAGATAATTGCTGCCCTCATGCCTGACAGCATGGATATGTAAATGGTGGCAAGGAACAGGCATATTGCAATAGGCAATTGCCTGTACCAGATTCTTGGAAATCCTGGATTTCTAGTGCTATTGCTGAAGGGAGAGAGGATGGCATGTGGCACGGTCACAGCAGAGGCAGAAGCATGGTCTATCCAAGACTCCCTTCCCTGCAATCTCCAGCGGATATTTTAGCTCTCCATAAAGTGTCTTATTTCAAATAAGCAAGTTTTTCAAGGTTTAACCTAGTCCAATTCATTTTTGACTTGGGAGCTCAGCTGAATTCACCACAGTCTGTGTCAGAGTCAGGGACACAACCTAGACCTAAGACAACACCTCTGTCTATAGTCTAAATGTCAGATTGCACAGTTAGTGAATTCCTAATTCATACGTGAGCACGTACTATAGCTACATAGGCTTTTTTTTTTTTCCTACAGGATTCTTCTCCTTTTCAGGACTTTTCAGGAAATCTTACCTTCTATCACATGCTTATATTTTGGACAGTTCTGAGGGAATTTACAACAGTGCATTTTTGAAAAATAAAAATAAACAAAAGGAGAGGGGGGAGAGGATACTGTGTTCTGTAGCACAAAAAACCCAAAATAATAAATGTTGATCTGAAGTCCTCAGTGAAAAACATACAGCTAGCCACTACCCAAGGAACATCACTGGGATGTTTCTGATTAACAGCTAGTGTGTGTTCATTAATTAAGGCACACTTGGAATCCCAGTAGATGTTCTCGTTGGCTACCAGAGATGAGGGTAAGGTAGAAGCACAGTGCTGCCATGGGACTTTTAACTGTATACAACATATCTATAGCCTGCTTAGCCCTGAACCCTTCTAAAATGGAACAGCTCAAAGAAGTCTTGCCCATAGTTACTAGGAAGATTCAAAAAAATCAGGAAATCATCAATGGAGATGACATTCACATGAATGTGAATGTCAATACCTGTGAAGGGAGCACCTGTGCACCAACTATTTGCTCTCAAAGTCCAAAGCCGGTTTCCAGAGTCCTTCTGCTAGCTCCCTTTTTATGCACAAGCCTTCCCAAAACTACCAGTGACACTTCCCTGTGTACACAGGCCATGCATATACTTTTGCTTCAAACAGACAGGTTTTGACTGACAATTACTCCAGGATGTTTGTGCCCCTCCCAAAAGAATTGTACAGAATATGTTTGATACATCCAGCCTTGACTAGACCCAGTCAATTTTAATTTTTCAGATTATAGCTATCTATTAGTTATTTATTCCAAGGTCTTTTTCCAGTTTATTGAAAATATTATTTGAAATATATCAATTTTTCTCCTCTGCAAAACCATTCTTGAGTTTTAATTATTTTTCTCTGACACCAGCTGATGAAACCAAGACTTTCCAGGTGCTTGGTTTCAATTACTTATTTGTAGAGCGGAGGTAAGAGCGTTTTCCAGCCTCGTGGTTGTGTGTTACAAGGAGTAATAAATTAGAAAGTGCAGGATGCTTGAGAAGGAGTGAGTTAAGTGCTTCTGATAAAATTTCATTTTAAATTGACATTGACTTTTGTCTCTTCAGGTTTACTCCTAAACACCTACTGTCTGAATAAAGTTTTATTCTGTCCAGAGATAGCTTTAGAACGAACTAACATACACTAACTTATTTTTATTCTTACTGACTTTTTTTTTTCTGAGAAATGCTTCTGAAAGAGTTAATAATATTTTGGTTTCATACTGGATCTGACTTCTTCATTGTCTTTCTCTGACTTTACTTGTTTACACAATCTCTTCCACATCACTAACATGAACTTCATATGGAATTAGATCTTGATTCCACAGCAGAAAACTGGAAATATACAAGGGGGGAAAACAAGAAAAAAAAAAAATTAAGATGTTTTCCTGCACAGGGGAACTCATATGAAGCTTACTCTTCTTCCACCTACTTTGCTCACCTAAACAAAAGCAAAAATAAATGTTTGATAATGAATCATTTAATTCATGTCATTGAGGTTGTTTAGAAGAAATTTTTATATGAGTGTTCAAAGTGACAGAACAAAAATTCAGTTTCAATAAAAGCCTCTTCACCATCATTAAAATAACAGGATTTGATGCAACTTCATCCACCTAAGTTACTTTTTAGTTCTCAGTCGTTTTTTTCTTAATAAATAAAAGAAAATCCAAGAGCTCTCACAGCTGAGACTTAGCTTGCAGAAACTTGTTCAGCTTCCCACATGTGGGACGTGGTACAAAACACTTAATTGGAGTGCTGACACGGGTTATATGCCTATGATTAGAATTCTGCTGCCATCAAGAGCATTTTTCTTTTATAGCAGATCACAGACATCAGTAATTGGATTATTGTCATGGTGAATTTTCACTGAAGCAATAACTTCAACCCCCTCTACATGGAGAAGTCTCCAAGTAACAAATTACACTTTACTTACTCTTTGTTACAAATTAAACCAGTGTATTTGATTCCAGTGTTCATATTGCTGGCCACTTCTTGCAGAAAAAGTTCAGTGAGTTGAGTGCAGAAAGCCTCATTGCAACAACAAGGGGTGAAACTGCCTGTGCTCGCTTTTTAAAACCATAAGTTTTGTAGCATTATTTTGCTTTTACAAAAAGAAATTCCATGTGTAAAGGCACTATTACTGGAGAAATAAACCAAATTAAATCAGAGCAAATTTGTTTTCTTTTTTTCTGTCCTGAATGTCTGTGACTCAAGGGAATGATTTCCAGCTCTATTATACTTTGTTGTAGAGAACACTGAATGTAGAATAATCTCTTTCAAAGCATCGAAACAAGCACCAAAGCTTGAGGGAACACACAGCTCACCCCTGCTGCACAAACTTCATCTGGGCTCACCACCCGTGGTACATTTTGTGCACTGCAAACTCAGTTAATTACCTTAAACACATGTGACATGGCTCTCACTCTCTGTTCTTGGCAATCTGAAATCAGAGCAATTCATTTGAGGATTTAATTAACAAATGCTGTGGATGTCTTCCCTTGGGTAGGACACAATCCTGGCAACTCCCAAACAGCACCTTCAGTCAGGAGACTACTCCTAGGGCGATCACATACCAGGGAGAAAAAAATACAAGACAGCCATAACAGAAAAGATGGTACAAGTTCTCTTTCCACAGATTGAAAACTGAGGCATAGACAAGGAAAGGGATTCACTGAATCACTCAGTTGCTGGTGGAGCTGGAATGAAGCCTGGAATTCTGGCTTTCCACATAATGTCTTACCTACCAAGCTGGTCAGAGTGTCATCCATCCTCTAATGAATTCCTTGTTCTCCAAAACTTTAATAAACATAGATATAAAAGATATAAAAGAAAAGCTACCCATTCAAAACTCAGTTCAGATAAATTTGGAATGTTGTTGATGCTAGCTAATTTCTGCTCCTTAGTCATCTCTTGGCTAAATTTTTGTCCACATATCATTAAAATCTTTTGCTCAACACCAGCAAAAGTAAGAAAAATAATCATTCTTCCTGGTGCATTTCAAAAATTAATCACATCTAACCTGAGTTACAATTGCTTTCCTAATGGTGGCTGAACTTCCAGACCAATCACCAGAATGATACCACTGCCAGTCCTGCACTTCTACGCCAAAGCCCAATCTTTATCTAACCCTTTAAGACGAGAACCTGAAAAGAAGGAGTAGAAGCAAAGCATTACCACAGGCAGGCCTTCGCCTCAGAAATTCAGCCCTGTAAGAGTTGTCGTACACAGCACCTGAACCCCATGCTGGCAACATTCATTTCAAAAGATGTGAATCATCCATCACCTTACCTTGTATTAATATTAATGGGAAGGTTCCCATAACATTCAGCTCTTTGCAGTCTGATTTCCTTCAAGGATGTCTTCATGGAATCCGGGTGCTTCAGAAATTCAAAAGTTCAGAAGTACAGAAATTCAGAAGTTCAGACATTTCTGTCATAGTCCCAGAGCCAAGCTTGCCTCTGGAGCTTCTGAAATGATGGATTTTGTGTAAAGTTAATGAGAGGAATATGAGTGGTGTGGAGATCATGTAGTTGTAAACACATTGTTTTCTAGTAATATTGAGACATTTATCATTCTATTTCAGCAGTGGTCTTTCTGAATATAGGTCACAGGACTGATCCCTGTAACATAATAACAGCCAGCTGGAATTAAAAGAATATAACCCAAAAAAATGTACTGTTCCAACAAAAGCCTTTGAGTTATAGCTGCAGAAAATAGATCAGGCTGAAAGATCACGTCACAGAAGCTTGCAAAAGCTTAGGACAGACTGACCAAAAATAAGGTAGTTTGCACCAGTAATATGCTGAAAGCTTTGCAGAATGTTAACTAAAAAATAGGAACAAAAAGCAAAACCCAGGTGGAACACAGCAGAGGAGAACGTGGCACTGAGATCGCATGTACAATTTCAAAATCACCTAGGAAAATGATGAAAGCAAACAGTTTTACAGTCTGATAAATATCAAATGGTATCTGTGGAAGGAAAGGAAAATAAGGAATTTGGAGAATAAACGAAGAGCTGGGATTCAGAACAGCACAAACATGCAGACAAATTGGACCAGATGGCCCTTTTCTCTTTCTGTCATAACTTATGTTCTTGGAACCTGCAGAGCCTAAAACCAATTTGGGAGACAAAAATTCCCCCTGTCTCAATTGACAGTCATTGATGCTTCTGGCTTTATTTGCTCCATTTCCTATCCTCAGTAATTACAGACCATAAAGCCACATCTCACCTTATGCCCTGTGTGGGAGGAATCGACTTACAGAGATAATCATTTCAAATGTAAAATGACAATAAGGAGAGGAGTAGCCTGGATCTTTAGGCTCAGGTTGGAAGAAGGAGTCTTGCATAAACAAACCCACAGTGGCATTACTCCTGGAGGACATGCTTCCCCCCAACTTGGATGGCATTTTCCAGCTGGCCACAGAAGCCACCACTGTCATTATTGTTTATGACAGGGGGCATCAACAACCGATGATCACACTGACTGAGTTTTCATGCCTCACTGAACAGGTCTGAAAAATATTTGAGTCAGTGATCTGAAATATTCCGTGTCTCCTCACCTGGAGAGAAGCTGTGGATATGTCAACACCGTGGGGTACATATATCCTAGATGTCATGCATATACAGCTAAAAATTTTGTCCTTTTCAATTCAGAAAAATAACACAGGTTATGGTGAAAGCTCTGAGATTCCCTCATACAGGTTAAGAAGTCCCCTTTTAGACATACACCTGTTGAAATTTGCCTGTATTTCCCTCAGTGTAGGAAACATTTTATGTGATTACGAATTAAAAGCTTATTATAGACATTAGCAAAATTCTGTGGAAATACAGGACAAGCATATAGCTATTAAATAAGCTATCTCTTAAAGAACTGCCGCGTGCTGAGAAAACATCAAGTGATTTGGTGACACTTTTGCCCAGATGCCAAATATTAAGTTCAGCAGAGAAAAAGTTTTCCCTCTGAGGAAATCATTAATGTAGCAATCCTCATGTGTGCTCCTCTGTGCTCACGTGAGCTCCTTCACCTCTCTCCTCCTTTACCAGGGTGGAGAAGGGTGCGCGGGAAGGAGCTCTCCTATGCAAAACCGTGGTCTTTTTGCACTGAGAAACAAATGTTAGCGAAGTGAAGTATCCACCTGTGTACCATCCAAACTTGTCAAGCTTGACTCCCAAATACATAGCCAGCTGGCTCCCACGCATACTAAGAGCACCATGCCAGAACCCAGGGTATTTGGCAACTTGATGTTGTAACGACATCTCTGTGGACACAGGTTACTGGCATTTTTCATAGCATACTACCATTTAGGACAGTTCTTTGTCTCCTCATTGTTACACTGAGCTGCCTAATAGTGGATTACAACATGTGATAACTGAATCCTATTGTGCTTCAGACTTCCATGCGGGATCTGTTAAATGAGAAAGTAGCTGGGTTTATCCTCTGTTAAGCAGGTGCGCTTATAATTCTGTCTAAGGAAGCTCACAAACAGTAATTAGAAGAAGAAAAATGAGGATGAGGGAAAGCTGTTGGAATACACATTCTTCTACTTTAAAGGAATACATTCCTGGTAATGCTTGTTCAAGTTTAACCATTTCCACGAGTGCAGAATTTGGTGAATGGGTTGAAAACATGTACAGTCTGCAGACTTTGCATCATGAGCAAGCTGAAGTTGCTTATTATTATTTAAAACTAGAATTTGCATAATGAAATAGCAGGGGATGTGAAAAAGGGAAATAAATCAAGTGTGTATATAAATATATATATATACATGTGTGTGTGCTTAATGGTTTGTATTACTATATTAAATTATCACCTGCAAAATTATTTCTGCATTCATCTTTGAAAAATGAAACTATAAAGTATCACAAATTCATTTACGAAATCAGTGAAAATAGATGAGGCTTTTGCAAATTTCCTGTGGTGTAAATTTTGCCTTTCAAGTCTCCAAATAATATTAGTAACTGTAATCACAAGGACTGAAGCACATGGCCTTCATTTTATCTTTAGTTTCCACTAGGACATTCCCCTTGTAAAGGAAAATGACACTTTTCACATTCTACACTTTAGCTGCAAAGCAATCTTTAATTGGCACGTATGCCCTATTGAAACTGCTATGACACCTTATGAGCAGGCATTATGCCATCTAGACAGATGGGTATGAGTAGAGGTGCAAGGCATGCCAGAGAACAGTGTGTGCATCAGGATTGTGTGGAAGGGCCAGGCTCCTCCCCAGAGATACTGAGAGGGCAGCCTGTGCATATTTTCGGCACTTTCATGAGGCTGGGGTATGCCATCACCATTTCAGTCTGGCCCTACCTTAAAAATGAAAAAGCAAAAAATATATTTCAAAGCCATTTTAAGTGAGCTTTTGGCTTTCTGAACTCATGATGAGGGGAGTAAAGAGAGATCTTCCCCTTTTGGCACTTTGCTGGGACCTCTCAATTAGTCTTATCCAAAATGTTTCAGCAGTGCTGTTGAGTTTCCTGCCAAACAACCTTCTATTAGCTTGTATACCCTGAAAACCCTTTTGCCACCATGGATCTTATTTACATTTTGCACAATGGTAGACTCTATTAAATCTGTTAGTCAAAGTAAATGGGGATGAAAAATTACTTTCTTTGTTTATCACTAAACAGTTCACAATTAACACTGAACTGCAAATGAGGAAATAATGTGTCTCTTTAAGGAAACCATATGCTTTGAGTTTTAAAATACTTGTGGTAATATTGGTGGAATAGTTAATGTACAATGAATGCCATCTGCTGACTAATACAGAGCATTAACAAGGGCAAAGAGTCTGGATAACTGCTCTTCTTAAATGACTATACAACCTGACATGATATTGTTTGGACAATTATCTGAATCTAGTCCAACTTTTTTCCTTTCTTCTTCCCCTCCTGTAGCTGTTGTTATGTGGAGTCCTTATGCAGAACCCCACTGACAATGGCAGATCTAACAGTTGCCATTCATTCAGAATTGTTGTGAGAAACCATCCGGTCCCTCTGTGAAACAGAAAGATGAAATAGTGGAAAACATCGCCCAGAAATTCTGGCACATGCAAAATGGGCCTGCAATCTTGATTGTGGTGGGCAGAAAAGCTGTATTGGGAGACGGATAAAAAAGAAGTTACTGAGCTCTGCTTAGGCACTGCAGTGTGCACGGAAAGCAGGCACTGGCAGCACAGCAAGGACATACAGATAAGTCAGCAACGTTGTCCAGGGAGCGGGGTATGCTCCCTGAAAAACATAAATAAAAATTTATTATTTATCTTTAATGCATTAATTTAACTTAGTATAATTATTGTTGTGATGATGATTTATAGGAATAATAGGCTTGCACTCGGCCTGGATTTTCACTGAGAAAAGATATTACTGCCCGATGTTTGCTTTCTAATTTGTTCAGAGGAGCAGGACCTTTTGTACATTCAGGACTGCATAAAAAAATTGCACCGAACTCAGTTATCTTCTATTATGTCAGCAATAAAGGAATGGCAGGTGAACACAAGCACTTTGGGTAGAAGACATTTACAGCCACAATATTTTTACACAGGGAAAAATCTCTTTTTTGCAGCTGCAAGAAGATCTTTAGGATATTATATAGGTTGAAGCTCTCTGTTCAACAGCTTGAGTTGCTATCCCAGACACAGACTCCTGGTATAAAGCAACAGCATGGATCCCTGTATCTTTTCCTCAAAGTCAAGAGTTCAGAGCTTATCTGTCTATTCCAAAGACTTTTGTTCCACCTCAAACCAGCAGATTTTGCGAGGTTCCAAGCTGGGAACTTTCCCCAAAAGCACCTTCCAGTGACATCTTTGAAAAGCCACCAAATGGTAGTACATGAAACTAAACCACATGCTCCCAGGAACAAATGAATGAGCTGGCTTTTGGTTCCACAAGTAGTAAATCAGTTTGGCCTTTGAAGTCAAAATCATTCTCTGCTTCAAATTAATTTGTGTTTAGGTTTCTAATTTGTGACAAAAGCACCAAAATAAATAAATTTTCAGCTTCAGCCCTACAGGTATAAAGCCAAAACTAGTAGGATTTTTTAAAGGGTTTAAACAAACAATATGTCTTAGGTTCCTCAGTTAGTAGCCTCTATTCCCCAAAGCTATGCCTATGGTGAGAAACAGACCTCTCCAGAGAGTGTCTCAGACACGTAGGTAAGACCTAGCTACTGCCACACAGGAGTCCTGAGTCATCATCCTACAGACCCCCTTTTTCTCTCCAGTGACCATGACTCAAGGTTCCTAAGTTAGGTAGCTAAGTATGGACCCTAACGAAAGCTGTGTGAGTACTCCCCTTCCTCCCCCTTTTATTTTAACCTGATCAGACCCTTTGGCAACTCTGTATTCCCATTTGTGATATTTTATGTCAGAACTCATTTGAAAAAATGTCCCTAGAGCATGAGACAGGTCATCAGTCTCTTATGAAATTGATTAGGCAAAGCTAAAAGAAATTCACGCAACCACACTGTAATATTGCTCAGTATCTGTTATACAAAC
>VFFE01008521.1:828465-841063 GCA_008921705.1 Burhinus oedicnemus | reverse complement strand
ACCGTGGGGTACATATATCCTAGATGTCATGCATATACAGCTAAAAATTTTGTCCTTTTCAATTCAGAAAAATAACACAGGTTATGGTGAAAGCTCTGAGATTCCCTCATACAGGTTAAGAAGTCCCCTTTTAGACATACACCTGTTGAAATTTGCCTGTATTTCCCTCAGTGTAGGAAACATTTTATGTGATTACGAATTAAAAGCTTATTATAGACATTAGCAAAATTCTGTGGAAATACAGGACAAGCATATAGCTATTAAATAAGCTATCTCTTAAAGAACTGCCGCGTGCTGAGAAAACATCAAGTGATTTGGTGACACTTTTGCCCAGATGCCAAATATTAAGTTCAGCAGAGAAAAAGTTTTCCCTCTGAGGAAATCATTAATGTAGCAATCCTCATGTGTGCTCCTCTGTGCTCACGTGAGCTCCTTCACCTCTCTCCTCCTTTACCAGGGTGGAGAAGGGTGCGCGGGAAGGAGCTCTCCTATGCAAAACCGTGGTCTTTTTGCACTGAGAAACAAATGTTAGCGAAGTGAAGTATCCACCTGTGTACCATCCAAACTTGTCAAGCTTGACTCCCAAATACATAGCCAGCTGGCTCCCACGCATACTAAGAGCACCATGCCAGAACCCAGGGTATTTGGCAACTTGATGTTGTAACGACATCTCTGTGGACACAGGTTACTGGCATTTTTCATAGCATACTACCATTTAGGACAGTTCTTTGTCTCCTCATTGTTACACTGAGCTGCCTAATAGTGGATTACAACATGTGATAACTGAATCCTATTGTGCTTCAGACTTCCATGCGGGATCTGTTAAATGAGAAAGTAGCTGGGTTTATCCTCTGTTAAGCAGGTGCGCTTATAATTCTGTCTAAGGAAGCTCACAAACAGTAATTAGAAGAAGAAAAATGAGGATGAGGGAAAGCTGTTGGAATACACATTCTTCTACTTTAAAGGAATACATTCCTGGTAATGCTTGTTCAAGTTTAACCATTTCCACGAGTGCAGAATTTGGTGAATGGGTTGAAAACATGTACAGTCTGCAGACTTTGCATCATGAGCAAGCTGAAGTTGCTTATTATTATTTAAAACTAGAATTTGCATAATGAAATAGCAGGGGATGTGAAAAAGGGAAATAAATCAAGTGTGTATATAAATATATATATATACATGTGTGTGTGCTTAATGGTTTGTATTACTATATTAAATTATCACCTGCAAAATTATTTCTGCATTCATCTTTGAAAAATGAAACTATAAAGTATCACAAATTCATTTACGAAATCAGTGAAAATAGATGAGGCTTTTGCAAATTTCCTGTGGTGTAAATTTTGCCTTTCAAGTCTCCAAATAATATTAGTAACTGTAATCACAAGGACTGAAGCACATGGCCTTCATTTTATCTTTAGTTTCCACTAGGACATTCCCCTTGTAAAGGAAAATGACACTTTTCACATTCTACACTTTAGCTGCAAAGCAATCTTTAATTGGCACGTATGCCCTATTGAAACTGCTATGACACCTTATGAGCAGGCATTATGCCATCTAGACAGATGGGTATGAGTAGAGGTGCAAGGCATGCCAGAGAACAGTGTGTGCATCAGGATTGTGTGGAAGGGCCAGGCTCCTCCCCAGAGATACTGAGAGGGCAGCCTGTGCATATTTTCGGCACTTTCATGAGGCTGGGGTATGCCATCACCATTTCAGTCTGGCCCTACCTTAAAAATGAAAAAGCAAAAAATATATTTCAAAGCCATTTTAAGTGAGCTTTTGGCTTTCTGAACTCATGATGAGGGGAGTAAAGAGAGATCTTCCCCTTTTGGCACTTTGCTGGGACCTCTCAATTAGTCTTATCCAAAATGTTTCAGCAGTGCTGTTGAGTTTCCTGCCAAACAACCTTCTATTAGCTTGTATACCCTGAAAACCCTTTTGCCACCATGGATCTTATTTACATTTTGCACAATGGTAGACTCTATTAAATCTGTTAGTCAAAGTAAATGGGGATGAAAAATTACTTTCTTTGTTTATCACTAAACAGTTCACAATTAACACTGAACTGCAAATGAGGAAATAATGTGTCTCTTTAAGGAAACCATATGCTTTGAGTTTTAAAATACTTGTGGTAATATTGGTGGAATAGTTAATGTACAATGAATGCCATCTGCTGACTAATACAGAGCATTAACAAGGGCAAAGAGTCTGGATAACTGCTCTTCTTAAATGACTATACAACCTGACATGATATTGTTTGGACAATTATCTGAATCTAGTCCAACTTTTTTCCTTTCTTCTTCCCCTCCTGTAGCTGTTGTTATGTGGAGTCCTTATGCAGAACCCCACTGACAATGGCAGATCTAACAGTTGCCATTCATTCAGAATTGTTGTGAGAAACCATCCGGTCCCTCTGTGAAACAGAAAGATGAAATAGTGGAAAACATCGCCCAGAAATTCTGGCACATGCAAAATGGGCCTGCAATCTTGATTGTGGTGGGCAGAAAAGCTGTATTGGGAGACGGATAAAAAAGAAGTTACTGAGCTCTGCTTAGGCACTGCAGTGTGCACGGAAAGCAGGCACTGGCAGCACAGCAAGGACATACAGATAAGTCAGCAACGTTGTCCAGGGAGCGGGGTATGCTCCCTGAAAAACATAAATAAAAATTTATTATTTATCTTTAATGCATTAATTTAACTTAGTATAATTATTGTTGTGATGATGATTTATAGGAATAATAGGCTTGCACTCGGCCTGGATTTTCACTGAGAAAAGATATTACTGCCCGATGTTTGCTTTCTAATTTGTTCAGAGGAGCAGGACCTTTTGTACATTCAGGACTGCATAAAAAAATGCTGGAATCTACCACTGCTTTCTCACTCTGGCAGACAACTTGCTTTGCTTTGATATTTGATCTAATCAGAAGAAAACAGACTAATGTCTATGGGTTTATAAATAATCTTAAATTGTTTCTCCTGATGGGCAAAGTTCTTGCAACAAACATATGGGAAATAATTGAAGGTGACCCAGACCTGCTTGTCATCTGCTTTGCTATGGCACGTAAAGCATTTGGTTGAAAGGCACATAGCACCCTGGGCTCCAAGAAGCAAGACACCTTTCTGCCAGTTTGTCTCTCTCTACAAATTGCACCGAACTCAGTTATCTTCTATTATGTCAGCAATAAAGGAATGGCAGGTGAACACAAGCACTTTGGGTAGATGGCTTCTGCTGTCAATCCCTCAGTATGTGTTTTGCCTGCAGACAAACCATACTCTTGAAGACATTTACAGCCACAATATTTTTACACAGGGAAAAATCTCTTTTTTGCAGCTGCAAGAAGATCTTTAGGATATTATATAGGTTGAAGCTCTCTGTTCAACAGCTTGAGTTGCTATCCCAGACACAGACTCCTGGTATAAAGCAACAGCATGGATCCCTGTATCTTTTCCTCAAAGTCAAGAGTTCAGAGCTTATCTGTCTATTCCAAAGACTTTTGTTCCACCTCAAACCAGCAGATTTTGCGAGGTTCCAAGCTGGGAACTTTCCCCAAAAGCACCTTCCAGTGACATCTTTGAAAAGCCACCAAATGGTAGTACATGAAACTAAACCACATGCTCCCAGGAACAAATGAATGAGCTGGCTTTTGGTTCCACAAGTAGTAAATCAGTTTGGCCTTTGAAGTCAAAATCATTCTCTGCTTCAAATTAATTTGTGTTTAGGTTTCTAATTTGTGACAAAAGCACCAAAATAAATAAATTTTCAGCTTCAGCCCTACAGGTATAAAGCCAAAACTAGTAGGATTTTTTAAAGGGTTTAAACAAACAATATGTCTTAGGTTCCTCAGTTAGTAGCCTCTATTCCCCAAAGCTATGCCTATGGTGAGAAACAGACCTCTCCAGAGAGTGTCTCAGACACGTAGGTAAGACCTAGCTACTGCCACACAGGAGTCCTGAGTCATCATCCTACAGACCCCCTTTTTCTCTCCAGTGACCATGACTCAAGGTTCCTAAGTTAGGTAGCTAAGTATGGACCCTAACGAAAGCTGTGTGAGTACTCCCCTTCCTCCCCCTTTTATTTTAACCTGATCAGACCCTTTGGCAACTCTGTATTCCCATTTGTGATATTTTATGTCAGAACTCATTTGAAAAAATGTCCCTAGAGCATGAGACAGGTCATCAGTCTCTTATGAAATTGATTAGGCAAAGCTAAAAGAAATTCACGCAACCACACTGTAATATTGCTCAGTATCTGTTATACAAACATGTTTACATTGACACTGAATATTTTGACAATTCCATGTTAGTCCAACAGATTTACAGGCTTGAGTCACTAAGTAACATCCAGTTTTAGGAAAGAAATTATCATTAACAAACAAATTGGTATTTTCAAATGTATTAATGTTTTTGTTCTGCTTAATTAGCTTAAAAAGAACAGCATGCATTACAGAGCTTCAAGATACCAATAACCCTGATCATTCGGTGTGCACTGACATTGTCACTAAAATTTTACCCCAGCTATGAGATCTGCTTTTGTCTCTACTGGTGACTGGAGGGAGAGCTAGTCTCAGCAGAGAAAAACTGGCTGTTTTCTAAACTGACTTTTAAGTTATCCATAGCCTGCTTGAAAGTAAGTTTACATACAATCTGATCTGAGTTACAGTAGAGTAATTATAGAGATGTTCTATTGCCTCTAATGAAACTGAGATCAGAATCCGGTCCCTAAAATCTGTTTTTGCAACATCAGTTTTTTCTCTCTTTTGAAAACAGTTCTCAATCTATCAAAGACTTCAGACGGAGGAGAATCCCTAGGTCTCTCCCCAGCATCTCTTGGAAGTGTTGTAGATGTGATGCTGTTTCTAGGAAAGAGTTTGAACACTGTAAAAAAGACACACAACATGCAGGAATCTTTCCATTCATCCTTTCAAGATCTTTTGATATGTCTTGCATAAAATTTTTTTGCATAAAAATACCAATGCCTTAGAGACCATATAGGTTTGCGAGGGGACAGAGACTTAGTGAACAGCTCTGGACCATATGCTGTAGCATAAGTCCTAACTAACAGCCCTGAACAGAAGTTCAGTTTCCTCCCTTGGCAGGTGTCTCTTGGAAGATGTGTTCCTCTTGATACTAGGAACCAGGAAGGGTTACCATTTGGAGGTCTGGCCCAGAGAACAGAACTTCTTAAGACAAAATAATACACAACCTGTAAATTTGTCTATGGTATGATTTTTTTAGGCCGAGGACAAATGAATGGCTTTCTCCAAATGATGCCAGTATGCCAGGACATGAGTTTAATGTTCAGAGTCTTCAAAAATACACATTAATACGGAATCTGTTTTGAAAACTGATTTGTCACAATAAATGACAGCATCCACTTTGCAGAGCAAATCTGGGACCCTTTGGACAAAGAAATTCATAAATCATTACCTTAAATGTTTTGAGTTTTTTTGTTATAATCTGGTGCAGAAAACCAGCTAATTGTATACTTATATTTGTCAGGCCCTGAAAACTTCATAAAATGCATATTAATAAACTGTTCCTGAGACTGGCCATTCAGCAGTATTGAGGACTACTCTGGAAACATTTAAGAGCTATGACATTATAAAAGTTTTGAAATTCTACATGCAGAAGATTTACATTGCTGTAAGATTTTTCTTCCTCCAAGTTCTTTGTGTATGATACATAATAATTAATGTGACAATCCATACCGGGCCTATGAGCAAGCACAGATGCACAAGACAATGCACACCACAGAGGAATATCTTCTACCAAGACTCAGTGACAGTTTGTCAACATGGCAGCCTGCCAATAAAGCATCTGTTGCTTGGCTTACACAGACATGTTTTTGTGAGACTTCTATAAAAGGAAACACTTGCAAGTTCCTTTTTCTTCTTCAGAATATCTTTATGTTATATTTGTTGACACCTGGGGCTATAATCAGAGATCATAGACACATTGCCATTTTGAAGGAGGTCAGTTCCCTGTGGCATCTATCTATCTGCTCTCATTGTATAAACAGACAGTTTGATGACTCAAACTGAGTTGAAAATATGAAGCACCATAAGGTAATGGCAACGAGTCTACGACAAAGAAACTACTGCCATTATGGAAAGAACTCCAGAGGTCATTCACTCTGGAAGGGTGAATCTAGGGACTTTTAAAGAAGAGTTTGGCTGAACTGCCACCACACAACATGCTGCACAGTTCATAAGGCCTACACCATGTTTTGAGATATGGTCATCTCCTATTTCGACACATATGTAACAACTCGCATTTCCAGAAATGTTTGTCACAGGCCATATTCTACAGTATATGCCCAATAGGGGACATCACTGAATTGGTCACTTCAGGTTCCTATACCAATACGAAGAAAGACTCCTTTACTGTAAACCACATAGAGGCTTTGGTAATTCCTTCTGTTCTTCTGTGCTACGTGCGGGTAATAAGCTATAAAGAGATTGCCACAAGATCCTTTCTATTTCTCCAGTAAACAAAATAAAAAATGGTGCCAGATTCAGAAAGTGATGTTAAAATTTTAATATACAGGTATATGGTGGGTTGACCTTGGCTGGCTGCCAGGTGCCAACCAAGCTGCTCTATCACTCCCTCAACAAGATGGGGGGAGAAAAATACAACAAAAAGCTTGTGGATCTAGATAAGGACAGGGAGGTCACTTCTCAATTACCACCACAGGCAAAACAGACTTGACTTTGGGAAATTAATGTAACTTACAATCAATCAAATCAGAGCAGTATAATGAGAAATAAGAACAAATCTAAAAACACCTTCCCCCCACCCTTCCTTTCTTTTTGGGCTCAACTTCACTCCTGGCTTCTCTACCTCCTCCTCCTGAGCAGTGCAGGAGAATGGGGCTGTGGTCAGTTCATAACACTTTATCACTACCACTCCTTCCTCTTCACGTTCTTCCCCTCCTCCAATGCGGGTTCCCACCCATGGGAGACAGTCCCTCATGAACTGTTCCAGCATTGGTCCTTTCCACAACGTGCAGTCCTTCAGGACCAGACTGCTCCAGCATGGGTCCCCCACAGGGCCACAGGTCCTGCCAGAAAACCTGCTCAAGCGTGGGCTCCTCTTCACGGGGCCACAGCTCCTGCCAGGAGCCTACTCCAGCACAGGCTCTCCACAGGGTCGCAGCTTCCATCAGGGCACAACCACCTGCTCTGGCATGGGGTCCTCCAGGGGCTGCAGGGTGAATATCTGCTCCACCATGCACCTCCATGGGCTGCAGGGGGACAGCCTGCATCACCATGGTCTTCACCACGGGCTACAGGGACATCTCTGCTCCAGCACCTGGAGCACCTCCTCCCCCTCCTTCTTCACTGACCTTGGTGCTTGCAGGACTGTTTCTCTTACATATTCTCACTCCTCTTTCCTGGCTGCTGCTGCAAAGCATTTTTCACCCCTTCTTAAATATGTTGTCACAGAGGTGCTACCACCATAGCTGATGGGCTCAGCTTTGGCCAGTGATGGGTCCACCTTGGAGCCAGCTGGAACTGGATCCATCCAACACGGGGAAAGCTTCTGGCATCTTCTCACAGAAGCCACCCCAGTAGCCCCCCTGCTACCAAAACCTTGCCACATAAACCAAATACACAGTGGTAACACACAACCATTTCTAAGTTAACGGTAAGCAAAACAGGCTTTCTGCCAACAAGAACTCAACACAGGTAGTAAGGCTACTCCTAGATTCCCATGCGTTCACTTTTCTTAGATCTGGACAGTGGCATGTCTGCACACACACTTTGGTTGTTTTTCCTATTTGCTTATTGTTCCTCTTCTAACTAAAGGCAAAATCTATACTTAGATCTATTTGTTCTTGGAACAACCTAGAGCTACTGAAACATCACTAGTCTGAGATGTTGATTTGCCTACTTGGTTTAAAAAGGTGTTGGGGGAACAGGTTGGGGATCACATTCATGATCATGACACCTTCTCTGAAAAGGAAATTCTGAAACTTCTCTAGTCGTTGGCCTTACTAGCAGCTTCTACCTATCTTGTACTAGGAAGGGTTCAAGGTTCACTGCCTTTTCCAGTACCGTTTGGCCTGATAATGACTCTTTCCAAATGTCCCAGAGTCGTTTGTTGTTCAAAACAATGTAGTTATGGGAGAGCTACAGTTACTTCATTCTGAATTGTGCCCCTCCAGATTGAGGGGGGTAATGGGGGAAGTTTAATGTAAGTAATGGTGGGCCAGTAAACTTCAGTCATGCAATGTGTGTCCTGCCCTCACTCCCACACAGCCTGGACTCTGTTTCCACAGCAGTCAGCGAGAACCTAAAAAGTGTTTGTTTGGGAGTTTTGTTGTTGTTTTGGGGGTGAGCTTTTTTTTCCCTGGTGGTGAGGGGAAATGTTTGTCAGTAACCCTGGGGCTGAGCTTCACTCCAATGGCAATCTCATAACTTTCTTCACCTGAACAGTGTCAGGTACTCAGAGAGTACTGTGAGGATTTAAAGATTTGGCCAAATATTAGTATCAGGTAATATTTAGAGTGCTCCATAAAGTTTGAGATGCACCACGTGTAACAGCGATACAGAACAGCAGAGTGCTAGGGAAGAGCACAGGAATCTGTATGTGCTTGATGGAAATCCTGTCCTGTTTAAGTCATTGACAAAACTAATTGGTTTCCACGGGGCTAAGTATTCACCCTAAGGTTTCTCCTTTAAAGAGAATTTAATGAAGAAAATATCAGTTCAGGGAGAGTCGGAACAGTATTGTGGCTTTAACATAAAAATTCAGTCAGCTTCATTCTCCCTGTCCCCCAAGTTGAGTTCATTCTCTCATACTTTCTTTGTCTCCTTCAGGGAACATTAACAGCTTTCTTGCCTGCTCTCCATTTGAAACAGGAAGAATAAATTATTTCTTCTTTCTTGTTTTATTCTTCCTTATACCTTTCTCTATTGTTCTCTGAGGAGCTTTAAGCAGTTTAATTTCTCTATGCCCAGGTGCACCAAGCAAGTGGTATACCTTCCAACTGTGTTTCATCCATCTACATGTCTCTCATTAAACATCATCTTTCCAATTAGTGAGATTCATTAAGTTTGGCTCTCACCCATGTGGAAAGGTTTGTCATCTGTGTTCTGTATTTTATATAGGCTAGTAACACTTTCCCAGAGTATATTCCTGGAGTCCATTGCTCTTGTTTTCCTTTGTACTCTACAAAGTTAATTGAATTTCATCAGCGGTTTTTCTTTTATCATAAAACTGTTTAATACATCCCAACCCAGCTCAGGCATGTGATTATCTTAGCAGCATAAGCTCACACAAGGTTGCTTTACACTGCATTTCAGTTATGTGAGAGGGAGGTCAAAAGGGATCACGTGCACTGTTCTGTCATGAGAGAAACAATTCCTCTCAAGCTATGGTGGCACGCTGCACTGAAAAGTGTATTCTGTTGCAAAGTTGCATCAGAAACCCTGTCAAAAATTTATTGGAACAGAAAAATGGACAGCATCTGTGTTAGACAAATTATTACTATTTTTAATTAGTTCTTTCTCTGAAATCTTTAGAATATTTTAGTGATTTATTCTTGTGTTATTTTTTCAGATATTTCCACAATATCAGATTAACTCCAGCTTTCTTTCCATCCCCTCTCCATATACACCGATATAGTGAATTGCCTCTGAAAATCTAGCATTTATAGTGCTATGTTTCAATCTTGTTTTAAACTATTACAAATTGTGGCTATTCCTGTCAGCTTCTGAATTTGCCTCAGTTAACATCCTGCTAGTTTCAACAGTAGACAAGGTCTTACAAAGGAAACAGTCTGCCTGCAATCTTCAAAGGAAATAAATGAGGACAACAGGAAGGTGAGAAAATTTTTAGTGATCTTTGTGTATTGGTCAAAGAATACCAAAAGTGTCTCCCAACACAAAACTGAAAAAAAAACACTGAGGTATAACTTTGGGGAAAAGATTACTGACTTGATGCCATGCACACACCTGAAACGCAATCTGAAATGCATGTGGTTTAGGGGATTTTTTGGAGAAATTCATTTAGGCATGTTAAGTGAATAGAATTTGAGTTAAACTCTCCTTAGCTAGAGATAGACTCCAAGCATGCCATCTAAAGAAAGATGGGCTACAAGCTTGCCTCTAATCTCACAAGGTGTTTAATTAACCTTGCTGATGAAAACATGAAACTGATTAACAACTTTGTGTTTAAAACACACCCATAAACACAGTCCTATAAGAGTTTTCAGCATGAAAGCTCTGTCATTCACCTGCTTTGAACTCAGAGCAAATGAGGCAAAGTCTGTATCAGTAAAGGGACTCTGTCTTCATTAATCACACTGTCCAATACCTATTTTTCGGTGGCAGCATCTGTGTAGCAGTCAACACAGAATCTAGCTGTACCATATCAATTAAGAGAAAACTACTAATACATGCGGTAGTTGTGGATACTGAACTCATTTCATTATTGTTGAAAAATGCACTGCTATTTGAAAAAAAAAGTCAAAAAGGCTTGGGCTCCAGCTCTTTCTCCTAAAGAATGACTCTAATCTTTAACTTTGCGATAGGAATTTCTTTTTCTCACATGACATAATATCTCAACAATATTGGCAGCAGACACTAGCAGACAGTGCTGTCTCAAAAGTGATCTAGGAAGCTGTCTCTCTCAAAAATATCCCTCATTTCTAGGCATAGATACATGGAAATCCCTGAGACCAACATTTAGCTTTTCTTGCTAATGCCCGGATTCAGCTACAAACTGGGCACATATATTTTAGGTGTCAAAGTCTAGACGCATACCTGTGCACTGGGTAATTTAGCTGCTTTAACAACCAACAGAGATCTAGGACTGGAGCCAATTGCCTGCGCAGAAGCACCTGGTGCCACTGAGCCACCCTGCCACCCCAGCACACCCACCAGAAGAGCAAGGGTCCCCCAGAGGCCTTGTGTCATGTGTGCCAGTCTCATAAAGATGTCTTTGGTACCCTTGATGACACCATTTACTCAAATGTGTGCAACTAAATCCCTGTTCAGTACAGGCAAAGGACTTGGAAAAGCTTTCCAGCTTACTAGATATAGCTGTTAACTGCATAGTTCTCCAGACTCCACGTCCTACGTAGACTAGGGGCTTAACTCAGGTCCTTAGTTGCCCAAGCACATGCTCCTAGAGCCATTTCAGGTGTCCCGGGGTATCTGACATATCTACATAACACTAATGGATATAACACAAGACCTACAGAAAATCTTTGCCTTCTGGACCACTAGTTAGAAGCCAGGCTAGATCCCTCTGGGGACCTTATGTGTGGGACTGAATGGAGTCCCCAGTGTTTTTATTTTGTTCTGCTGATTGTGTTGGGCAAATTTTCATAGCATGGAAAGCATGAGAAGATTTTGAAAGCCAATGATACCGACCGGATTAATCAGACACTGAGACCTGCTTCATGACTTTGTTATCTCATTTCCATTGAAATGAGATAACACATCAATGACCTGGATGAGAGGACAGAGTGTATCCTCAGCAAGTTTGCTGATGATACCAAACTGGGAGGGGTGGCTGACACTCCAGAGGGCCATGCTGCCATCCAGCGTCACCTGGACAGGCTGGAGTGCTGGGCAGAGAAGAACCTCATGAGGTTCAACAAGAGCAAGTGTAGGGTCCTGCACCTGGGCAGGAAGAATGCTAGGCACCAATACAGGTTAGGGGTGGACCTGCTGGAAAGCAGTTCTGAGGAGAAGGATCTGGGGGTCCTGGTAGACAGTAAATTATCCATGAGCCAGCAACGTGCCCTTGTCACCAGGAAGGCCAATGGAATCCTGGGCTGCATAGGGAAGAGTGTGGCCAGTAGGTCGAGGGAGGTCATTCTCCCCCTCTACTCAGCACTGGTGAGGCCACAACTGGGATACTGTGTCCAGTTCTGGGCTCTCCAGCTCAAGTGGGACAGGGAACTACTGGAGAGAGCCCAGCACAGGGCAACAAAGATGATTGGGGGATTGGAGCACCTCCCTTATGAGGAAAGGCTGAGAGAGCTGGGACTCTTTAGCCTGGAGAAGAGAAGGCTGAGGGGAGACCTTATTCTTGCTTAGAAGTATCTAAAGGGTGGGTTGAAGGAGGATGGAGCCAGACTCTTTTCAGTGGTTCCCAGTGACAGGACGAGGGGCAACGGGCACAACTTGGAACATAGGAAGTTCCATTCAAACACAAGAAACAACTTCTTTACAGTGAGGGTGACTGAGCACTGGAACAGGCTGCCCAGGGAGGTTGTGGAGTCCCCTTCTCTGGAGATTATCAAGACCTGCCTGGATGCAGTCCTGAGTAATGTGCTGTAGGCATTCCTGCGTCATCAGGGGAGTTGAACTAGATGATCTCTAGCGGTCCCTTCCAACTCTGAAAATTCCATGATTCTGTGATTCTGTGATATCTGTTGGAAGAACAGCACAGCAAGCCATAAGAAATCCAGGGTGTTCCTGGAATGCATTGATGATAACTTCCTTCTCCAAGTGATAGAGGAGCCAATGAGGAGAGGTGCTATGCTGGACCTTGTTCTCACCAACAAGGAGGGGCTGGTGGGGAATGTGAAGCTCAAGGGCAGCCTTGGCTGCAGTGACCATGAGATGGTGGAGTTCATAAT
>VFFE01008521.1:802081-828445 GCA_008921705.1 Burhinus oedicnemus | reverse complement strand
TCATTCTCCCCCTCTACTCAGCACTGGTGAGGCCACAACTGGGATACTGTGTCCAGTTCTGGGCTCCCCAGCTCAAGCGGGACAGGGAACTACTGGAGAGAGCCCAGCACAGGGCAACAAGGATGACTGGGGGATTGCAGCACCTCCCTTATGAGGAAAGGCTGAGAGAGCTGGGACTCTTTAGCCTGGAGAAGAGAAGGCTGAGGGGAGACCTTATTCTTGCTTAGAAGTATCTAAAGGGTGGGTTGAAGGAGGACAGAGTCAGACTCTTTTCAGTGGTTCCCAGTGACAGGACGAGGGGCAATGGGCACAAGCTGGAACATAGGAAGTTCCACTCAAACCTAAGAAAAAACTTCTTTATGGTGAGGGTGACGGAGCACTGGAACAGGCTGCCCAGGGAGGTTGTGGAGTCCCCTTCTCTGGAGATTGTCAAGACCCGCCTGGATGCAGTCCTGAGTAATGCGCTCTAGGCGTTCCTGTGTCAGCAGGGGAGTTGGACTAGATGATCTCTAGAGGTCCCTTCCAACTCTGAAAATTCCGTGATTCTGTGATTCTGCTAAATCAATGTTCCCTTGACCAGTGCGGCACTACTATATTTCAATTTTTAATCCATTCTTGTCTGTGATAAAACTGATACTAGTGAAGAATATCAGGTTCACAACGTCCTAAGCAAGAGAAAAATCAGTAGCCCTTGTCACATCTATAATGAAAGAAACCCAGTTAAATGCTTTTGATAGCTCAAGCAAGAATGTTGGTTTTACCAAACCAAATTTAATCCAGTGTTTACCTGCATGAATTGAGAAGTTATGAATCATTGCTTTGGCAACCATCCCAGATAGCAATAGGTTATGAGTTTTAAAAGAGGATTAGATTATAAACTTTTTAAAAAAAATAAATATTTTCCTTATGTGTGGAAAATTCCAGTTAACACAGTCCAAAATATTTTGAATTTCATGTGATTTAACCAACATTACAGTAATTTAACAACCTTTGTACCATACATAACCTTCCTTACAAGTGACCAATTTTGTAGGCATTTATCCAAGTGGATATTCATCCTGGAGTATAAATTGAAACAGATGTCAGTGAACAAACGCAATTTTATTTTCTAGCAGGTTCACAGCAGCAAGCTTGAGAAAAGGCAACAATGCCAAGATCAGAAGCATGGTATATGCTAGTACATTCACCAGGTGTTCTGGGAGTCTATTCATACTGTTCTGACTGAGCTGAAATCGCTTAATCTTCCACTAGCAGACACAAATATGAGTAATACCTCTGAGATTGACAAGGGGAAGAGTTAATATAAAGGTCAGATAACAAAGAGCAAGACCCCACCTTGAATACAGAGTAAAAATCAAGTTGCATCTTTCTTGACTTCAAAATGAATCCGTCAAGGAAAATAATGATATAGCTCCCAAGAGCAACATGCAAATCAGGAAATTAATCTCTAGCAAAATGTTTTATGTTATGGAAAACCACAAATAGATTTGATTCAGTGACAGTAAATCAAACATGGTGGGTAGTTCTGTTTGACTGATGAGAACACATGCCACTGGCGGCAGGGCAGTGACATATACAGGATAGCAATAAATACTTTCACTGGCAGTTCAGCAGCCATTGCTCAGTGACACTAAAGGAACATAGAAAGCTTCAGGCAAAAATGTAATCCAGCTAACAAAAAGATATTTTGCTTTTCTGCAGCTTTTTCCATGCTATTCTTTTCTGCTGATCAGGAAATGAATAGCGTATAAAGATGTGTGAAGAAAAAAATATTAAAATCTGTCTACAAGATTTTTTTGCTGTTATTGTTTTGTGCTATCAGTGACTTGTTTCAGCTAATGTATACCTCCATAATAACACTGGTACGTTATCTGCAACTCTTCTTTTCTCACCCTTACTCTGCTCTCCAGCTCTACCGTATTCTCATTTGACCCCCACCTTCCCACTCCCTATTAAAGCAATGGTTAAGTTGGAAATGGGCTGCCGTTAGTGATACTTACTGTCAATGGAGGAGAGGCGATTGCCAGGGACGTTCAGAAGAAGATGAGGTTGCTCTCAATCACACTCTGGTGTAGCCTGTGTCTTTCCATGTGGGGAGCCTAGGGAGACTGAGGCCAGGTTATTCCACACTACATCACACTAATTGCTTTGCTCACCAGCACTGACCTCTCCAAGCTACCGAACTCCTTCAGCACATACCAGAGTTCACAGCTAACCAACAGATACATCTGTGCCCCTAAAGCCACAACAACAACTACAGCAGAGGCTACCAGTGTCTGCATGGATTGAGGAGTGCCTTGGATATACTCTGGAAAGAATGAACTTTAGACTTCACAGATGAACTGTGCACAATCTTGCCAGTGGCTGTGAGAAGCAAAGAGTGGGGGTTACTACCAGGAAGGGGGAGGAGGGAGATAGAGGAGGCAAAGAGGAACACCTAGACTGTAGAGCAGAAGGTGCCAGCAGAGCCTTACAGCACTCCAGGCGAACAAGAGGTCTTTTAACAAAAGGAGAGAGAGAACCGTGGAAGAACTTTGACAAAATAGGAGACATTAGATTAATAGATATTTTAATTGCTCCATTTGAAAAAAGAGAAAACAGAAAATGTGAGTAATAACCAGCTGGAGCTTTTAATGAGGGTGAGAGGACTGGGGCTGGAGAAGGAGGTAGACAAGTCCAAACTCCACCACTGTCTGGGTAAACATGGTGTCCAGAGCAGTGAAAAAACAACACCAGACCTGGTCATCTGGTCATTAGCCATATGAGTCATACTCAGTCTGCACTGGCTCCCACTCAGCTTTCTCAGCATCAGTTTTATGGGTACAGATGAGAGCCTGAGACCTTCCAGAAACATGGTAGGGGCTGTTTCCTATGGCAGGGATTAGCCCACTTGCCTTCCCAAGAGACACTATTGTGTCTCTCCAGAGCTGATGATGTTGTCAAGTAACAGCCCAGAAAAACTTCCAGTGAGACAACCAGTTAGAACGCTTATTCACTGGTGTTTTGGAGGTCCTGTTCTTCATCTCCGCTCTAGGCTTGATGTTAATGACCAGACTAACTGATATTCCTGGGGATCCTGTTTCTGCTTACTGTCATGGCTCCTGACCAGCTCACCTCATGATTCCCAGGGATTCAGGAACGAGGTGTATTGGGATTACCTGGCAAGATTTTGGCAGCAGGGGGGCTGCAGGAGTTGCCTCTGTGAGAAGAAACCAGGAACGAGGCTGGACAAAGACAGTTCCAGCCAGCTCCAATTGACCCACTACAGGACACAGCTGAGCCCATCAGCAATGCTGGCAGTGCCTCTGTGATAGCATATTTAAGAAAGGGCAAAAAAAGCTGCACAGCAGTTATGGGGTGTGAACAATGTGAGAGAAACAGCCCTGCAGACAGCAAGGTCAGTGAAGAAAGAGGTGGAGCAGGTGCTACAGGCACCAGGGCAGGGATTCCTCTGCAGCCCCTGGAGGACCCCATGCAGCAGCAGGTGGACACGTCATGAAGGAAACTGCAGCCCATGGAGAGGCCACACCAGAGCAGGGCCCTGGCAGGAACTGTGGTCTGTGGAGAGGATCCCACGCAGGATGTTTTCTGGCAGGACCTGTGGCCCATAGGGGACTCACATTGGAGCAATCCGTTCCTGAAGAGCATTGTACCCCATGAAAAGAATCCATGCTGGAGAAATTCTTCAAGAACTGCAGCCCATGGGAAGGACCAACATTGGAGAAGTTCATGAAGGAGTGTATCCCATGGGAGGGACTCCACACTGGAGCAGGGGAAAAGTGTGAGGAGGAAGGAACGATAAAGTCAAAGTGTTATGGATTGACTACAACCCCCATTCCCCATCCCACCTGCTCTACTCTTGAAGGGAGAAGGTAGAAGAGTCAGGAATGAAGGACTGAAGTTGAGCCTGGGAAGAATGCGGTTCATGATGGGAAGATGTTTTAGTTTTTGTCTTTGCTTCTCACCAGCCTACTCTATTTTTAATTGACAATAAATTAAATTAATCTTTCCCAATTCAAGTCTGTTTTGCCCATGACAGTAATTGGTAAGCAATCTCCCCATGAGATTTTTCAACTTATTTTCTCCCTCTGTCCTGTTGCTGAGGAGGAGTGAGAGAGCATTGGTGGAAATCTGGCAGCCAGCCAAGTTTAATCCACCACAACTTGGTCAGAGTTTCACTCACTCAGCTATCAACACCAGATAACAAGAGGTGGTGCATCTCCAACCTTACTGCCTTTGAGAGAAATACTGGCTATAACTCAAAAAAGTCCTGGGGAAAGAAAACAGTGAGTTCTTTCCCCAAACAAGGTCAGTGGGCAGGCTGATTGCAGCCCCAGGGCCCTACAAGGAAGGGGCATCTGTAATTAGGGATGTTCTGGCACAGCTGTGTTGGATGTTCAATTACTTTCCTGGTCATGCTTATTTTAAAGTTTGGTAAGCCATACGCAGTTCAATGTCCAAGAAATACTACTGGTTCAGAAGTGTGTTTGGATGACAGAAGTTACTGTAGGACTGTAGACATACAAGGCAGCATATGGTTTTGCTAACAGGATGATAACTTGTACTGCATTAATATGCTCAATTAGCACACAGCTAGATGAGGCAAGAGTGATATTTTACCCTTCCATGTTCTTACAAAACACTGGTGAAATCAGGCTGTGTTGACACCAAATATTTTACAAACTCTAACTTTGATAATGGTACAGTAAACAAGTATAATGGTATACAAATGTAGAAAAAATGTAAATACAAATGCGAGTAAAAGGAGGAGTACTCTGAGATGTGTGATCATATTCATGCTTCCAAGGTACGTGAAAGCAGATCAAAACCTTTAGCAAGTCCTGCAAGCCTTCTAGAAAGACCTTTTCTAGTAGAGAATGGAGAAAGCATATAATAGCAACCTGACCCAGGTTGCCTTCCAGCTCAGACCAACTGATCTAAGAATCCATCTTTAACCGGATAATCTTGTCTGGTTAAGTTGTCAACGTATGCCACCAAGGATTCACTTGTTGTTTTTTTTTTCATTTCTCAGGTTTACCCGCTTTGTGATTTTAGTGCCTCTGCCAGGGATCTCAGATACATGAGAGTTTACGAGTAAAAGCTGTAAGAACTTGCTGGCCATAAGTTTTTTTTGAGAGCCTTTTTTATTTTTGAGCTTTTGAGTGTGTAAACACTGCTGTAAAAGTGCCAGAGACCCTGCTGCAGGCAACCCTTTCTTCACTTGGGCACCAGTACTGGGTCCTGAGGTGAGCTGGAGGTAAGCAGGACAAATGTCTCTCTGCCGCAGTTGTTTAAAGATCAGCTCAGTGACCAGATGCTTGAACTGCAGCTGTGGTGTGAGCCAATGCAAGGACAGTGCCCTCTCCGTCCCACACTGCTGGAGCATAGGACAAAAAGGAAGGGTACTCTGCATGTTGGGTGAGGGCTGATTACAGTTGCCTTGGGAAGGAAACAACCCATTGTAAGACAGCAGTATTTTGGGACACAGATTCAGAGTGAGAACACAGAATTAAAACCTCCTCTTTCTTTCCAACCACTATTAGCGAAGTTTCTTCTTTTGTAGAAGTGCCAAGGCAAGAGTTTATTGCTGGGTGAGCCATGTACTTTCTAGCTGTATACAGCTATGTGTAGCCTGCTCTCCACCCCAGCTTCTCAGAAGACTGTTATTACAATCATGTAGCTGCCATAATTGTGATCCTTTATCTTTCCTCCCTAATAAAGACATTCCCAGGAGCAACTAACAGCGCTGCTCGCTCCATCTCCCATCTGCCTCTATCCACACAAGGGCTTCAGTGCCTGGGGTAGCTGGTGGACAGCCTTGTACATCTGTCCCTGGCAGCTTGCTAACCTACTGGGGAATAACAGCAACGTGCTCCCTGGAGTGAGTTGCAGCCTGCACCCTTGCCCACGGCCATAGCAGAGCACACAGGGTGGCTGAGCTTGGTCTTGAGGGTGCCTTTACGAACAGCCACAACAGGAACTATGGACAGAGCCAATGAGCCCTGCAGTCGTGGATGTCTTTTGCTTGTGGGGATGAACATGTGATGATGTTATAGCTACTGTTCTCTGCCCTGCTGTGTTTTTATGGGAACATAAGGACAGCTGTACTGGGCCCAGTTAGCTCTACAAACCAAATAACTTGTGTCTGACAGTGACCAGTCATACCATTCTTTCATATGCCTGCCCTCCTAGCATTTCCTGTTTTGTTACATTTTCATACACCTTTTCCTCCTTCTGCTCTCTCTCTCAAATATCCTTGAACACTAGTAATTTTTAAAGTTGTATTTTAACATGGTGAAGGAACAGCAGAAAATCCCCCAAAGTGATGCTTTTCATGAAATCTGGCAAAGCCAGTGAAAAATGGCATGGAAATGTCAGTAGTAAGTGTCACAAAGTGTTCCTCTGTTGCTAGATAAATGTATTTCATGTGAGCTTAAAGGCTGAGATTATATCACTTTCTACTGGTTCTCTGTGTGTGGAGACTAATGAATCTTATGGATCATTGTAAAAGTCCAACAGTCAACTTAAAGTTCCGTATAATGTTTAGTGGGTAACCAGGGGTCAGGTTTAACAGCTGAGAAAATACGATGATACTTTTTATTAAATAAATGCACAAACATTCTGTTCACTTTGAGTTTGCTGAGGCTTCTGGAAAGATTTAATTCACATTTGACCTGTTCAAATGGTTACCAAAGGATTTGCCTGGCTTAATCTTATTTGGGAAGTGACGCTAACATTATTTCTTTAACCTACATCATTGTGTAAAGACTGAAATTACATTAAATGCAAGTGTTCAGTAGGTCTTGCAACATTTTAAAAAGTTATATTCAGTGGTAGTGATAGTTCATTTCTACCTGCATATATTTCACTGCCTTTTTGGGGTATTCGTTAACATGATTTGTTGCCAGGCATCCACCGTCTTGTGGAAACAGGTCTTCAGGCTAGAAACTTGTGATGTTGACATTTGTAATGGTTCTTCTCTTCATAACTATTAATCTTGACAACTGTTAGTCATGGTGATGCTTCTCAGAGTTTCTCTAATTATCATATTTCTGTTTGTTTTCTCTCTAAAACCAAAATTTCATCTTTTTCTCTGGGAATTTTTGAGACTTTTCTGCCGCTTTCATTTCCAAAGGAATATGTATTTTCCACAAAATGGAAACTATAATTTATGTTACAGGTTCAGTGAACTCTCTAACTTACCAGTCTAGACAGTAGAGATTTCTTCATCTGCAGAAGGAGTTCTGGTATGCACATCTTTCAGGCTTTTCTCAAATGTGCACATTTCTTACCTCTGAATAGCTGGAGAATACAGGAAAGTAAAGACTTGGGGCGACATTGGCAAACAGCTAAAATTTTTCCATTGAAGATACAGTGAACGAGGAAATTAATTTAACCATGAGAGCAAGAGGCGGGCATTTCTTACTTGCCTTTTTCCAGGATCCATAGAAATAATCTGTAGAACACAGGTTAAAAATCACTTATTTAGTGCCACAAAGCAGCTTGGTGTCAAGTCTCTTATCCCTAGTGTAAGATCATAGTTTGAGATATATAGATTCCTCACACAGGGAAGAGACTTAGGCTTTTAAAAGGGGATCCACAAAAGTTGAATGGAGCAAACCTCAAAGTTCTTAGGGACTTAGGTTACTATTTTCAGACTGCTGGAAGATCCATCTTTTGTCTCCCTCTGAATAAACTTTCTTAACTCATACAAAACAAAGCACACTTTTATATATTCACTAGAGTAGAAAGAGTGTGAATCTCTAAGTACATAGAAGGTAGATCACCTGTTTACAATCAGAAGTGCATTTAACACAATATGTATATCTAACTATTCAAAAATCAAGGTAACCTTTCCCTCCCTGTTAGATTATGTGAAAAAAGCTTTTTCAATTTAAAGTAAAGACCCATGATGATTTGAGGAACAATGATGGGTGGAAGTACCCAGGCTTAAAACACTGTATTGCTAAGATCATCACAGGACACTCAAGCATCTTCCCTTGTGCAAAACATGCAAACTGTGGGGGATTATTGCTTTAACAGATTATAGAACCTATTATGTGGTGCAGGGGTGGAAGAGAATTTTGGGACAAGACAGAAAGACTTCTGGAACTGTACAAAGCTTGCTTTGGGATGTTTAGGGGAAGGGACAAAAGCAAGGAAAGTCAAGGATTGGGGAGGAACATACATGGGAAAACAGAAGAAAAAGAGAGGGATAAATGGGGCTAGTAACATTTAAGTAGGTGGTTAGTCAGTATGCTTGTCACACCGAGACCTGCTCTTGATTACTACAGTCCATCCTATATTAAATGTCATTTGTAACTATCTTCCGTGGGAGTTCATACCCTATTCTAAGCCTATGTGTGTGAACTTCCAGCAAACTTCAAGTCAGCCTCATCAAAGAGTTGGGCAACAGGTCTGCGACCCAGGGGAGCCCAAATGTCCAAAGCTAGCAACTGCTGGAAACCATATGAGACAGGGGGACCAACTACCAAACTTGAAGATGAACTAGCAGTGTAGTAGGAGGACATCAGCACTTTGAAGTACACAAGGTCAGAGCCAGCAACAGAGTGAGAGGCCTGGGGTCCAGGCAAGGATATTAGGTGGTCTTAAGACCCATTCTGATATTTGGGACACCCATGAATGTGGGAGTGGCTGAATATCAAGAGAATCAGAATGCATGTACGTGCATGTGTATATGAAGGGGGATGGGGGGGGACGGGGCTACATACGTACCAGGAATACATGCTCAGCCTCACTGCTGGCTGGACTCAGGCACAGGAAGCCACTGCATCCATGGGGCTGGAACAGGAGAAACCTTGAGGTCTGAGAGGGGTGAGAGTCAGTTCTACAGGGCTGGGAACAAGAGCTTCACTTGTTCCTGAAGTCCACCAGACCTAGTTTCCTCCAACAAGAACAGAGTTTTTCTTCGTTTTTTGTTTTTTTGTTTTCCTGCTTCTTACTCACTGACTTGTTATATGAAAGGCATATTTCAATCATGGATCAGCATCATATTGCTCTGACAACATAGCCCTTAGCTGACTTGGAATGAGCTCAAAAATATCTGTGAAATGGTATGCAATCAATCCCCAAGAAAATGAATTCCGAAGCAATGTTGAAGTAAAATGTGGATTCCACATTCATCACCGACACTGTTAATTGGAACTCATTTGTTTATTGCTTGAATATTACCCAAGCCTAAAAGCAGTTACCTGGCTTTGAAGCCACCCAAAGATCATTTTTGAGTGTTTGAAGGAAGATGCATATTGGCCTTAATTATAAATAACATAAATGTGTCTCTCTTAATGGTATGTGACAGACTGACTTCCTAAATAACTATTTATTCTGAATACACTGAGATCAGGGAAGACATAAACACTTCAGGAAAAAGAAGAAGAGGGAAGAGAGAAAGTAAGTATGAGAGGACAAAGGCAAAGCCTCAGTTCTTAGTCAGTTCCCACTGAGACTGAGAATAGAAAAATTTTGGCAGGAAAGGACCTCTGAAGGTCACCTGCTCTAATCCCCTGCTCACAAAAGGGCCAACTCTGAGCAGGTTGCTCAGGCAGTGTCCAGTCAAGTTTTGAATATCTCCAAAGATGGAGATCCCACAACCTCTCTGGGAACCTGTCCCATGCTTGACCACCCTCACTGTGGATGAGGAAGACCTTTTTTCCTGGTATCTAATCAGAATTTCTAATGTTGTAAGTTGTGTCTGTTGCTTCTTGTTCTTTTCCTGTGCATCTCTAAGAGTCCGACTCCATCTTCACTATAACCATCCTTGGACACATACCATCTGGTCTCACAGTTCTAGGTATGTTCAGTTGCTTTAAGTGATCCATGACTCAGTTTTGCTCTACCATAGATAATACTTCACTTTCCCAAACTCAGCCACTAGGCACAAGGACCTGGGAGGCCAGAAAGCAAACTGTGCCAGTAAATACAAGGGCAAAAAAACCTCACAAGTAACTCAGCCTTTTCTGTAGTTTTGATCATTGGATCTGTAGCCTCACTGAGTGTTTGAGCCGTATTAGCCATAGTTTTGCTCTTGCTGTAATTATAGAGATTATTCTTGTTGCACTTTATATCTTTTGTTACTTTAAATTACAGTTGAGCTTTAACTCTCCTAACTGCATCCCTACATGCCTGGCCACGGTCACTATATTCCTATCAGGTAGACTCTACTCCTTCTACTTTCTGAACACTTTTTTACACTTGAGCTCAGCCATGCTAGCTGTCTACCACAGACCTTTGATATCCTGCACATTTGGAGTGAATCGTTCCCGTGCTCTGAAGATACAGACCTTGATCAGCCAGCTGCCTTGGACCTCCTTGATCTCAGGGAATCCTCCCATGTGATCCCACCTACCAGTTTCCAGTATGACTGTCCATGGAGGTCTAATTCTTCCTGCTTGTTCCCTAAGCTGCATGTCTTTGTGTAGAGGCACACCAGATGGGCTCTCTGTTGTGCTGCCACCAAGTGAAGTGCGAGAGCTTCCCTGTCATGCTGTGCTGTGGGTGTTTCCTCACCCTTTGTACTATGACTTTTCCCCAGGCTTTGGTCACCATCCCTGAACAATCTATTTTAAATTCTTTCTCATTAGGCTAGCAAGCCAACTGGAAATGATGCTACTATCTCCACTTTGGCAGATAGGACCCTGTCTTTCTGAGGAGAAAAGAAAGAAGAGGGGCTAGCAAAGAGAAGGAGGTTGATCTAGAAGGCAGAATATATGAAGGAAAGTGGACCCTTTTAGCTAATCTGGTAGAGAATGTCCTGGTTTCAGCTGGAATAGAGTTGATTTTCTTTCTAGTGGTTGCTGTGTTTCAGATCTGGTATGAAAGGAATAATGCATATTGGTTTAGTTGTTGTTAGGTGATGTTTATACTATTAAAGGACCTTTTTTTCAGCCTCCCACAGAAGCTGAGAAGAAGCACAGATAGAACACTGGAAAGGCCAATGGAATATTCCATACCATAGACGTCATGTTCAGTATATAAATGGGTGTTGGCTGAGGGCAGGGATCTGCGGTCGCTGCTCAGAATGGACTGGGCAACCAATTCAGTGGGTAATGAGAGTGACTTGTGTTGTATTACTTTATCTTGTATATTCTTTTACAATTATTATTATTATTTTGTTTTTCTGTTATTGTTCTATTAAACTGTCTTTATCTCAACCCACAAATTGTTTTCCTTTCTTTTCCCCTCCTTTCCTCTCTCTTCTACCTACCCTTCTGCACCAGCAGCTGCATGGTCCTAGCTGCCAGCCAGGGTTAAACCATGACACAGGATGATAAAGCTTGAAAACTTTTCTCTCTGATTCAGGCTCTAGTTTGAATCAACATTCTTAAAGTCAGAAGCTGTTGGAAGCAATGCATCGATTAGAAAGTGAAAAACAAACACAATATCTTTTTATTTTCTTCTGTAGAGGATTAGCTCCTGTCTAGTTCAAAAGCCAAGAATCTGGGTAAAATTTGAGTTTTGTGTTTGACTTGTCATTGTATTCCGTGAAACAGTTCAGCTGAAGTCAGTAGGGCAGAAGGTGAAAAAATGTGAGATTTGGATTAGGCCTAGAAGTTTTGATTTCTACTTAGGAACAGCTTGATTTCAAACTGGTGCCTGGGATCACTTGGAACAAGCTTGAGGCAGATTTTTAGTTGGGAAAATTCTAGATAAAAGAGCCTAAACTAATTCCAGAGAAGCACACCTACCATTAGCAAAGGCGAGACATCACTAACATGTCTGTTAGCAAGAATAATAAGTTTAACACTTTTTAGAAGTTTACAGCTGAGACCAACGTATTGGAATATCTGTCTATCCCCCAGTTTTCCTCATAGATATGTAATTGGGCAAATAGTGCTGCAATGCCTTGCTTTGGATGGATGAACAACTGTTCCTTACAGTTAATGGTTACTGAAGTGTTCTTTCACCTCTGATTCTCTTAATTTCTGTGAAAATGTTCTGTCAGGAGCAGTACCAGCCAAGCAAGTTAAGGAAAAGGCAGACCTCCTCAGGCTTCACAGCAAATGCTGAAGAGTGGTCCATTCCTCTTCTTTTTGGCTTTTAGCAAGCCTGTAGCTTTGCCTTGAAATACCTCTCAAATTTGGGAAGGAATATAGCCAGGTCAGAGAGATGCTTAGAGGCCATGTGAGTTAAACCCTTATAGGCAAGATAAGAAGTGTGAATTGTAATGTACGATGCAAAAGGCACAAAGAAGTGACTCAGAATGGTTGATGACATGATTACAATGACACAAGAATGGGACAATTTTGGGTTTAAAATTTATTCCTTTTAAAGAAGGAAGCTTTCTTTAAAAATAGCAATTCAAGAGAATCCTCTTAAATTAGGAGACAACTATTGATTGTTCAGCAAGGGACAAAATGTACAGAGGTGAGAGGTTCCAGAACTACATATTGTGCTAATAAGTAGGAGAATTTAGACAGCTAAGAAGATAACACATATACTGTACAGAAGCTAAAAACTGTAGTATTAAAAACAGAGATTGTGCATTTTGTCATACAGCAAATTTTGCTATAGCAATTTCTTTTTCTATTATTGAAACTATTACTTAAGTGGCATACAGCTGTAAATGGTACATGTCTTATGTTGCTGGTTTATATTGACATTTATATCACTGTAATAGCATAGCCATAGTAACAACCTTTCAGTACAATCAATTTGACTTCAATAGAAGCACCATAATATTGTAGATGATGACAAGTGTATGGTGATGAAGTCAGCATAAAGAATTAAGATTTCCAGAAGACATCATAGACTGTCGGGATGTATCTTTTTGCCATTGTTATTGCAAACATACATAAAAGGAGAAAAATTAAATTTTAGGGAACAAGAAAATTAGTGAAAATTTAGTTAACATTTTTGAGTTCTTATGTATGTGGTAAAATTCACAAAACAGTGCAAGGAACATGAAGATTCTGCCTATTAGCCTGAACCTGGATTAGATTTGGAATTGAAATCGCAGTCTAAATGACACTATCCCAGTGCTAGTGTGTATTTCAGCTATGATCAAACAATCTTCATTTGATTGCCATAGCAGTTGAACCAAACACATCTTTGTCTTTCAGGTGGATGGTCTTTAATATACTCACATTGAAAAATGTGCCTAAATAGAAATTATGCTATATTTGGGTTGTAAGAACACAGACAGCTTCTAATGCCTTTTGAGACCATTGCAATGCTTTCATTCTTCCACAGGAAAAAGGAAGAATTCACAGCTGAAGGGTGGCAGTGGCACTCAGTACTGCTTAGGGCACTGTGGCTGCTGGGACTCATTATCAACAGTCAGTTTAGTGCTGTGTCACTGCCGTCTCCTGAGCAGCTGGATGATATACTTTTTGTCACATCAATTGCAAAGAGGAAAGGAAGCAACATAGTTCCTGCGTAAGTCCACTAGACTATCAGGAAAAGGCTAATTCCTGCTATGGTTCAGTGTCCTTGCTCGAGTTACATACACCCCAGTGTCAAAATGGGATTAGAAATCTACCTCTCCTCCTCATGGTAGGTGAATTGCATTGCTTTCATGAAACCGTTTCTCTCCTGCTCCATTTGGAGACTGAGAGGCTGTGCCTGTATGTCACTGTGTTGGTCCTGAGAGGTAATGCCATGGAGAAGGATCTCCCTGAGTTGTCTCCGCTTACTGAGCAGTGACTTAGTTGACAGAACTGTTCTGGTGCACATAAAACTGTTTCGTTTTGGAAGAAGTTAAACAGAGTGATCTGTTTCAGGGGGCATCAAGTCTAATCAAAATCCCGAAAGGGCACAAAAGCAGCTTATCCAATGACCGATTTTTTTTCAACAGCTTTAAGTGTATGCATGGTAGGACAGTTTGGATCAAGGAATCAATATCTTGTTCAAAGTAGATTAAATCTAGTTTGAGGTAAAACACCTGAACCACAAATGGTGGAAATTTAGGGACCTTGGTAACAATTGTTTGTATTTACTGATCTGTCTTTTTCTGCACCAAATACTTGTTAGGGTAGGCATGACCTAACAGGTTTCCTTTTCAGGGGAAGAACAGTCCCAGGTCTCTCAGCCTCTCCTCATATGTCAGATAAATGTTCCAGTCCCTTAATCACTGTCATGGTCCTTCACTGGACTCACTCACTTATACTGGGAAGCCCAGAGTTGGACTCAGCAATCTAGATGTGTTTCACCAGGACTGAGTAGAGAGGAAAACACACCTCCTTCAACCTGTTGGCAACTCTCTGCCTAATGCACTTCAAGATGCTGTTGGCTGTCTTTGCTGCAAGGGCATGTTGCTGGCTCATGTTCAACCTGGTATCCACCAGTACCTCCAAGTCCTTTACTCCAAAGCTGTTTTAAAGCTGGACAACCCCTAGGCTGTACTGATGCCTGGGGTTATTCTTACTCAGGGGAAGAACTTAGCATTTTCCTTTGTTGAACTCCATGAGGTTTCTGTTGTCCCATATCTCCAGCCTGTTGAGGTCCTTTTGAAGGCCTCAACTACTATTTCATTCTTGCAGAGTTGGGCCTTCTATAAAATGAAACTACCTGATAATTCCTTTTTTCATAAACCTCCCTCTTGCCTAAGTCCACATTTCTCTTTTCTCTAAACCTACCATACCTTATTAAAGTCTTTGTAATATGTTTTATTTTCATTTTAGGGCACCCAATACACCTATGACATTATATGTTATGTGTGTATTTGAAATTTATTTAGACATAGGTCTACACAAATAAGGTCAGGTTGACCCAGTGGTTTTGTCTCTGAGTATAAATTAGTCAGAAGAGTAAATAAGATTGACAGAAGAATAAAATCAACTCTACAAGAATTTCATAGCCTTGTCTCCAAAGGAACTACTTAAAAACACAAAGCCAGAGGCTGCTATCCTATATCTCTTGCTCTGGAAATCAGCAGTTACATGTCATTAACTGTACTTAACCAAAGCTAAATATTATCATCCTTGTACGTCATAGTAATGACATTTTAGACAAAGCACAAGTGGTGAGAGGCAGAAAGGGAAGGGAGAGATGAAGGGGAGGAAGACAGGGGGGATAAAAATAGAAACTATTGATTTCCAAGACTTGTGAACTTCCTGTTAGATCTGTAATGGAAGAAGTAGCTCCGCTGAGGAAAGCCGGTAGGCAAAGCAAAAAGGCAAAATCAGCGTTTTGTTGCCTGCAGAACTCAGTCAGTACCTACAAAACTGCCTGACACAGTCTCTTCCTTCAAGGGATCTAAGGACAGATGTCTCTCAGAACATCTGCGGCTTGTCAAGCTCAAATCTCTGGACTAGTCAATGCAGCTGTATTGTGCCAGAAGGCCTATAATTCTTGAATAGACAGACTCAATCATTTGGCCTTTTGTTTTTTCAAATTTTATTTCAATTTAATCCAAAGATCTAACAGAGCCATGCTGTAAAGCACATAAACATTGTCAAGGAGTCAATCAGGGTGAATGGGAAGACACACTCCTGCCTGAGAACTTTAGGTGTTCTTCATTTATTCACTTTAAATCTCAGCATTTCTCTAACACTGATATATGCTTTTGGGATTACAATTCAATCAGATCAGTAGAATGGTAAGTGTGGAAAATAAAAACAAAATGTTAAAAGCAGCAGCATATTGCTATGCTTACTACCATTTTGCAATTCAAGACAATAAAGACAATTCTACTGTTAGATCAAAATACCAGCTAACATATCTGATACAGTACATGT
The DNA here is from genome assembly GCA_008921705.1 of Burhinus oedicnemus. NCBI lineage: Eukaryota > Metazoa > Chordata > Aves > Charadriiformes > Burhinidae > Burhinus > Burhinus oedicnemus. The sequence goes on along the minus strand of VFFE01008521.1, from coordinate 812,750 downwards.
ACATTTCCTTTGGGCTTTTATGCCTTGAATCTCAATAAAGTAATGTAAAAACAACAACAGCAACAACAAAACAGTAGCCTCCAGTGCTGACAGGCTTCTGTTTTGTGTTGGCTCCTGGAATTGCTGCCTATGCCCTCTGCTTCAAATAGGTTTTCAAAAGCAGCATCCAAGACAGAATAGGAAATCTTTAACCCCAACTAAATATTTCTTACTCCTTTCTCAGGAGAAAAATAAAAATTAGAATTTAGATTGTCCTTTATAGAAGAATAAATGTATTTAGTTTGGGATTTGGGGAAATTAGTTTAGATTTGGGTTTTTAGGGGAGAGAAAGAGGAACAGCATCTTTTTCTATTAATCATTTTGCATTAATTAAATTATTTTTCTTCCTCTTTTTCATTCCCATCTCCACAAATATCACCCATTTCTCATGTCCCCAGCAAGATATCTGATCAAAATTTCCTTTCAAGAGTTGAAAGTTTCAAGAGTTGAGTTCTGGTGTCATATTCTTTGTTCTCCAGTAAAGCCAAAAGGCAAGTCAGCCAGATGTTTTCCAAAAATTGAACAAGGGGCAGCTTCCAGGCCAAATAAACTTACAAGATAACATACAAGAGAGACAAAACAAATACAATTCCCCAGAAACCCCCAGATAACTGCACATTGCAACAAAAGAATGTTGAAATGTTTAAGACCCAGAATTTTAAACATATTTAGCATATTTATATAGCATCCAATTCAGTATTACAATGTCTACGTGATTTAATTTGCATCTTCAGAAACAATTTAGGCATATATATATTATGATATTTAAAAAATGTAAGGGATCTGGTGATATTTTCAAAAGCACTTCGTCACTCTGCTCTTATTGAAAGCAAATACCTAAATATGTGACTGTATGTTCCAAGAAAGTTATTGTGCAGTTTTTCTCGTGTAATTTTAAATAGCTGCCACCTCAGCCATGATAATGCAGGAGCCCTCCTAGGTACATTTAACTTGCAGTAACCAAATGGAAATAGGAGTTTTCCACTGGGAATTATCAAAGATTATGTTGAGTCACAATTTTTTTTCAGCTCTGTCATTTTTTTCCTCTCTTTTTCACTAAATTTGTCAGCCATACAAAGGTCCATATTTTACCAGGGAAAGGTTACTCAGTTGGAAATACGGAGTTAAAATAACTGAAGTACAAACTCTCAGAAAAATGGACAGATATTTTCTATGGGAAGAAAATAGCAAGTTAGTGTTAACGTCATACAGGATTGTTGTAGAGAACATTCAAGATAATGATGGAGGGGAGATACAGTGGATGTCCAGAAGTGCCATAGACAGATTGGAGTCTGCAGCACACAAAACACTGGAAATGGATGAAAATGCCAAAAGGACAGGATTTTCAGAAATACTTGTTGAGTACTGAGAAGCATAAATACTGCCAAGCAGAAAATCTCAAAGTAGGTTAAGGGAAATATCCAAGTGGCTGAAAATAGACCAAAAGGGAAGATGAGACAAGTCTAGGGAGTCCTGCTGAGGCCATAGCTGAGCAACAAGAATTAAACCGTCTAGCAAATGCTATTTATGTAAGACTAGACCCCATGTGCATCCAATGCTTGAACATTTGAAGGACCCAGTTGATGGAGCTTCCTTGAATATTAAGTAGCTTTGTGCAGCTGTTGGTTTTAAATGAGCTTATTGTTCTAGAGCTTTCTCTGGGACTAACCAATATCATGCCTTGACACCTTGCCTCCCAACACCCTGCCATTGACCAGTATCAGTCAGCAGTGTAGATGGAGTGCCAACACCCTGCCCACTGACTGACATAGACAGCGGAGGCAGGATGCGACCCACATTATTCAGATAAGGTGTGATCCTCTCAAATCACACTACCATTGTTGGAGCCAATGGGTGGCGAGATTGGCTGTTGCGGCCAGATGACCTGGATGTCAACTGTCCCTGGCAGTCCACCAGAGCCATGAATCACTTACAATCCTGTGTCTACTATCAGGGATTGGGTGAGCCACTTTATGGGCCTGTTGTTGCTTATCTTTCCTACTGTCTCAATAAACCTTTGGTTTATAACACATTGTCAGACTCCATTACTGTTCGGACCACACGCCTATAATATATTCATTCTATTATATGCTACTTCTTCTACACTTGTAGTAACAAATCCCATTTATTTCCACTGTTAATCCTGTCACTTTTGAAATACTTTTAACTACATTCACCAAAACCTCAGACTCTACCCTGAGATGCCTACACGTAGAAGAAAATGTTTTTCCCAGATCACAAATGGACCCCTCAATTTGAAGATCACCTGTATCAAAGTGCGTACATATAAAGCAATTCTAATGCTAGGTTCCAGTTCTTTTGTAGCACTGATGTCCTACTTTTTTTAAAAAGTGGAGTGGAAAAACCCACAGCAGGCATAAAATGGACTAGATTATTAAGACAAGCTGATGGAAAGAAGTAAAGACTGAACAAAGTAGCTCGGTATCATTACAGCAGATAAAATTCAGCATAGATAACACAGACTAATGCAGGCATACAGAACCAACTGCTACACTCAGCATGAAGGTCTAAATATCACTCAGGCCAGCTCAGACCTGATCAAAAAAACAAATTAATGTGCTAGACACAAGGTAATGTGCAAGCTAATGTGCCATGTTCTTGTCCTAAAAAAGGTACAGAAAAGAATGACCTTAGTTTTTTTAATGCCATTTTGTAGCTGAATGGCAATTTATATATGCATATGTCCAGTTTTAAATTACATCTAAGGAGCTTCACGTTGTGTGTGTGTGTACATGTTTTCTTTAAAAAAGTTATCCAAGCTTAACTGCAAATTCATGTTAACTTTATAGTTATGTCTGATTTGGACTGCCAGAAAAATATAACTTATGCTAGCAATGCCATAGCAGGCTTTCCATGTTGTGTAAAAGTCCACCATATCTCAGTTTTGACTCTCCTGCTTAGTCTTTACTTGGTTTGACTGATAAGAGTCCAGTGCTTTGCCACTTGAGAATGCTGAGTTACCCACCTCATCATTCTTCATTACTGTCCTTGTTTGGTTAACATCTGTACAGGTGTTTTCTACTGAACCAAGAATATCACATTTTCTTCAGAGCAAGCAACAGTACATCTTTCTCATGCCAAGCTTAAGACAGCACAGTAAGACCATTAAAAGGGAAATAAATAAATGGCTGTTTTCTTTGTAATATAAAGAGTGTGGAAACATCATATAGTAAAATACCTTAATTTCATCTCTCCTCTCATGTTGTTTAATTTTTTAATCTCTTGATACAGTAGATCTGCTGTAGGCAGCATTTGGTCTGAAAAATCAACAGGGATTATCCAGCCTCTCCAGACACTTTTATTTTCCAGAAACTGCCTGTTTGCCATTAGCTATTTCACTACCACTGCTTGATGAAGGCAATAAAAACAGTTAAGTTTATGATTCCTAGCAATGTCAGGATTTTGGGAGGTGAACAAATTACAAGACAGAAATATCGAATTCTTCAGTCAGGTGGCACATTTCTCAAATTACTGGGACTCTGTACAGGGAGCCAGAGCATTTATGCTCCAACAGTGTGTCTTGTTTACAGATGCTTATGTCTGCATTTAATATGCAGCTATAAAAGACAAATACTGTTTACAGTTCTTGTTGCAGTTTGAAGCAGGTTACTTTTCGTCACTAAGAATAATGCTGGCTAAAAACCTTACTGGAACTTATTTTGTTCTCCTTTGCTTTCAGCAAGAAGAAATGTTAAAGACTTTGTGTTATTTGGTAGTTTTACAATCTCATTTAATTTTTGACTGAAAGTCTGAACACTAATGACAAGTTTTAAATTTTATTTTATTTTACTTTAATTTTTTTATTTTAGTTTGGTTTGGTTTGGTTTATTTTATTTTTTGCTACATGGATTGGATTCCTGTATTTCTTAGTTAACATTCCCTTGGTGGAAATTATTTGGAGCTCATTTCTACGATTTAGTTATCTGGAGTAGAAGTTAAAAAGCACTGTTCCATCCCAGTGAGACAGCAGGGATCCCATTGGTATTTTCTGTGCTGAATGATTTTCAGGGCTGATGCTGTTCTCTTTCACATGGGTGTAGATCAAGAGCAGCTCCACTGATATGAGTAGATTTATATTCCAGAAAGTAGATTTGGATCATGTGGCATTTTATAGTTAGCTTTTTTCTCCTGATGGCTGCTAAGAAGTGCAAAGGCAAGAATGGAATAACCCGTCACCCACAGAAGCCAACACTGTTTTGTATAGCAGGTCTTGATCTGTCCAGGTGCCTGACAAGCCTTATTCCATGGCGAAGGTGCCCAAGGGCTCAATTTTTGCCTCTAGTCTCATGGCACATATTTATGGGTCAGATCCTTCTTCCATTGGAGTATGAAGGGGAAAACTCCTACTGACTTCAACAGGAGCATGACCAGACATTGGGGTAAAGCCAAACTCAACAAGCAATATATATTCCTAGAGTGACTCAACTGGATATGTCTTACTGGAGATTTTTCAATCTTAAACTTTTCAAAATCAGACTGAAGTTGCATTTTTAACAGAACCTAAATCCCATATTCTCTATAAGGCCCAAGACCCCACATCTCACAGACAGTGTAACTGTCTACACAAAAAGCTACACATACGACTCAGGCCCTGAGGACCCCCCTCCACCTCTTCCAGCTCCAGATCAGACACTTGAATAAATATGGACATACTCAGCAAGAGCAGGAGGTGAGTATGGAGAGTATGACATTTGCAGTTTATCACTGAATAATGGGATATGAACTTCCACTTCAGCTGATACTGGCACACTTGCAGAGGTCCCCTTTCTCTATCCCTGCTTGACAGTGATTACAGTCACTCTTACAGCCTATTGTGAAAAGTTCATAGCCAGACTTAATCTCTGGTCATCACCTTATCACTTCAGAAATAGGTGCAAAAAAAAAAGGGTGAGAAAGAGACAAAATGAGCAAACTCAGTTTGGTAAACTGCAAAAGTAAGAGACTTGGTAAAAGCTAGAGAAGTAGGAGGTGTAGGAGGTGACAAATGATATGAGAATAAATTAAAGACTTTGAGTTAAATCATAAAATTGATAGAATTCAGAATGTCAGGCCTTCAAAGACAAGTTTTGCCAGACTAACCCAACAACTTATCTGGTAAGATAACTGATTTTCCTAGAGCAGGGAAATGCAGTAGATCTCATCTATCTGGGCTTTAACAAAACATCTGACATGGCAACATACAGGAAACAGTTCAGCTGGAGAAGATGGAGATGAATACAGGATTTATAACCAGTATATAAAATAGCCTGATTGAGGAGGTTATGCTGAACGCAAACTACTGGTGTTGGACAAAGGTTCACAATCCTGAAGAATCTGCCCTTAAAATTACTTATATTTTGCTTAGATACCTCAGCACAACAAAGCAGGAATGTGCTAAGAAAGTTGGACATGAACATAAAGTTAAGAGATTTTTGTCTATGCTGAAGAGGATAAGGGCATCATATTGTGAGATGTGGATTGACTTTAAATGTGGATGATCTGGAATAATAGAAGTAGGCTGAAATTCACTTAAGGAACAATAAAAATAATATCTGCTATAAGCAGAAAACTCAGAAGTTGGAAATGATAATGGAGAAGAAATTACTATATGTACAATTTGTGTCACTCGTGGTCCTAATCAATGAATACTACTTGGAACAAATGTATGGAGAAAGGCACTCTGTTTCCCTGACCATGCCAGTCTCTATCACATGAAAGGAGAATAAACTAGACTGATTTGCTAGCAAATCAGAGAGTATATCACTGTTCTTTATGAACATTTGGATAGTATGGTACCTATCTGAAAAAGCACACTTCTGAATGATTGTGAAATGTCTTTGAGTAGCTAAATCCTTGAACGGATCTTAAACATCTCTTGCCTTCTGTATTCAGTTGCTTGTCTTGCACAGATCATGTCTGGCTTCAAAAGCCACAGACCTTACTGCCTGCCAAACAAAGCAGCATTTGTTTATAGTCCAAAACGAGAGCTGTGCCTAGTTGATATTATGAGTCCCACAGCAGTGTGAACTTAGGTCCGTTCTTGTTCAACAGATTACAACATCTGAACATTTTTATCTTTATCTTGGCCTCTCATCAGGTTAAGAAATCTGTCTGAGCTAATGTTGAGCTGTCAGTTTACTATATACCAAATAGACCCAGTCTGCTCCTTCACAGGCCGTGACTAGTAGTTAGCCTTGGAGACAGAGAAATTCTGCTCCTACAGTGGTGTTTTTGGCCTTAGCACCTATCCAACACACCTGCCAAACCTTGTTTTAAACAAGAAAGTATCATCAAAAATTGAGGTGCATTACTGTCTGACTCTGCCAGCTGTAACAAGCATTCTTTGCAGCAAGATGCAGAGTCCAAAAAAGGCACAATCTTTTTAAAGATTGTTATGTTAGGAAATACAGACACAGTAGTGGGTAAAAAGTAGGAACAAAATTCATTCACCAGGTGAACAGGATTGAAAAAAATGGCTTTTGATTTTAGGAATGCTGTGTATCTTTCTCTTCCATTTTGGTCTTCTCCCTTGAGAAGTCATCAGTGTAAAGAACCAATATTTGAGAGAAAGAAGCCTTATTTTCTCTACCCAGATATCACATCCTGATACTCCTTAGTTTCCAGATTTACCTTTACATGAAAGGTCTGATTTGGTCCAAGAAAACAACAGTGCATAAAGAGGAACATGGATGAATATCAAACTGATGATGAAGAGCTCCTCTTAAAACTTTTCATGTACTGAACTTTTTGTGATTTGGGTCCAGGTTTCTTAGCAGAAAGTCCTTTTTTTGCCCTCAGTGAATTTACATATCCAAATGTAAATTCATTTTCTCTGTCATTTTTCATAAGTTTACTGTCCAACTATATATTACCCTTTGTTTTTAATTCATTAGAGTAACTTGAAGCTCTTGGCGCCTAAGGATTTATTTTTTAATTTATGTAATTTACTTGAAAAAATATGCTGCCTCAGTTCATTCTTCAGTTTACTTGCAGTTTCCTTTTTCAAGTGTACATTTCATTGATGTTCATGCATGCAAATCACACTGCATATGAACAGGTCATTTACCCCAAAAATGTATATAAAACCAAATATCCCCAAGCACAAATAATCATTTAAGTTCCTCTAAAACACAAGCCTTTGAAAAAGTTAAAACTTTCATTATGTCCTTCAATAAATTCCTAGTTCTGTCAAATGTTTTTATAAAGGTTGAATCGAGCACGGTCAAGGGCTTTACGATTATAAAAATCTGCAGCAACCACCTGGTGCTGAAATTGGGAACATTATTTCCATTTTATTATAATTTCATCAGTGACAGTCTTTTAGGTATTTAACACCAATACAGCTTTTCACAGGCTGAAGTGAACGTCTTGAATTTTTTCCAGAAAACAATATGAAAGTCATTCATCTGGGAAAGAACTGAGATAATATTTTATATCTAATATGATTAAGTAAATAAGCAGCTGTGATTTCTGTGAGTTGTAACATCTTCTTGGGCTTCAGGGTTAGCCCAGTGTAGAGCAGATGGCTGTACTGTGATCTGATAAGGAGGCTTAGATAATTGCAATGGTAAAATAATTTTTTGAGTGGGCTGTTAATAACTACCTAGACTGACGCAAAAGTAAGACAGCGTTCTTGGATGATCGTGCCATCTGAGGTCCTCAAGTTATTAAAGGATCCTAGAACAACTCAGACTGCAGGGCTTTGGAATGAGAAATGGAAAAAATGTCCTGCTACTGGGCAGAAAAAACATCTTGCCAGAACCTTAGTCTCTTTCCTTCACCTCTTTGCTGAAGGTTTACCTTGTATTCCAGCTCTCTCTCTCTCTACCCATTCACATCCTAGTGTCTAAGGAACAGTGTGATATCAGAGACATTGCATTTAGTTTCCATAAAGGCAGGACAAAGAGCTTTATGTCACCCCTGCACAGCTTTACTAAAGTCACACCCTCCTCTAGCAATTTCAGGGAAAAAATATACTTGCTTGAAAACAGCTAGACAGTCACCCGAATAAAAAATAACACCAGGCTCTCCACAAAATGGCCAAAGTTAAGTAAGCTGAAATTTCTTCACTAGAAACTGAAATTAACAACATAATCCAAATGTTGTTTCTTTCAAGTAAAACTTTAATAAAAATGGTTTTGATAGAGTTTAAAGAGGAGAATCTCACTCTGGGGTCAGGGAGGGAGGTTGGCTTTGGGGGTGTTTGTTTTTTGCAGCTTTTCTATTTCTGATGAGCGTGAAAGGATGGCAGTGCTGTACACAGGGACTGGAATCCCTTTGGAGGACAGTCAGTATGTTAACATAAAGAGTGTCTCAGACTGTATCAGGCACAAAGACACTCCTAACTCTACCAATCCTTAGGCTTCTTTGCTTCAATCTTGTCATTTGACACAAGTTAGAGCAGCAGAAACAAGTTATTAGCGTGGAGGGACTTTCTCAAAACTATTTCAAGCTTCTTACAGAGTATCTTTTCTCTAATTTTTAAAAATGGAATTAATATAAAAAACGCACATACAGTGTGGTAGATAGGTCCTAGTTTTGCTTAGTGGCAGTACAAAGAGATTTGATTTGAGGTATCTTGTAGCTGTTGATAATAAAATGATACGTTAGGTGGCATAGCATGCCACTCAATTGTGCTTTGCATGAGTATGGTAAAGTGGAACAGCTAGTCACCCTCACAGCAGGGTTTCCCTCTCCAACCTCTTCTGAAAACAAAGTGGTGAAGGGACCGAAAGTATTTCCCTCGTTGATGGGACCAATTGGTAAATGGCAGTGGCCTTCAGTTGTTGTTGGTGTGCAACAGTGTCATCAAAACAAATGGTGACTATTCTCTTTTTTGTCTATAGCTAATGCCTCTCAGCTACATCTGCAGACTATAGCGCTCAGAGACATTTAAACATGAAGTCTTCAGCACTTGGCAATGCTAATCAGCAGAAAATCCAGCAGCAACTTTTCCTATCTAGAGATTAAATGTGAAACTCTCTAGAAAACTTATGACAACTTTGGGAACGCGGATAAATCATAACAGAATAAAATATGAACCAGGATGAGCTATTAGGGCTAGTTTATGGCTTAAGCCGTTTTGAAAGTATTGTTGTCTCAGACTTTGACTGTTAGGTATAAAATGTTACTGCTGACTGAAATTATCCTTTTAACTTTAATAGCTGTGACACTTCCTATTGCTCAAAATTTCTGCACAGTTCTGCTGCATGCACCAAATGATGCACATTTTGTCTCTTTCTTATGCATGCCACTATCTAAGATACTCATTTTCTAAATGTAAGGGAAAATGTGACCTTTTCTTGATTATCCTTGGTGACATGTTTTGATTTCTCTTGTCTCTCTGTCTCACTCCTCATAATGCTTCTTTTAATTATGTGTATACATCATACATAACCTAAAAACTTTTCTTGTTATTCTGTACAGATATTTCTTCCTGAAGTATCTCCACTGCCTTTCTCATTTTCACCCTTTTAATTCTACTGAATGTCCTCGCTGTTACGTTTCACGTTTTGCCTTTATCATTTCTATTTATAAAGCTAATAAAATACCAAGGAATCATTCTGACCTTTCCAGGTAATCAATATTAAGGATCGTCAGCTATCAGCAAATATTGTTTCAGACAATAATTATATAGAAGAGTGACAGTTTCTCATTCATCACCTTAAGCAGATATCTGAGGGAGGAAATAAGAATATCTTAAGTATCTGGGATTTTGCTTCAGAAACATCATTTTTGACACATACCCATTAGCTGGGCTTGGTTGTGGATAGTGTGTGCTTTAAAGCAGAGTCTTGGCACTATTAGCCGAAAGCGGCCCGTTCTGTCAACTCTTTCTCAGCATAATTGCTCCATGGATGACAAATGACTGTTCAAACTACCAGCGCAATGGTTTATTGTCTTTTTGCAATGGAGGTACTTCACTGAAATTAAAAGTGAAATAATGCTATTAGATTTCCAGCTTATTAGCAAAAGAGCAAGGAGAATTTAGGGTGAGAGGAAATGCCTGCTCTTCAGTCTGGAAACTGAAGTATTTGGGAAGCATACTGGTGTAGCGGGAATTATACTGAAGCGATGAATATTTCAGGGCAGGAAGCATGTAATTTAAAACAGAAGGATCATGCTATCCCAAGAGGCACTTTTTAAGGTTAAAATAAACCATTGGTTCTTCCTATACACTTCTTTTATTTGTCTATAAATAAAGATGATGGAGGAAGAATAATATTCAGCCAGCTGGTGTCCTCAGATGCTCCCTAGATTCGAACAGAAAGATAAGCAATTAATGACAAATAAATGGCAAACTACAATTACTACTCAGAGAATGTAATACTTCTCCACAAACGTAATGCTTCATACTTGGGGTTTTGGGTGTGGGAAAGTGAAAAAATAGAAGGCCATTAAGAAAACTGGTAGTATCAGATTTCAAAAGTGGATGGTCCCTTTGAATCTTTAATGACTTCAACAGGCCTTTGTTTTTACTTATTTATCTTTTTATAAAGTCTCTTTAATTTGTACTAGGCTTCCCTGACTCCAAAACCAATTCCTCATAGCCAGCTATATTTTCCAGCTTAACATTTTCTAAACTTAGCTCTCATTAAAAATTAGACTTTTTTTACTTTTTTTTTTTTTA
>VFFE01008521.1:718916-802061 GCA_008921705.1 Burhinus oedicnemus | reverse complement strand
CTTGTTAAACTCTTTCTTCTTCATTTGAATCTATTTTTGTACAGCCTAAAATGAAGAAAATGGACTGGTGGTAATTTCTTCTTTTAAAGAGAGAAGCTTGTGTGGGGAAAACAGTGCAGAAAACGTCAACAAATAACTTACCATCTCTCCTGGTATAATAGGAAAATTGGTATGTTGAAATCTCAGTTACCAGAGAGAAATAGAGCACCAGGGGGAGGACAGCTGCAAAAATGGGCTGGAAATATCTGTACATCAAATGAAATGCACTGGATTTAAGGCCTGGAAAGCAATATTCCACCAGTCTTGTGAGGTGTCTTGTTATTTTCATTTCTGCGAGCAAGCATGGCCTCTTCAAGATTTTTAAGTTATACCTCTGGTCTCTGGCAGTCTCCCTTGCTAGTCAGTGACAAAAGAAAAACACCATTCATATATCTATTTTGCAAAGGTGTAGTATAAAACAGCCAACTAGTGTCCAGATAGCTTAAGTAAAGTGCTGTAAATAGCAACTGTGGATTGCTGAGTAAAAGGACAAAGGACCATTTCCATCTCCTAAATCACTCACGTGTATGGCTGTGGAGCATGTATAGAGCAAAGGTGAGATGTTAGCAAACAGCGAGAAAGTTCAGTGTCAAAAGTAAGGCAGGACATAACAGTTTGTAGTTTCAGCCACTGTACTGTTCAAATACATGGTGGACGTGACCAGTCTTCCAAAGTCAGACTGCATGACTCTCCAAATGCTGCCACCTGCAAGAGTACAACAGCTTGGATTAAATCAGAGTTGTGAAACTAAACCTTGCTTGCAGCTCAAGTGCAGCAAGGATGTGCCTCAAATAAGTATTTTCTAATTGCAGATAAAAGGGTAGAATTTGGTGCAATAGATGAAACTATCAAGGCCTTCAAACTTAGTACACAAGTCCAGAAAAAGCAGTGCCAGCATTTATGTTCACAGAGGAGTCTGATGTTCATACCGGGGAAGCCAAGCACTGCATACACAAGCAGAATGAATGCGAACTGTCATCACACACACACACACGTGCATTTTCACCAGCCTTCCTACTCTTAACGTGAGAAACTGCTCCACCCTCTGGTAAATGCAATTCTGCTACAGAAATTGCTAGCTGGCACACAACAATTTTTTATCCCTTTGTTCACGGCTGTTCTGCTTTTTCTTCAGGATGGGAGAGCTTACGGGATTAATGGGCAATAAACACTTACATGCTCTAGTCTGTCGGGAAAGACTGGAAAAACCATTAAGGCTTACTACACTGCTCTGAGAATAAATAAGATTACACGAAGTACCAGACGAGTTTAGGTGTCCCCCTCAGTCTTGGTGGCATTCCTCCTTTAGACAGCAATGGCCTGGCAGGAAGCTAGCAAAGGGTGTGATGGTTTGGAGCCAAATTTCCCTTTGCAAGGGCTGGAGTCTTTATGGAATTGAAAGTCATAGGACAATGGGGGAAAAGGCATGGGGGAAACTGAGACCATGCCAAAGCTGTTGTACCGTACTTTGTGTTTTTATGAGAAAATTATTCGGTAAGCTGGCAGTGTTACCATATATTACTCTAATCTGTACTTCGCTTCGCGTAAATGATTCCTCCTCTCCCTCTCTTCTCTTTCTCCAGTATCCTCAGCCAGACTGTCTGGTACAGTGGAGCTGCTATGTATTGTGTTACAGCGATGATTTGCCTGCTCTAGGGGACTTTAGCCTGGCATGCAGGTTTTTGCCTGCTCAGCTGGGGACCCACACACTAAACCTTCCTTTCTAGTGGGACAGATAAAAAAAAGAAAAACCAATTTCTGGCTGTTTCCTGAACTCTCAGGGCTTTGCAATATCGCCACCCTCAAGATACGAAAAATCAGTCAATCATATGCTGAATATTGAATTTTCTTTAAAATAGTTTTATGCTTTTAGCTAAGCTTCTCAAGGAAGTGAAAGTAACACCTGCCTGCCCTTTTCTCTGTAAGCTTCTCAATATTCTTCCCCATAGCTGCTGAAGTCGTTAGGCAATTTCAACAAATTTGCTGGAGGAGCAGAGTCTCAAAGGGAATATTGTCACGAGCATAGGCAGTGGAACAGAGGAGAGCAGCAAAAATTAGTGCCTCGTCTAACATAAATATTGTCACCCAAATTCAATAATTATCTATTTTCGTTGCCTTGGTGGCAACTCAGCATATACGCACTGACCAGCTGAGCAGCACAAGTGCAACCTGGAAGCACCTGTGTCCTGGGGGTCTTGCTCAGCTGGTGACTAGAGAACAGAGGAAGCTGCAGAGAAGGTAAGGGACACAGTAGGGGACCTGGGTGAATTGCAAGAAGGCAGAGGTATTCACATTCAAGGGCAGGGGAGCAGGGACGAGAGGCCAACAGCATGTAAAGAGAGGATAAAGGACATACATCCAGAGGAACTGTGCTTTCTTAATGCCATTGTTCACAACAAAATGATGTTTTGTAGCAGCTCCGTCTAGTCTGTCCTCTGGTAATCTTAACTCAGCCTTTGTACTTTGACGGATTCTTTGCATTAACTGCTACCTCCAGGTGTGTGTAACCTCTGCCTACCTTGTTTATTTCAACCTCTTTGGCCCAAATTTCATAATAATTTTGTTTATCCAACATTTATCTCACTCCAACCCATTTTTATTTCTTCTTTGCACACCAGTCCTTGATGTCGGTCTGGAAATCAGAATATGCAAGTGGTTTCTAAACTTGATAAAACACAATACCTCAATGTTGTCTTTACTAGGACATTTAAACCTCAGCTGCTTTTTTCATTATTTAAATTAATTTAAGGTCATAACAGGTTTTATCCTCTCTAAATGAGAATAGAAAATAGGACTGTCTGGAAAATACCCTGATAATAATTTTTTATCTCCCTAGTAACTGAAAGGGTTGGGATTTTTAATTTGTTGAGACACAAACATTAACTCTTTCAGTTCTATTTTGGCAACATGAAAAACCTTGGGAAATGCTACACTTAAGAGCATGTTAAGTAACAACTGTTCTTAATTATGAGTATCTTATTGGAAGGAAAAAAACATACCATTTTATCTGTAGATTTTTCCTTATCTCTTCTGCAGAGATTTTCTAACAGGGACCATGTTTCTGAGGGTGGCCTACCGTGTTTGAGACTGTAGTCTAAACAAACTAGGAGAAGGAATTAAATTCATCCCATCAAGACAGCAGCAAGCCCTGTTCCACTCCATCATATGTTACTAACGTCCTCTATACAAGAACAAGAGATATTGGTGAATCCCATCTGGCAAGTAGAAATAATCGTAACTAAGCTTTATTTAAATGCAGACAGTTTTACACCTCTTTTAAAGGTAAATCATCTAAAGAGCAGTGCTGAAACTGTCACAGAGATATTAACAAATTTTAATTCACATTAGATTTCTTTCTGCTGGTGAAGGTTAGATTTTGTCTCCTTTCTAAGAATTCACTGTCAAAACAGTTTGGCATAGAAGAGGATGAGCTGTTAGTTGCCTGGATTACAGCAGAATTTCAGTATCTCATTAAATGCATTAAGGGGCAGGGTGGAAGATTACTTTGGCAGCACTTTTGGAAACTCTATCTCATCGGTGATGCTGAAGTCCCAGCTCTGTCTGTCACATTACAGAAATAACAGAGGTTAGGTGCTTGCTTCATTTTGAAGCAATGTTTGAAATGTTGGCATTTGTGTGCAAGGAGATGTGGAATATAAGGCTATGTGATTTGTAAGGATATCTACTCTGCAGACAGCTGTTCAATATGAAACAAAGACAGAAAATGGGAAAATTAAACACACAGACATGAAAACTGCAATGGTCAGTAGGCAACAGTCTCAAGGACACCACCTCTCAAGTCACCAGCTGATGGCCCTGTGAAACATCACCGAAGGCAGCTGTGGGGACATTCAGCACAAATTTGTAGCTGATAAGGAGGGGGAAAGCAAGATTACTGTGAAAGCAAACTCATGGGCTACTTGGGACTGTGTAAAATTTCTTATGGGATGTTTTAAGGGGATATGGGATTCTGTGAAACTTATGAGATTCTGTGAAACTTATGGGATGTTTACAGGAAGGGGCAAAGGCAGGAAAACAGAGGGATCAAGGTATTTCAGGGAAGAACAAGTGTGGGAGGATGAACTAAAGCGGGAGCAAACATGGCCAGTCACACATAAACAAGATGCTGACCAGTACTCTTGTCTGTTCAAGGTCTGCACCTGATCTCTGCCATCTGTACTATCTTCCTATTAAAACCTCTTCCTATTTTCTGGGTGACTTTGCCCTCTATTCTCTGTGTGCATGTGCATTTGTGTACATGTTTGTTAGCAAACTTCCACGTTGGACTAGACACAGCGGGAGGAGACCAACCCTTATGAAGACTCAAAGTCTGAGCTGTTGGTGGGGTAAGAGCCCTGGGATCTAGGCAGGGATATCAGATCGACTTGAGTCCATGCATGTGTGTGTGACTGTAAATCCAGAGAGTGAGGATGTGTGTACATACCACTAATGAACTTCAATCACACTCAGATGGAGGGGAGGAAGAGTACATGGCTGTTCATGTCGGTTATGTCCACGCAGGTCTGCATGTTGATAAAGGCACTGTGGTGTCTCCACTGGTTTGTGAGGTCCTCTGTGTGTGTATACGTGTCTGTGCCTGTGTGTCTGCGTGTGCGTACTGGGAACATGTGTTGAGCCTCGCTGCTGGCTGGACCTGGGCACAACAAGCCAACGTATCCATGGGACTGAGACAAGAGAAATACCAAGGTCTGAGAGGGCACCAGAGTCAACCACCTTTAAAATTAGGTATCCTTTCTCTTTTAAAACTGCCTTCAAGTCATTGGTATTCTCATTAACATTTGAAGAATATCAAGATTAGAAACTGAAGAGTAGCCAAATTGTAATTAATTTGTTTTCATATTGCTATTACCAAGAAAGATAGAAAAGCCAGTTTTATAAGTGAGTTTAAAAGTCTGATGTTGTAAGTTTCAAATCCACACTATTCTTCTCTTTGGTATATTTCATTTAAAAGACATATAGTCTAAAACTCTTAAATGTTTAAGGTTTCTACTGTATTTTCAGTCACACTCCAGAGTAATAAATTCAGATTGCTGTTTCAGGAGGTGTTATTTTCATTGACATTTGAGAACTGTCCATGTTTGAGAGAAATCAAATACTATAAGCTTGAACAGTTCACCTAACTAAATAAGCAATTAAAATAAATGACATCATCTTCTGTAACTATTATATTAAATATTTAAGAAATTCTTAAAATTCAGCAGGGGCAAAGCAATCATAGAGTGAAAACAGAGCCTTACAGAGTTATAGTTCTCGTGAATCTTTTTTTCTGATGTGCTGGCATTTGTCTTTCCCTTTTCCCAACAGTAAACATTATTTTGCTAATAAATTGACAACGATTCTTCATTTATTAACTAGAAACTCATGACGCAGACATCAGACGTGTTCTTTCAGTATTAGCGGGAAACAAATTAACACCATCAAAAGGACAAGTGTATTTGTTAATCGGAAGGTCGTTTGCTTACTTTGCACCATTTTCCTCAGAAAAATATGCTAATTACATCTTAGGTTGACTCCAGAAGTTGAGCTTTATTAATCTCATTCTGCTTCATTCTTTTTACAAGTATTTTGACTAGCTGAGAATAGCACCTGTGTTTGAGATGAGGTGGTGCAAAAGTATTGCTATGAATACTAACCATCATTTGCCTAAAACTCTGTGACTAAGGTGTTGGAGAATTAGTGAGATGGACCATAGTATGACTTGCATAAGACCTCAAAATCAGGTGGTGGCATACCTGGAAATAGACCTCAATGGCACCATTGCAGACCTTCTGCTTGTCCTTTAAAGTTTACCTGCCTTAAGGGAGTGAATACTTTGAGAATGAAAATATTGAAATACAACACTTTTAGAAGTGCTGAATTCCCATGTATGTATTAAATCCTTGAAGTACATTGGAGATAGTCTCTGGCGCTAGTTTTTTAGAAATACCAGCCAACTACTACAAAACACAGAACTAGACCTGGATTCTGAACCTCTTCAAAATTTCTATATATTCATATTGCACACACAAGTTGAGTTATTCTGTGCAAAATAGTTATGCCTACTTTATGATTCATTGCTTGCACTCTGTCACCTTCCTTTTTTGCCTTTTCAGGAGATGAGAAAGTAACTGTTCCCGGAATATGTTATAACCAAACATGAGTAAACCAACACTTCAGAAATACTATTAGCAATAATTATTCTCTTAAGCAGAAGTCTTCCTCTAATAATTCAAAGTATCAGTGAAGGCTGCCCACACCTTCACCCTTTTCCACTCACCAAACTCATTAACTTGACTGTAAAGTTGCTGTGAGTATTGTTTATCACCTGTCATTATTTCTTTCTGCAAGGCTGATCACTTGAGGTAAAGAGGTGAGTCTTTGCTGAACAAATGAACAAAATGTTCAATACAAATACAGAGAAGTTTTTCTGAGAGGCAGTGGTCAAGAGGGCAGGGGACACATCTCATAGTTATACTGACTGCACTTCCAGCTTACCAGATAAACAGAGCCCATAAAGAAGCAACTGTTGAATGCCATCTGTGAAACTGTGACATCTCCTGCCTACATAGCAGGGGTAGGTGCTGCAGAGAAGAAAGCAAAAATCGCCACACCCCAAACAATCTACCACGGACAGAAAAGCTCTCACTCACATCACAAGGTTGATGAGTTCCAAGTTGAAGTCCATCACCTGCAGTTTTTGGAAGGAGGAACAGCACATATAAACCTTTATATTTAAATGGATAGGAATGATGATCTTCCACTGTATCAACTCTCTTAGGCTGCTGAAGTGCTAGCAGATATGTCCTGCTGAGATATCCCAATTTTAGATGACACACCAATGTCATGCAAATGTCACCACTGATGGGGAAGAAGAATACCAGGGATCAACAATTGTCTTCTCCTTTAGTGTTCCAGACATCCAAAACCATACGTCTGTGATGTAAAGGGAATTTCATAGTATATATCTCAGACCTCAAAATTAGTTTATACCATAGAATCACCAAGGTTGGAAGAGACCTTTAAGATCGAGTCCAACCACAAACGTAACACTGCCAAAACCACCACTAAACCATGTCTCTCAGTACTACACCCACACATCTTTTAAGTACCTCCAGGGATGGTGACTCAACCACTTCCCTGGGCAGCCTGTTCCAGTGCTTGATGACCCTTTCAGTGAAGAATTTTTTCCTAATATCCAATCTAAACCTCCCCTGATGCAACTTGAGGCCACCTCCTCTTGCCCTATCACTTATTACTTGGGAGAAGAGACCAACTCCCACCTCGCTACAACCTCCTTTCAGGTAGTTGTAGAGAGTGATAAGGTCTCCCCTCAGCCTTCTTTTCTCGAGAGTAAATGACCCCAGTTACCTCAGCTGCTCTTCATAAGACTTGTGCTCTAGAACCCTCATCAGCTTCGTTGCCCTTCTCTGGACATGCTCCAGCACCTCAATGTCTTTCTTGTAGTAAGGGGCCCAAAACTGAACACAGGATTCGAGGTGCGGCCTCACCAGTGCTGAGTACAGGGGGACAATCACTTCCCTAGTCCCACTGGCCACACTATTACTGATATAAGCCAGGATGCTGTTGGCCTTCTTGGCCACCTGGGCACACTGGTAGCTCATATTTAACTGGCTATCAACCAACACCCTGAGGTCCTTTTCCACCAGGCAGCTTTCCAGCCACTCTTCCCCAAGCCTGTAGCACTGCATGGGGTTGTTGTGATTCTGAATGTGAAAACTGAGAGAGAGAATAACAGCAAAGAATAAAGTCAACCATATAATGCACCATTTTATGTCTGAAAGTTGTACAAGCTTCATCTTGTTTCTTAGTTCAGCAGCCAACACCTTAACAAGCAGCTTCTGACACACCCCTGCTTGTCTGGACACAAATATTTGTCACTTCTCCTGGTTTCTTAGTTCTTCCTGGATCTCTTGATGGCTTTTCATATGGAGAAATATCAGCAATTTTATGAGCATTGCTAGAAAAGTATCCAAAACCTAGCATCTCATTACTCAACAGATCTTCCTCCTGTGTGCACTGAGAATCTGTTCTGCTCATTACCTAACTAAAAAACAAAACAAAAAAAACCCAAAACCAAACAAAAACAAACAAAAAAACAAAAACACCAACAAGGAAAAGAAAAAAAACCCTCACTTGGGCTTCTTCTGATGCCGCATTACCAATACCATCACAAAGACTGACCTGGGTTCTCCTCTCTTCCGTGCACATGGAAGGAAAGAGCTGTTAGCTGGGCTTCATCTGCACAGTATTTATTCTTGTTGATTATGAAGTCGATTATGATTAAGCTTAGAAATAATATCATTGGCTTTCAGATCTCTGTCTCAATATTCATTCTGCTACTCAGAAACCCCATCTTACTCCCTCTGCACTGATGGCTACCAAGCTGCCATACCTAAATTCCTGAGTTAATAAATATTGAGATGATTGAGAGGAAGAATTTATTCCATAGCTCCAGCTGTTTAAAACACATCTTTTTTCAAGTCATAACAAGTTCAATGTTACCATACATTTCATAAGCAAATTGTGGGAGTTTTAGGCCTGACCCTTGATTCACAAAGGAAAGCTAATTAGATACCTCATTGCTTCTTCACATAATCCATATCCAGCCACAATTTTTCTACAGTTTTATTGGATAATGTTCAGTTCATTTCTATATAGGTAGCAGATATTTACAGAAGTGAGCTCTAAAATTTATGTCTGCTGGTGAAGCCAGAGTGTCTTTGCAGTTAGGTCAGGCTACAGGACATGGCCAGCAAAAGCTAGACCAAAGCATGGGAAATCTGCCAGCCACAAAAGCTTTGCAGGCATTTTGTCTTCAACAGGAACCTCTGACTATGTTCAACTGCTTAAACTATTATGCCTGTACAGGCAAACTGGCTTAGAGCTCAGCCAATTTAGCACTTCAGCACTTCAAATTTTGTATGCATAAAAATGCTTAAAGGCTGTAGGAGAGCTGTAAGTCACTTTGCCTCCACAACCATGATACCTTAAGGAGCTCAGGAGGGCAAAGCACTATCACTCTTTGCTAGTTTAAGCCTGCTAGCACAGAAGACGCAGGAAATAGCTTCACTGGGCTTGAGGCAGCTGGGATGTCCCTGATGCCACTGAATTCTTCAAATACAGAAGCAGAGCTGGTTGAAACAACCATCCCATTAAATGCTTGTGTGCCCTTAATCACTTCATCATTAATATGAGTGCTACGTTGTAAGTTCCTTCGAAATGCCTCCCTCCCGCCCATTTCCTAAAAGGCAACAAAATGCAACGCCTCTGGAAGCTGGCCAGCAAATGCAGCTTTCCATTTCCATCTCATCTTATTTCCTATGAAAATTAATACAAAATTCACTGCAAACACACTTTTTCTGTGGCTGTCACACACGAGTTTTCTAAACCATATTCTCAGACATTGTTAGTGATAGAAATGCATTTTTATGCATTTCATATGCATTCTATGCATAAAAATCTCATTTTTATGTCCAGAATTATGTCTACCATCTTTTCAAGTTACATTCCATCAAAAGTGTTTGATGTCAGCATGGCATAATGTGGAAGAAGATTACAAGAAAGCCACCACGCAGAGCATATCCACCCCTCTGCCCAGACACAGAGATAAAACTGTTATCCAAAAGGTGCAGATTTTCACCAGGGACAAACAAGAAGTGGTATAGGAGCGCTCAGGCCAGTTAGTCTAAGCATGGTACAGCCCCTGCTCCCAGCCCTGCCTCCAGCCATGTCTACAGACTTTTCCTGAAGAGGGAAGATAATCTCCTGCTGTAAATTATCTTAACGGCATATATAAGCACTTTTGAAGGCCGAGGCCACTTTATTGTACCATTACTTTGATGTGTTTTGACTCATAAGCAGCGCTATAGCCTTAACTATAAGGCCTTATTCTGGGTAAGACTATTCAAGCTGATTAATAGTTACAGTGGTTTAAGCACGGATTTTTTACTAAAGCGCTTGTGTTTATTCGGCACCTAGTGTCGTGCATGCAGTTTGTTTGGCTAGCAAGCCCTGAGACAACATAAACAGTCACTAATAACTAGCTATACCATGGATGAGCCATCTTCTTGCTGCTGATATTTGAACAGCTCTTTCAAGTGCATCTGTCAAAATGAATGCGTAACTGAATGTTATCCAATAAAACTGTAGAAAAATTGTGGCTGGATATGGACTACGGGAAGAAACAATGTGGGCTGCAGATGGATCACAGGTTGTCGGTTCCCCATTCCCTGAACCACAAACAAAGCAGAGAGAGTGAATAGAGACAGGGCCCAAAATAGCTGCTTCTTTCTACACGAAGTGGTAGCATTTCACAACAGTGTTAAAAATGTCACCAATGTATTTGTAAATATCCAGCACTGCCAGTGCTAGGTAAATTTTTCTGAACTTTACTCAACTTAAGTGCTTGGAGACTTAAGACTTTTTTTAACCATTTTAATGTATGCATCTCTGCTCTTTGTCAACAAGAGCAAATTCTTCTCAAGCCTTTCATCTCCTGTTTCATTATCATGTTGAAAAACATCTCTGTGGAATCGTAAGATTCAGCATGAAGTTTTACAGAAGTTATGCAGGCAGGTAAGCTCACATACTCTCACGCTGGAGAGTTACTTTTACCAGGTGTCAGCTGCTCATAGTAGATCTTGAAACACACAGATTTGCACATCTTGATTGCTTTATGTATTCATGGCTTTTAATATCAGGTAGGATAAATAAATACTGAATAACAGTATGTATTTTAGGGTAGTTATTTCCATATGAACCTCTACTCTAATTCTACATTAAATGCTAAAAAAAACCAGGCCCGCAAAAATTTCCTCTTTCTTCTTTTAAATCACACCAACACTATGCAGCATTCCTATCTCAAACAATGAAAGGCAAAGTCAGTAAAAAAGGTGCTACTTGCTACTTGCATTCTATCAATATTTAAGAACCTTCTTCCAGAATAAATTCCCCACTGTGCACTCTGTTTTACAAAAAAACTAATACAAAGGAAGGTCTAGACAGCCTATAATCTCTGGGATAAAAAAAAAATTATTACAGACAATCAAGCTGGTAAGCAATAAATAGATCAGAGGATAAGGCAACAGGTATTTATTCTGGTCTTATCAACAGAGCATGGTGCCAACTCCTGCTGGCTGTAAGTGATACAGCTGTGGTACCTCAACAGCAAGTGAACCCTCATACCGGCAGTGTTTATAAAGGCTCCTCTCCCTCCCCACACAAACACCATTAAAAACTTTAAGAATTATTTAACGGTACATTGGTTGCTCTTAAACAGCTGTGTAGTAGTAAATTACATTATTCAGAAATCCCATGAATAACACGAGAAAGGGATGTGCTTGGGAGGAAGCAGCTGGCAGAGCGTCCTGCAGGTGAGGCAGCAGCATCGCCATTGGGACCGAGCGCAGGGAGAGCCGGGGAGCTCGAGGAAAGTGCACAGAGCCACACAGGCATATCAGGTTGAGAATAACATATATATTCATCCCTCTCCCATTTCTGCTGCGCACAGTGCCTTGAAGGCACTCTTCTCCAACACATTGTAAGGGAAGAAGAAAAATAAAGTGCTGCAGCCTGTCTTGAAGATTTATTCACAGCTCTGTACGTGCAGTTGTGCACATCTGGTGCACTGTGCGTGAGCTTTCCTTTTCCTCCTAGCATGCTGTAGTAGGAAACGCAGTCCTGGATAAATATAAGTATTACCTCTATTAGCCTTTGTTCCCTGAGCAAGCTGAAATCATTACAGAGCTAGACTACGTTCCAAAAAAATTTTAAGTGCACATACCATCCAAAGCCTGAACTGTTAAACTGAAAATAAGAATAGCCTGTCTCCAAAGATCTTTCTAACAATGTAAAACACTGTTCCAGTGTTTTATCAACATTGCCAGCTCAAAACAGCTCAACCTTCTGTTTTTCTGTACTAAAGCAAATTGTGTGCAATTAAAGTGAAAGGTCTGGCAAAGAACTGTATTTGAGAGCAAACCTCTGATATCCGAGCTGCTGTACAGCCAAATAATATAGAGTATGACCCAAAGCCATAAAGAAGTAATCCACTACAGAAGGAAAGCAAGGAAATGGCTTCCTTCAGATGTTGCACAGAGAAGCTGTGCCAGGTGTCTGCTACCTGCTTGAAGCCTCCAGAGAAACTGTGCGTATCATCTTGTGACATTAGCACATGCTACCATGGTATCAAGCCCTTTGTCTGCAAAAGCTGCTATCTCAGAGCAGATTGTCAGTGACAATGATCATTTTCGCTTATTTTAGCAGAGTAACTGCAATTACTGGCATCAGCGGGTATCAGACTATATCCAGCAAAGGTGTTTGGCTTCAGAGCGCTAATTTAGTTCATGTCACTGAGACTAAGAAATACATTTTTGTTTCCCACAGCCTCTGATGAGTATCAGACTCTAGCTTCAGCCAGGTATTTTAGGGATTCTTGGAGCTGTGTAGAACTGCACATTTAATCACAGCCTCCTGCCATGACTTTGGTGAATGATTTGTCCAAACGTTAAAAACAGGATTATGGCTTATTGAATCAGAAGAGGACACTCAGCAAAAAAAAAAAACCTGGCCAGCAACTTACACACTGAAATGCTCCAAACAGCAGTACTGGCCAAGTCTGGTTTAGGTTTTTGGATGAAACATTGATTTTCAACTGGATATCCAAACGTCAGACTTTTGAGTGTTCACTTATAAACCACAAGCGAAACAAGCTGTCAGTAGACAACGTGCTGCCCTGTGTGAGTGTGTGCAGCAGCAGACTTCCACTGACACCACAGTCTGCTCCCTCTTCTAGGACGATTGACTTCAGTGTTGACACAGAGACATTTGAAGATCGCCCAGGCTAGAAAAGGCACATTGCTTAGCCACATCCTCTTTTAGCCAATCTGTTATGGATCTTCTCTTACTACCATCTGCGACTCCGTCTCTTCACTCTAGTTATTCCTTAGCTCTTTTGGTACCAATACTAATCCCTGAGTTATCTTGTCATGTTTACACACACTATTCTTCATGTGAAAGTAAGGCAAGAAAGAATCTCCTACTCACTTGAGGAGGCTCTACCTTTCATGTTCAGAGGGTCAAGAACCACCATATGAACAGAAAAAAGTCAAACATCCTGGGGCAACACTGTATCCAAATCAAGAGAGTTTTGTTTCGCCTGAAGGAACATGTGTTAGTCTAAATCAATGGCCTCAGCCATGCCAACATCCTGTATGTTTAACTTCATGAACTTTGAGTAATCCCATTGCAGTGCATATCATTAAGCATTTATTTAACGTTTTTCTGATTACTTACACATATAAATAAATTATTATAGGCTCCATTAATTAGCTTTGCTGAGGATTCTAATCCAAGAAATACTGCAAACACTAGAAGAAAAAAAGCAAGGATTTTGATTCAGCTAAGCATATTTTCAGGATCGTATAGAAAGAGATTCATGATGGGAAAAGCACAGCAGCTCAGTCTATAAGGAGTATAGATGATGATGGGTCAGATGCATGAAGGAATTAGAAAAGAAGTGAGACAGGAGGTCACAGGTAAGATCTAAGCATGGAATATTATAGCGGGGGTGTACCAAGCACCACACGCATGTGGTGGATGTAGTAATGAACTTTAAGCATATATATTATATATATCATTCTTCCCCAATACATATTGGAGTCTTTTTGTTTAAAAAATAAAGCCAAAGACCATTATTTTTATCTGTATTTTATGGATGAGGAAACAGAGGCACAGTAGAGTGCTCAAGAACATTTGAAGTGGCAGCCAGGGAAAGTGCACAACCCCTATACCACATGTCTGGTACAGGGCTGCTCTCGTTTAGATTCAAGCTATGTAGAATTCTGTGGCAATAAACTAAGGAAGAGGTCTAGGAGGCTAAGCACTAGCATTCTCCAATAGGAGCAAATCATGGGGAGGGAAAAGAAACATCTTCAGGAATGTATAAAAGAAATCCAGTAGACTGCAACAAAGGAAAAACTAGGTTTAACATCCTGGAAAAAGTAGCTTAACAAACCTCTCTGACATTTTCCATTGAAAGAGATAATAAACAAGACATGACACCTTCTGTGAGGAGTAACGTTTGTGGCAAAGCAGTGCATAATGCAGACATATTGTATAATAGCTATTTCATATGTTTAAATGTTATGAGTCTGTCATTTCTAAGAAGGTCTCCAGCTTTAATTCCTGTGTAACCTGGAGGAAGTCCTCAATCTGTTTTCTTACTTCTGTGCTTGCATTTATTTTCCATGACCTATTGAGCCTTCTAAGAAACACGTCATTACAATGACAGAATTAGTTATTTCGTGTCAGGAATGGGGTTTATGATTACAACAATTGTGTAACACTGTACCCTCCAGAGGAATGACTCTCTCACATCTAGTCTGTCACACGTTGCCATTTCCATCATGGGACTCGGAGCTAAAGACCATCTAGGAATCATCATCAAAGTCATCTAGGGAAGGAAAGACAGAGGTAAATCAGGGGTGAATTATGTACAAGTCTACAGTTAAATAATCTTACAGAATGTAAAATGCCATAAAGGCTATTTGTTCTGCTCCCAGAAGCTCATATAATGTCCTTTGAGAGAGTTAATACTACTTCCGTACTCAGAAACTCAGATACTTGGCTCAGACACTGTGTGACAGACTTTAGCTGGGACTCACTCACCCAGTGCTGGAACCAGTGCAGCTCTGGTCCAGCTTTCAGTTTAACCTTCTTATATGCTGCAAGTTGTGCATGATAAGCTGCGTATAGTTAAATGAGCGTTATTTTTTCATTTATTTCCTCATACTGCTCACTTGTTACTCAGCAGCCAACAGTTTTGCATAGGCTAAACCTTATACTATACTATACCTCATCCTAAAAAGTTCATGATTACTTTTTTTTTTAATATAAAAATAGTATGATATATATTCAGTTAAAGCAAAGACCTAAAAGGTTAAAAAAAAAAAAAATTGTAGCTTTAGTGGTGGCTTCTGTTCATATGTTTCCAACAGGGATAAATGACTGATTATATATTTGCCACACATAGAGACACATTAGTCACTCCTAATTGGAAAATATGAGTTGATGCTTAGGGGTTGCACACTATGGAAACCATGGGGTTTGTGCAGTACAGCCTTGGTAGCGCATTTGGCCCCACTGCAGGAACACCTTTTATTCTAATTACCATTCAGCACTCCAAGGCAAAAAACAGAGATCATTTTCAAATGAGCATATAAATTTTCCACTAAAGCTCATTTATAATTAGTATATAACAGGAGCATTTTTTTTTCTGCTACGTTCTCTCTGATTTGCATTATGAGAGGAAGCCTTTTTCCATGTAAATTAACTTAACCTTCCCAGAAATAGCTGCCCATTGACACTGTGCCATAGACTTTCCTTCTCAAATTAAGTTTGGAAAATTTAAAATCAAAAATGTTTAAACAGGAATAGAACAAATCAACAGAGAAGTAAGGAAGCAAAGAGCAGCTAAAACACAGAACTATCTTCCCAAGCACTTTTCTTGCTCACATTTTCACAACTCATATTCTGGTTTTCATCCTTTGTGGACTCATTCCTCAAGCCTAATTGTTAAGGTCTTGGTTTTACTCCCAAAAGAAGAGAAATAAGAGTAAATGTTCCTTGGACAGGACACAGCACCACCTAGCACAGTGCAAACTGTTCCTTCCTAACAATTAATAAATGGACCAGCATTAAACTATTCTGGTTTGAGTAGTGTAACATTTACTCACTAAATATGCTTGACTTGAGTTATTTCCTGAAGCAATCGAAACCTTCTCCAAAGAGCAGATATTCCAAACTGAATTCCTTCTGCAGCTATTTCATTGTCGTATAAAATCCTCTCGCAGCTTGAGAGACAATCTGCATGTCTATTCTGCTCTCCTCTCATAACCTAACTACCTTCATAAAGATTTCAAATGTTCATATACTTCAGATACTCATAGACCCAAGCTCTTCAGGGACACCAAAGCTGTGCAATACAGTACAGAATTCTTAGGAGGTCTAGATATGTGCATTTATAGCCTCTTCCAAAAATGAGTCATTTCATAATCCAACTATTAGTAATACAGTAAGTACCAAGACTAGGTTTCTGTGCAGCTCAATCTGCCTGTGATAGTCCAGCAAACTACTGTCCAAGACCATTAAATGGAAATACCAGATTTACTCGCTTATCCCCATCAATAACTATTTTCTTTTTTCTGTAGTAATTTAATAAAATATGGGGTGTGTGCATGATGTACAGTTTACAAGAAAGAAAATGAAAATGGTGTTGTCTACTAAACCTGCAGCCCTTCAGGAGCTTACAATTTTGATCACTGTATCTGGAAACAGCCTCTGAGAAGGTCAGATTGTGTCTTCCTTATAGTATAAAATAGAACTATCTGTTAAAAAATCAGATGACATTTCATATTCTTATTGTGTACATAGGGTGGAGCTGTTACTGTGGTCTTATAGGGCTAATAAAAATGCTCTAATATGAGACTCATGTATGATTAATTAACCTCTCTACCATAGTCTTTGTTGCTTGGTTTCCAACGCACAGCATTTGGTAGGGAACAGATGACTAGCTGCAAATATTGTAAATGTGTGCTGGGGGAATATTTGAACATTTGTTCAAATCTGTCTTAACGTTTTATGCTGCAACCCATCTCCATACTGTCTGAGCACAAAGTTCTCAAAAGAGAATTTTCATTTTACTGTGTTCGCAAGTCTTCCC
This sequence comes from Burhinus oedicnemus, assembly GCA_008921705.1. NCBI lineage: Eukaryota > Metazoa > Chordata > Aves > Charadriiformes > Burhinidae > Burhinus > Burhinus oedicnemus. Next base: position 785,281 of record VFFE01008521.1, on the reverse strand, counting down.
AAGTTCATTTCCCATAAAGATGAGGCACTCTCATTTCATTAGTGCAAAACCTTGCAAAAAGGTAGTATTTAGCTTAAGCTAGCTAAAAATGGTGTCAATTGCCACCTTTGAATTTTATATTGGTTATGAATTTTGCAGTCAGCACGGTGCTGGGTATTTGTATGATTCAGGCTGTGGTGTCATGTTTCCCAAACAGCCAACATAGTGGAACCTGAATGTTAGTTTAATTCATATTTATTGTCTATGCTCTTTAAAAATTATATGTTTGTAAGTTAGGTTATTAGGAAATAATCAACAGAAGCATTTACATAGCTGATGAACCAGGAATTATATCACAAACCACCAATGACACTTTGTGTAGTTTTTTAGTCCTGGCTGGATAATTCTTACCATAACCAACACACCCCAAAATTACATGTCACTTCTGGTTTGTAGTGAATTTAATAATGTTTCATCTCAAGTTATTAAGCAGGAAACAAAATAATATGACTTAAGAGATCAGTTACAAGGCACAAGTAACAGTTTCCAGATATGAAGCAATAAACTGAATGCCCATATTGAACCATTCAGGAAAAATCAATAGCTTTTGTAAATGTGTAAAAGTAACTTCAAGTTAGAATTTTGAAACCAACTAAAATGGGTTTCAGTTGCCTCAGTACACAAACCCAGTGACATTCTAGATGCCCCCAGGTATCTGAGACATCCATGGGTCTTGGCAGATATAACCCAGGACCCAGGGGGAACTCACATCCTTGCAGTAGATGCAAGTGGGAACACCCCTTGAAGATCTAAACTAGCAATAGGTGTCTGTGTTGAGGCAGCTGAACCATAATCTCATCATCTTAGATGACAAGCCATGGCAAAAAAGATGTCAGTTTCTCAAACTGTTAGCGAGAAAGAATCAGTCTTTACTATAATTAAAATTCTCTTGGCAAATTTTAAATACAAGATTAGATTTTAATACAGTAAAAACTAGGCCAGCTCTTCTCTTCTTGCCATGGTCAAAACTGCACCACTAGGACAGTGTTTTCTCTGTTCTCTTTACCTCTATTAGCTGTTCGTCTTTCTTTTATTGCCACCTGAAATAGAATCATACCTGAATTACTCAGACTACCTGTTGTGAGGATATAATGTGTTGGGTAGTCACATTTTTAGAAGTCAGTCCTGAAAATTTGTATGCATATTAAATGACTGAAGTACATTTTTCTTAACACTTCGATATATGCAGACATCTGAAATTACTCTTCACAATATCCTTTCAGGTTGTTACATTAGATCATGTCTTTTCTTTATGCAAAATTAGTCATCATATCTGAAGTGCATTTTCCAATAGTTATGAAGTTCACGAAGTATTATACTGTATTGAGTACAGAGGACTGACTACAGGACACATGAGACCATAAGAAAGTACTGACCTAAGCAATACACTATGTGATGCAAAGATCAATGTAGTAAATACATCTTTCCATTGGGGTGGGGTGGAAAGCAAAAAGAAACACATGATTTCTTGGCGAATCTTTCAGAAACCTGGGAACTGTTTAAAGCATTAAACAATAGAGCTCAGGAGGGGAATTCCTAAAGGAAGCCACTCCCTACAAAATGTATTTACAAGCAAGATGCCAAAGACTGGGGCCTCAGTGGCTGTGTGATTAGATGTTATGGAGTAGCGTATAATGCTAATAATATAAATGTGAGGCATACCTAGATGTGTGTAGGGGACTCTTTTCTAACCAATCCAAAAACCAAGTCAATTATTAATTTATTTAAATTTGTTGTTTTAGTATGTCCATTAGACCAAGACAGATCTTAGACCTGGATTGGAGCTCACCTCCCCAAAAACTCAGTGTATGGAGAGCTTGAGGTTGCTCAAGTTCGTTCATCCCTAACTAGAAGGGAAATACTGCAATGTTGATTTATAAAGGAAAAAGTGCTACTCCTCATTTACACCGTTACCACCAGTAAAAAGTTCTATCGCATTGACTAACTGTCACAGTAATTAAATTGCTACAGCACATAAAAATGGCCTTCCTGAAGATGGTGAGTTATATTCCCACTTCCTGAATCTTTCTCAGTAGTAAGGACCTTGCCAGCTTCCTTCTCTCCCAGAGTGAGTTACCTATAACTGCAGAAGTGATCTCCTGAGAAAAGGGGTGGAGGGGAAGTGAGTCTTACAGAGGCCCTAAGCATGGGCGCCCCGAGGAAGGGACGGATGCTACTCCATTTTGCGTCCTTCTGCTGCCCTCTCCCCAAATGACAGAGGGCTACAAGGGAGCAACAGATCAGCTGCCACAGATTTTGACCATCAGTCACGGAGGGATTTCCTGCCTCTGAAGTAACATGCAGTGTATCTTCTTCTACAGCTTCCCTTAGACTTACCCTCCTGTTAAACATACATCTTTTTTCAGACAACTCAAACTCTTGGCCTCTATACCATCCTGTGGAAAATGTGAAGTATTTTTAACAAACTTGCATAACAGCTACAAAAGACAGTCAGGAAACAGAAAACTATAATTTGCTCTTGCAAGGATTTGGAAGCACTTTTGTGATCTTGCTGCCCTGATTTAAACTCATTGCTATAAAGCCAAGATCCTGCCAGCTATAAAGAGCTTTGATTTTATTTTTCATGCACTTATCACGACCTCATTTTGCAAAGTGCCAAGTAGATTTGTTCATTCATAACCCATCTTGATGCAGTGGATGGCAGCAGGGGGTGGTTTTGGGGTAGAGGGGTTAGTTTTAGTACATTTGATTAGTTTAATGGGACATAATGTTCTTTTCTATCTTTTCCTACTTTAAATATTCTAATTCATTCTATATAAAAAAAAATCAATAGCAATCTGTCAAGGGCTGCAATTACATTTTAAATTGGGATGAAAAAGTGTGTCTGTGTGTATATGTGTGTGTGTGTTTATAAGCAAGAGGAATCATTTACATAATAACTGATGGTAATAATAACTCTCAGATACAATCTTTATACCCCATACTCTATCCCTTGCTTGTAATTTTTACAGGGCTGCTTCTTTCTGTGCAGTACAACTGAAAATGTAGAAATTTTAATTCTGCAGTTTTTAGTCAACTATCAGACAATAAATGCTGATACCACTTTGTCCTTAGAAATTTACACTGCTATCATCAGCTGCTATCTGGCAAAGTCTCCCAAACTGAGAGTGATTGAAAACCTCCAGAGCAAACCCATGCTCGTGACTAGTGAGGGTTTTCTAGGCTTATGTTTTTTTCATCAATTGGAACCACTGGTCTGCTATGGATTCTGCTAAAGAACATACAAATTAGGAGTACTTTTTTTCTAACTTCTAATAAACTTATCCAAATATTAAACTTTTAGAGAGTATAAATAAAACGCCTGTCTTTAAATATCAAAAAATTTAAATGTTTCCAAATGAAAGAGTTTACTTCAATAAGACCAAAATATTTTATTTGAAAACCAAAATATGTTTTTAAATCAGAATTTGTCTTTTCAAATTTGAGGCCTGTATAATAGAAAGAGAAATAAAAAAAATAAAGTGTCTCAAGATGTACAAGTTTTAGAAGTTACTAAAAATGAAAGGTTTTTTTATTTTTCCCATTTTGCCAGAAGGTCCCCTCTAAAAATCCAGTTTGGATCTACCTTATACACAATTTATCCCACAATATCAAAAATGCATTTTTCCTCCTATTCAGTGTATAAGATCTAGTTTGACAGGTGACAAGTAGGAAAATAGATGTCATTCATTCCCTTTGTCTTTCCAAATGCTGAAGACAGGATGTTCCTTGGTAGGCCTTTCAATTGCAGGAAAGCATAGCATCCACTCAGGAAAGAACATAAGGAGAAGTATAAAGTTAATGATTTATGCAACTGCTTTCCTTAATATGTAGGTGGCTTATATATCATAAGGATCACCGTAACGGCTTTTCCTCTGCCTCAAACATTTATTCCATTTCAAAGATCCTATTCAGAATCCACCATATCACTCAGCCTTCATGTTCATGTACGGTTGAACTCTGTGATCTTAAAGGTCTCTTCTGACCCAAAAAATTCTATAATTCTGTGATTCAAAGGACCACGTCTGGCTCCGTCTGAACATAAGAGAGGAGCAATTCTTCCCCAATACAGATTCTTGGCCTCAGAGTGTGTCAAATATAGTGCTTATAAAGCCCATTTGACCTGGAATGACTGTTGTCTTTAAGGAATATGTAACTAAAAGTTATGACATTAATGGCATGGTAGAAGAGTCTCTTTTTCAGGTAGGCAGACAATTTGCCACTATAAGATAAATTTGACTCTAGACTTCAGCCAAGCATTTTGACAGGTAGTGTTATGTTATTGGTCTTATCACAGTTCTGCCGAAAAAGCTGCTCAGTATTCTGAGTAGCCAACCCTGCCTTCTTTCAGCTCAAAAAATCACCACTTCAGTGTATGTTAAAATAATTTTTGCAATAGTAATCAGCAGCCGCTGCAGAAAATGAGTTTTACCGTTAAATAATCACACCCTTGAGAGGCTGTGGGCGCACAGCTGGCTCTCAGCTGGCTTCAAACAGCTGAAATGTAACTATTGCAGAGAAACCATACCTCTTGTCTTTGAGTATAAATTAAAACTAAAATAGTAAAAAAAATTTTTAACATTTATTTTGCGACATCTGGTATATGTGCAAAGCTGCATACCCATACTCACTAAATATGGAAGATAGTATTCCATAACACTGTATAAATACATCATGACAACACACAAGAGCAGATTAACCTATATTATTAAAATGGTTTGGGCTTTGGTTTTCTTTGTTCGGTGAGAAAAGAGAAATATTGATGCCAGCAATATTCTTCCAAACACAATCAAACAAACTGTGTGTCTTTTGTATCAGGATTAAATACCCAATGGAGCACAATAAATCACACCCTGAGTTTTGCCCAGAAATGAGAGATGTACCTGCTGGCGCCTGTACCTGACATAACTAGGTAGACCAGGTGCCCAGGTAGAAAGGGGGCTTCCCAACACAGCTCCCTGAAGCCAGGATCGGGAGCGAGCAATGGCTGTGCCATAGAAGCTGTGCTGCCTGGCAAGCTATGTGATGACTCTGGGGGAAGCAGGCACCTCTCTAAACCCTCCTCTGTCCTGCAAGAAACCTCCTCCCATCTCCCCCCTGTAATAGTTTTCCGTTGTCCAGGGTCTCCCCAGCTACAAGAAGGGAAGACAAGGTCAGGAGTCCAACAAGAGTGGAGGGCTCTGATGGCATGATATTTGTCAGGCTACAAAAGCCAGTTGTTGCCCTCTCAGATGTAAGCTAAGTGGGCAGTCTCCCTGAAACCTGTACCCTGCACAGCTGCATACTTTGCTTTCTGGACCTCCTGGCTGTCCTGAGGAGCCCAATCTATCACTGCATTTGAACAGAGCCCAGTGTGGGCCACCAGGTGTGGGTGAGGACAAGGAGAAGGTGACTATTGTTAGCTTCCTAGCCATTCTTATTTCCTAGCCTTAACTAAAGGTTCAGGAAGATTTACCCACCAGAATATGCCCTGGAAGCAAACCTCAGAAATTCATATTCCAGAGGCGAATAGGCAACAGGAGAGTCCTGGTTCATACTCCGAGTGGTAACACTGATCCATGGGATTTATGCAGCTGTCCTGTAGGTTCTGTTCAGCCTGCTGAACTCTACCTTTTCCAAGACAGAACTGCACAGTGTTGTTAATAATATACCTGTTCTGAAACTGCAATAAGGCCGCTGAAGGGAATTTGATTTATCAAGATAATCATCTCCTGGAGGGAAATAAAGGCACCTGGCTGCCTTCTGCAGTCAAAATTTAATATTAACTTTAATAACAATCCCCTCCCCCTGCCTCACATAATGCTTACTTAATAATTTAATTATCCAGATAATCTTCACACACAGTTTATGTTTTTACTTCTAACTGGATGCCTTAATAGAGCTCACATTACTGTTTATCACAAACACCCAGAAGCAGCACTCTCTTTGCACTGCAAAGTTCTTGCAGAGGCACAGTGCCATGCTGTGGAATTTGCTTAACTGTGGAAATAGCTATCTCACACCAAACGGTTTTGATCAAGAAGCACTGTCTAGCTACTCGTTTAGGTTATGTTCAGCAAGATATTTAGACTCATACCCACTGTTTGAGCCTTAGAAAAGTCCCACAGACTCCCCTAACTGGTTAATTAAGATTAACTCAGTGCTTCAAAGATACAGTCAGAGCTTGTAACTGCTGAACTAGGACTTTGTTTTCCTAAGGTTCTGCCTTTTGGATGAGTGACAGTACGTGTTGGTGTTTGTTGGGGGTGTTGTCCTGGCTGTGTATGGGTGAAATGAGGACCTGCAGGTGTTCCTTATGCTATGGATATAGATCTTAATGTTTCGCCATTAGAAATCACAAAAATTCTTAATGACAGCATTTAGATCTTCATTCACCTCTCTGATAGTCTCTTTTTCTGACCACGTGTCAAAATCTAACCCTTCAAGAGAAACAAGTGTCTGAACTCAAAACGATGCAGGACGGATGAACAAAGCGATTGTGTTCTGAAATTTCCCAAATCAGCATAAAGATTACTTACAAATTGATCATTTTGCCAGTCATATTTCTGCAACAGCATGGTTTTTTATGGTGGAAATTGTTTACTTGTTTCCTCTGCTATGCTTAGGACATAAGTTTTTCTTCTTTTGCGAAGAGTCCTGGCCATTATCTCTAACCAAAAGAGTGCATTTGGACAATATCAATTTGTATGCTAATAATACTGCTTTCAATTGTACCTATGCTAATACATGAGACCGGGTTATAGCCCATTCCCATTTCTTCTCTTTTAAGACACTTGAAGAGTGATAGTTCTAAAGATTATGGAATCTCTTCTCATTTCCTCTTCTCAGCATTGCCAAAGTCTTTATTACCTAGCTGCTTCAGCTCATATTGAAAACTATTCAAAAAACTCAGAGACTCCTTGCACACACTCATGAAATTTGTATACAGCAAAAATTGTGTTTGCTTTAGGCGTAACATATGCTTCCTGTTTATTAGTGCAAGTTTTTAGTACTTTTGCTTCATCTTGAATGATGCTGAAATGTTAAGAACACACCTTCTTTTCTTTTTTTGCAGTCCAACCCACCAGCAGCCCTACTGGTGGAGTTTCTTTCTTTGGTTGAGGCTTGCACAGCCCAGAAAATACCTTGCATACTTTCATGGATAAGCCATGGGAAGCTGTCCAAACTTTATTCAGGGTACAAATATCCCAGCACTGTCCTGGGAATGTATGGCAACCCTATGTCTGTTCTCCTACAGTCAGAATAATTCATTTCAGAAGACAAAGAACTACCGAAAGGGTTTGTTTAAATAGGAACTTGAATCATAATTCAGTGTGAACATGAAATGTAAAGCTGGAAACTGTTGCGGAGCTAGAATTAACTTTGGTAGCAAGGTTTTTGCCAGTGTAATAGTAGAGGTCTTACTGTTAGAAAATTCACCTGTAGAAGGCTGAAAAACATCCGTATAGAAGAAAATTTTCCCAGTAAGGTGAGCCTGTTCTGGTACAATGTGTTGACTTTATACAAACTTTGGACAGCTTTCACAATCACAGCCTATAAATGAATCTAATAAGAACTCAAATTATTCATTTTCAGGATAATATTCCTCAGTTTCTACAGCACCAGTCTTTCAGGTAGAAGTCCTTTGACTCCCTCTCACCCACCTGGCTCCATTCCCATAGCAAAATCACACCCATTAGCCATAATACAGATTTAAAATATAAGTCTACTTTCACCGTAAAAAAGATTTTTATATATGTGTGTGTATATATATATATATAAAATTGAGGATTTCTCTCTTTTTGATATTCACTAAGTTGCTGAACACGAACTGAGTACCAACTTTGGCTGTGTCTGCAGTAGTAAGAGACAAGAAACAACCAGAGTGGAAGACACAGTGCTGAGGACCCGACACTTGTTTAGGGACTTCTACATCAGACTAGCTGTAATCAATTCCCAGAGGCTGAATGTGCATTAGCGGCAGGAGCACGAGGTGCAATCCTGTAGTGCACCATCTGGTCTCTTTTATCTGAAAGGAACCCATTTCTGTGAACCTGCTCTTGAATGTGTGAACAAAAACACACTAAATGGACTTGATCAGATTTGCTTCAAAAGCACGGTCCAGATCCAAATTAAAATAGTAATGTAGATGCAGTCTTCGCAGTCCAGAGGTGGCTGTATTTTGGGAGCTAGGCAGAATTTAGGTGCTGCCCCTCTTGGTTTCTAGCCAGCAATCAGTCACACGTACCCAAGTGTGCTCCACTTTTCTCATTTATCTGCCCTCCACTCAGCACACTCTGCACTCTGAAACTAGTGAAAAGCTTATTTAATTGTCGAAGGACTTCACCGTTCGACTAAGGGACAAAAGTACATTGATACCAATCCAGTACTTTATCAGGAGGGATGCGATGCATAGAAGTTAGTAGTGGAAAGCAGAAAGTTAGGACTATATAGAGAAAATGAAAATGTGTAACATTTACATAAACAGATTCCCTTGCTGAAAGGGAAATCATAAACTTCTCTCCTTCTCTTGATGAAACTGACTAAAAATTTAGGATTCATTTTTTCCAGGTAAAAAAGTCTTACTGAGAACACATTTTAACAGGAAGCTTTGTATTTTTATCTAACAGCCCTGAAAAGCACCAAAACAAAAATTTTAGTGATCAAAGCCAAACACAAATTCTTATCTTTAAAATTCCCCCGCAAATCTATCTGTAGTTAGCTGAAAAATAAACTAAAATAAAATATTAAAATAAAATTTAAAAACCTGGGCCTCTGGGATTTTTGCAGCTGTAATCACATAAAAAACTATAATTAAGAAATTACATGTTTGAGGCTGAAAATGCAAATGATTCATGTTTGTCTAAAGCACAACTTCAAATGACATTGCAGTGTTCTTGCCGTTTTATGCAGTACTTTATGTTACTGACTCTGGTTTTCCTGTCTGCTTTCTTTCTCTATTTTTTAACAGCCTTTTATTTCCTGTTCTTGCCTTGTAAGGTAATATTTTCATCGCTTTCTTCTGAAAGGAGACTGCAAGATGTTCACAGCAATCAAGTGTAATGGGGCATGTTCTTTGAACATTTAAAGAAGGAGCTAGCACAAAAGGAAATAGAAAACAATGACAGAAAAGGCTGATTAGCTGAAGCCAAACTGAGGATGAGTCAGCTGGGGCCTGTGAAATACTCTCCAGCATCATGATCAGCTATGTCCAAATTAGGGCATACCAAGAACCAAAGTAAAGGAAATGTCTGCTTCCTCTGGTGGTCAAATATATTCAGGTGCCTCTTTTCATTTTAAGGAAATTTTAAGTAAAAAGCAGTGTCAGCACCATCAGAATTTTAACTTTCTTCCTCCACTTTTATCTGCACCACACTAGCATAAATGTGTTCCCCAATCTGGCAAGCTGCCATGCTCAAAATCCAACCTGTAAGGATATGGTCCATTTTTAAAGTACTCAGTACTTAGCTCAGTAGCCCAGAAGCTTCCCAGCATCTGTGTTCTTTGGGGAAACTGATCCCTGGTCCCAAAAGTGAAGGCTTGTTTAGGAAACCTAGTGTGCAAAAATCTGGTGACCAGAGCAGAACAAACAAATGCAGCAGCTGCTAAATGCAATCACCCTCTCCGCTTAATGAAGGAGCTCTTCCCCAGCTCTTTCCATGTTTCCCACTCCTTCCACATGTCCTCCCGGTGAAAGCCGTGGAGATAAGGTCCTTGGGGTCACCTACAACTTTGTTGGCCTCTTGTTTCTGTCCTTCTGGGACAGAAATCTAACTAGTATTGTTGTCCCTCCCTTAAGTTTTGGATACAAACACACATTTCTGGGAGGACTCTCCTTGGTGTAAGGTATCTTGTAGGCTCTGGATGTATTGCTGTCAAATGTTACACAAAGTAATCTCTGGTGTTTTGTCAACCATACATGGCACAAAACAAGCCCAGTAAAATATTTCCTTATCCAGACATATTAGAAGACCCTGGTCCTCCCCTGTTCCACTCACTGTCACAGACATCACATAAATGAGCAGTTAAAAGACAGCCCCGAGAAGCCTGTCTTGCGACTTGAGATATCATAAAAATAACTCAGATTTATTTAAGCACAGTCTTTTTTGTTTAGTAAGTATTTTTTTCCAATTTATAGATAATATATCTACTGTGTATTAAAAAAAAGGCTGATATGAATTTTTATGGTAATAGGTATTTATTTATACATATACTCAGTATTCTGCAAGCACAAGTAAGTGTACTTACCATTAAATCAGTGGGGCTAAGTTTGCATTCTGGATCTGCTTTAAATGGTGTCAGGGAAGTTCTGTGCATGTGAGTCAGGAACATAACTAGGAAATAAACCATGCTTCCTTGTTGTCATGTCAGGTATGAGAACATAACTGATTTTAGTGTTATAAGAGTATATTTGAAATGACTTATTGTAAATGTCTGACCTTTCTGAGAGCTGAGAAATTAAAATGTATTTAATAGCTAGGGTGAAATGCATTAATTTTTGTTTAAAAAATGTATTGAAGGACAAATTTTCAAGTTGCAAATCCAGCACAAAGCTTAGAGAAGTTGGTATAAGCGTCTTTCAGACTATCCATTTCCAGCAACACTCCACTGCTCACCTTAAACCCTTCCAGTCTTCCATCCTCCACTAAAAACACACCCAGAGGGGGCTGAATTCCTTCCTGCTATTTAAAAAACCAGAACACATCCTCTTACTCCCATGCTTCTTGTGCTATTTGCTTTATTTCTCTTTCACCGTTGTCTTCTTGGATAATTGTCTTGATTTCAGTGATTTTCTGGCACTAATGACACTCATCAGAGATACTTGCTTTTGCATGTCCAGCTGATCTCCTCGCAGACTGCCCGCATTTCGCAGCAGGGCCCGGCACAGGAACACGTCAGGGATCCAGCAGTGCAGTACAGCGCAGCACTGGCTGCACTTGCCTGACAAGGCAAAAGGCAGACCGATCCTCTTTGCACAGCGTTGTGCTTGAAGCCATGCTCCTTAAGATGCTATTTGCATGGCGTTGTGCTTGAAGCTCACGCTTCCTTCAAGGAAGCAGAGCTCCTTCCTTGGACTCACCTCCCTGTGAACACAGCGAGGCTGTTTGGGAGCAGAGCTGTCTTATGTCCTATCACCTGGGGTAGGTGACTCCTGCACCTCCCCTGCTCACCCAGTCATAGCTGGATTCCTTCAGTTCTTGCCAGCATAGGCATCCTCACTAATAACTGGAGTTAGAGAGCACATATTATCCGTGGGGACAGTAAGATGAGCACAGTCTGAAGTGTGGAACACAACTGACTTAAGCTGTGTCCTATGTCTCCAGTACAGAGAGCACGATGAGCGTGAGCTTCTTGAGACGCTGAGGTTAAAATATAACAATTTCTGGAATATCCAGTTTAAAACCAGTTTATTGGTTGGTGCTAGTAGCTGAAGGCTCCCTTCACTCTCTCCCTTTCAAGTTCTCTCTTCTAGTCTTAAGCACCTTGTTGTAATACTGAAGGCTCATGATTATAGGTTCTGACATAGCCTTAGCCTCTAATCATCACCTAAAATGTTACGTGGTTCAAGAGGTGCAGGGTCAGTAGGCATGGTCCTAGCTGAAAGGATGAGATGATATGGAACAGATTGCTTTTATTATACCTTTTATTGTCTCGACTCAACCACCTCCAGCTATTTTTCCAAGGCAAAACATCCTATAGTTACAGGTTTCTCAAGTAATGTCAAACTGATGGCAAATTGTGTAAATATATGCTGGTGACTGAGTCCTGCAAAAAATGATCCTTAGTAAGAAGATTTTATATTGTAGAAAATAAGAAAAAAATCCAGTCAAAAAATTCATATAATCAGAATCTAATTACTAGTTTCCTTCACTGAGTTTGTAGCTAGTGAAGTGAATATCAGGTATACACTAGGTCTTGGGTCCGAGAGCTAAAGAAAGGTGCAGTGTGGGCTTTCTCTCTGTTCAATCATTTTCATCACTTTAATATTTAACATGGTGTTTTTGAGGGTCATGTGTGCTATGCAGTCAGCCTTAATGACAAGGAATGGTGAAGAAAGTAACTTCCTTGCTAAATATCAAAAAGAATTATACTAAAAGATCAAGATGGGAAAAAAAGGAGCTCACAACTGTGAGCAGAGGAGGAATGAACAAGGTTAAAAGAGTAACAGCTTTTCCTTTTTTTAACCACTCTGTATGTGTGTGTGTGTATGTGAATACCTACCAAAAAACTTGTGAGGAAGGCACTGCCACTTTTGAGACCATGGGACGAGTTCAGGGACAGAGGAGACAGAAAGATAGACACTTAGAAAAAATCACATTAAAACTATCATACTCCACCTACCCAAGAGGACTGGGACAGATGCCGGAAACAGACATATATGACCTGTGGGAGGATGGTTAAATATTGAAGAAAAGTAGAATAATGTCAAAAACGGTTAGCATCAAATTAATTTGACAAAGTTTCAGTGGCAGAAGGGAGTTATTCCAGGCTTCTCAAGTCAGTGGAAAAGTGATGGAGGAACAGAGGGAGTAGAGAAGGGGATTTAGGAATCATTCTAATCTAATGAGATTTTTCTCAGGTAACTCTGCTTTACTGTTGTGTTTTATTGGTCTTGTGGGTTGTTTTTCAGAAAGTCTCTGTCCTCTTTCCTTTTCTCTTCCAAGCTCAGGCAAAGTTTTCCAAGAGCAATGTCTTCCCAGTGGACAACATGCATGAGGGCTGTGTGTACACAAGGATGCAAGTCTTGTAGAGGACTATGCTGTACACAGTCCTCCTGCTGAGGTGTGCCTGTTGTATGCAGATGTGCAGGACACATCACCGTGTTGCACAGGGTGGCCACACTTTCCCAGGTGCCCTGCGGCTGGTAAGCAAGTATAGAGACAACTCACTATCCAAAGAATAAACAAGTTGAGCTAAGAAGCAGAAAAAGCAAATGCTAACCTTCCTTTCAGAAGCCCTGCATGTTTATTGTCACCTACAGTTTTATTAATGAGCGCAACTAGCTGTATTCAAACACAATGCTGTAAAATTTAATTGGGCAAATGTAGTGAGCGTTAGCTGGAGCTGTTTCTAGTCATGTATAATTACATGAAGCTCATACTTCAATAATTAGCAAGGCAAAATGAAATCATTTTACAATTAGAGAAGTTCTGATTTCACCTTTCCTGTCATAGATCCTCATTTAATTTAGAGTCTTATTTACTGACAGTCCCACTCCATTAGATATAGAAGACGTTCCCTCACCCATTAGGATATTTTAAAATGAGGCAATATATCCAAGAAGACCTAAGAAAGTGAATATGTCCCAAAATGTGTCTTCTTGTCCTGGATTAGCTTTTCTAACCGGTCAAAGAGCCAAGTGGTAGAAGCACCTGCCACTGGTGGAAAACAAAGTCCTTCTTAGGGCAGCCAACGTCCCCCAGCGTTCCTTGGCATTCGCCAAGCTCCCATCAGAGCCTCTTACCTCCTCACAGCACAGCCAGGAGCCCTTTCCTCTTTTTTCCAGAGCCTGGGCTGTGGATAACAGTTAGAATTCTATGATTCTAAACCTTTCCAACCAGTACCTACTTCCCTAACCTATCTCTGCAAAGTAACACAAGATAAATAACTGTTATCTTTCATGACAGCTAACATTCACCATTCTTCTTTCTCTCTCTGAGACATTAGATGTAGAATTAGCAAGTCCAAATAACACTTGAAATATTTGCCAAACAGGAGAAGAATTAAAACATTGAAAGTGAGATAAAACTATGCTCAGAATTTCTGAGAAAATAGAGATACTTAAAATCACAGAAACATTAAAAGCTTTAGTGCTCCACAGCTTAAAACCATTCTGGAAACACAGAAGGATAGTTGGTTGTTTTTTATTTTATCACTTCAGAGAAAAAGCCTTCAGAGGATAAGCCTCTGTCTTTTCCCCTGTTCCTCCTAGTATACACCATGCCTTCAATTCTTATTTCACTTTGTAAGAGTCATTTACTGTATCTTCAATTATTCTAAGAAAGTGCACTGTAAAGTTCTATATCTTAACATCTTCTTAATGCAGCCAGGATGACATCAGCTGTCTGTAAGTAAAATGTCCCTTCCAAACTTGCACCACTCAAACTCTGAAAGTTAATGACAGAGAATGCAACACACCTTCATTTTCCCGCTCATTCTAGAACCAAATTAACAACATTCTTGGTAGTGGGTTAGCCAAATTAGAGACTTGTAATATCCTAGTACTCCTCTCAATCTTTATTGCTAAGAGGAATGATAAAGCATGTGGAGGTTTGGGGGTGGTTTTTGGCTACTAAGACAGCTAATATCATAATTACATACATAATCCCTTAGATCAAACAGACACTAATTTGTTATTTCATCCCTTCATTATGACCTAGTGATCTTTGAGAATACGAATTGTTTGAAATGAGAAGGGATTACCCTCTGCATTGGGGATGCCTGCAACAGGAGATTTAGGGAAGCAATCCTGCCAGCTTTGGCAAAGGCATTTTGCTGAAGGAGAGCATCGTGCAGCAAGAGCTATCTCAGCACCCCTAATACCTTTATATTAGACATAGTCTCAATGGGCAATATGTGATTAATAGGTATTATTCCCTTATTTCAGACAGGAATATAATATTTCGTGGATAGTGACTGCACATCAGTAGATGCACATAAACCATGATTATGGGCAGTCTATTGACCCAGTAGGCACTAGCAACTGATAAACTGCTAATTGAAAGGTATATTTATTATTCATTTGTACAGCACTTACAAATGAAACCTTGAAATAAAGTGTGAGTATCTTCCGTCACAGGATGTTAATCACCATCAGAGTTAAGATCCAACAGACATCTTCATGGCTGATAGTGTTTTGGTATTTTTGTCTGCAGAAAGCCTTGAGTTTAATTTTATGCCTGTCATAGGAAAGATACTACCAGCCACTGTTGCATGTTCATGGTGAATAAATCATACTATGCCTGACAGAAATTCTGTAATTTCTTTGTCATGGAGTTTAATACTGAATATAAAACACAGTTCTGTTGAGCTATCAAGTATGACTTAATAGAGCGTTTCTGCCTTTATTGAAAATTATTTCTTCTCTTAATTGCTTTTCATTAAATTTTTATTATTGGTAAGGGGACATTACACTTTTCTAATAAAACAAAAGAAATCTTATTTTCCTGGCTTGCTTTTTACTACCATTTGGATCAATTCAGACAAGTCCCATTTTCCTCTGAGGAAGATGAAGTTGCACCTCCCAAACGAGTTGTGTAATGGACCAATGAGTAAACCAATGCAAGTCATGAGCAGATCAATGTGATTCTGATTCACTATAAATGCCAAAGTAAAATCAGGAGGATATTTTTTAAGAGAAGAAGAAAGCCTCCCTAATATGACGGGTGGGTTCATTGTGGCAATTCTGAAGTCAGCAAGCAATTGGTAGTCAGCAGGCCAAGAATAGCTTTTAAAAATTGTCATGCTCTAGAAATAATACTTCATTTCACAGAATCACAGAATCACAGGGGTTGGAAGGGACCTCTGGAGATCATCTAGTCCAACCCCACTGCCAGAGCAGGGACACCTAGAGCAGGTTGCACAGGATGGCATCCAGGTGGGTTTGGAAGGTCTCCAGAGTCGGAGACTCCACCACCTCTCTAGGCAGCCTGTTCCAGTGCTCTGCCACCTGCAAAGGAAAGAAGTTCCTCCTCATGTTTAGATGCAACTTCCTATGGTCAAGTTTGTGCCCATTACCTCTTGTGCTGTCACTGGGCACCACTGCAAAAAGACTGGTGCCATCCTCCCGGCACCCTCCCTTTAAGTATCTGTAAGCATTGATGAGATGCCCCCTCAGCCTTCTCTTCTCCAGACTAAAAAGACCCAAGTCCCTCAGCCTTTCCTCATAAGAAAGGTGTTCCAGCCCCCTAATCATCATTTCCTCCTACTATTAGTGAGGTCTCTGCTGCTTGTTAAAGGAGAAGCACTGCCCAAACATTCACACACCATTGAAGGCATCCCACACAGACCACACGACTCTTTCACTGCTCAGACCAAGGTCCCTTCGCAGCAGGAGACTCCCATGAGTCAACGGGTGCCTTCCAACTCTTCACACACACACACGCTTACTCTCAGGCACGCTTCCTCCTTCCTTAGGCTCAACCCTAGGTTTCCCACAGCTTAGTTTCAGACATCGGATTATATAAAAATAAATGATTTAATTGAAATGTACAGCAGCAGAGTCAGCTAGCTAGGTGCCTCCAGAGAGGGACCTTGAACAAAGGAATCCCTGGGCAATTATACCCTTGCAGTCTATGCATCAGTGCCTCACGTGCTCTTCACACACACCACCTGGTCCAATGGAAATGTAGTCTGGGGTCTTCTTATGCCTTTTTGGATTCTTTGTCTGTCTCCAGGTGGGCCATTAACTCTTCTTATCTTGGCAAGCTGCGCTCTCCACTGATGGTAATAGCTTCCTTGTCTCCCAGTTTGTACCAGTCTCCAGGCCTTCTTGTATATAACTAAGTAGAAGTTCAAAACAAGTTCAACAGCTTGCGGCCTAAGGCTTCAGCAACTTTAGCTACTTTTGCTAAGTGAGTTCTGTATAAGTAGTACATCAACGCAGCCTGGCACTAAATGATTAACTCTAAGTGATTAATTTTATTTACACTGCACCACTAATATTCCCTATTCCTTTACAACACTGGTATTACAAGGCAGATTTTTTTATTTCAGTACTTCATACAATAAAGCACTTGGTGCATGGCTATACGAAAGGGTAGTGATTAGATAGCTAACTGGCATCATTAGAGAGTAGGAGTAGCAGAAACTGTTTAGACTTAGATTACATTTGCAACATGTCCATTGTTCCCTTGAACCTTCAGGACTGCATACATTATTGTGAGAAAGTGACAGGCCACAGAAACAAGTATCCAAACAGCAAGCCTTAAGACATTTGCCACTACTAGACAGAGTCCTTGGCAATAGTAAGTAGAGAAATAGGGTAATTCAGAGCAGGAGTCTTACTTGGGTGCTCCACATCACCCCCAGGAAAACTTTGTCCTTCCGCACTGGCTCCTGTTGGGCTCCACTTTACCTAACTAGGTACGTAAGTTAAATGTCAAAAATTATCAGTCAATATCCCCATTCTCCCTTTAACATATTGTGGTACAGCAGACACCATGCAAGTGAACATGTCTGAAGTTTGTAGCATCATACATTTCAGACACCTTGCCCCGTAAAGGGAACACCTACATTTCCTATGAAGTCAGTGATGGAGACAGACACCTCTGAAGACCTCTGGAAAGAGATCTGGAACCAAGTCCACCAAGAGATTCCCCAGGCAGCTGTTCCTCCCTGGTGTCTATGAAAGGAACCAACAGACAACGCTGTGCACCAGCCTCAACCTCTGGGAATCCAACTGCTTCATCATCTTCTGAGAATAGAAACCTAGTGGAACACGGCTAGGTATTTTTAAAAAAAAAAAATAAAAACAGAGAAGGCAACAAAGGCAGCAATATCCTGCCTGGTGATTAGTATACTTATGGGGGAAGTAAGAGTCATGGGTTTTAGTATTCCTCAGCTACAGAGGTAGGAAGAGAGGTAACACTCTTAATACCTCTACAGAAGACATGCCATTGCCAAGGAGGTAAGTCATGGCTGGAGGTAAGTCCTGGCCAGAGGTAAGTCCTGGCCAGAAGTAAGCAAGAGTGGTTCTCACTTTTATCAAGAAGTGAGCAGGACTGTGATTTTCAGTCTTGCTGCCTGGAGTGTGTAGGCTTTTTATGTAACACCAGCTGTGGGAAATATGCAGGAACAGCCTGTTCTCTGGGACCAGACCAGGTGTCCTTCCTCCCTGAGGCAATAGACAGCCTCCTTTAATTTTCTCTTCTGTCATTTTCAGCTTATCCAAAGAAAGCCCATTTCCAGCTGCTAGAGGCAGAGATGACTTTTACTGTGACTGCTCTTCAGCTGGGTCTTCGGGTATTTGCATGTATTTTGGCAGTACTGTATTCCACTTCACTTGTGCACAGAAGGCAGAAATATCCACTGACACCCTTTCTGCCTGCTGAGCTTCAGTTGCAAAATGTGCCCGTATATCAGGTACGCTCTCCCCCCAACATGGGCATTTCGCACTGTGCATTGGCAAACCATGATCACCAACCACACAGTTTTCAAGAAGAGAAGTTTTCTGTGCCTGTAGACAGGCCAGATTTCTCTGGGAACGTCTGTGTGTTTTAAACGTGTAAACCCCAATTTAGCAGGCTGAAATCTTTCAGTGAGTGTACGAGTGATTATATTATTGCCTGTGCTTTTTCTTTGAACCTAAGTGTGCAGTTTGTAACTCACACCAAAGCTGAAGTCTTTGAATTCTTTGGACATAGCTCCAAGCCAGCCTTCATTAATTAAGTAGCTGATGTGGTTGTGCTACATGCCAACGGTAGACAAGAGAAGTGTGTTGTAACAATTACACCTGTCTGCTCTTCAAACAGAATTATCTCTGAAAGGGATTTACCACTGAATTTGATTGCTTTCCATGTGAAATCAATAACCACAGTCTAGTCCCTAATAGGCTTTCTGAAGTCTCTATTTCTCCCCCTTTTGAGGGTACAAGCATGTTATTTTTTTCCTAGTAATTGTATTTTATTGGCTTGTTAGCCTTATAATCCAGTTATTTTTTGTAATTTCTAATTCATTTGGCTCACGTTGGAGAAGGGACTGGTGATGGAGATGTCATTAAGGTTGAGTGAAGGTTTCTTAAGAATTAGACAAACAATTGCAGTCTGCAGAATAATTTCTGAGAAAAGTAAAGAAATTGAGTTCTGAGAAAGAGGCTGTTTATTTAATTTCTATTCACATTAACAATTGAGAGTTTCCAAGTGATTAATGTTCCAGGAGACTAGTCAAAGCTCAGCAGTGTTCAGCAGCCTGTGGGTAAGTGCATTTTGATTTCTTCCTATGGTGGAAAATGTATATGTGAGAACATTAAGCAGTTTCTTGTCCATTTATACACTTACTACAGTTCTCACCAATTGTGCTCATAACTCTTGTTCTCTTTGTCATTTGGCTTTATGGTTCCTTTTTTAACTTTTCCTCTTTTATGATCTTCTAGATGTGCTTGCTCAGGTGCATAAATGTCTTAAAAGTAAATAGTAAAAATACGCCCTAATATGTAATATGTAACAATTGCATTGAACTGTCAATGCAATTACGTTCTAATGTGCTTTACACCTGTGGCTTTTTAACAACAAACTTAGTTGAATACATTATCAATGAAAAGTCTGCTAGCATGTTTTAAACTGTTCTCTTTTATGATTTCTATTATAGCTCAGTGTAGTCTAACTAGTCTCACCATTCAGGTGGATGTTGCAAGCCTGAACATGAATTTTCCTAATATATCATAATTATAGAAGCACTAAATAATGTTTTGATCACCCACAGTGAAAGTAATATACAGTATTCCTGATTTCTTGTTTCTTACACATTAAAGCACAATATATAATTAGCTTGAACAAAATAGAGGCACAACCATTTTTTGTTTATTATATTTTAACTGAAAACTTCTGAGAAGACTATGTTTGAACACTGCATGCAATGGCATATCTGCAGTAGGGTAACTTATTCTAATGGCAGTGCTAGTAAGATGGTATTAAAGCATAAGCGGCGTTAAGAGCTGTGGAAAGACAGCTGGATCAAATGTTCTTGAACTTTTTTTCATTATTTTAGCAGTATCCCAATTTCCAAGTTTTTCACTTGCTCAGTATCCTGCTTCAGAACCTTTCTCTTCAGTGAGTGTCCCCTGAACAAAAACATATTATTTATTAAAACCAATTTTCCTAATAATATATCCCACAGGGTTAATATTACTAACAGGTAGTAATTCTAGCTAAGTTTCCTACAGGATTCCATTTCAGAAAACCATTTATGCATGTGATTAATTTTAAGCAAAATGTGCCCTATTGAGGGCTCGTTCCTAAGGTTTGAATCATTCTCCAAGGTGAACGAGTGTAATATTCTTTATCACAAAAGGCCTGATACAACCCCTTTTGTAACTTCTGAAAACTTCTCTACAGCAGGTTTGAATTGATCTCTTTTTTTAAATACTGTAACTCCAAGCCTCTTGAATGTCACATACAGCTGCCTCAAGTTGATTCATTTATCTGACTGAAATTCTTATTACAGAATCACAGGGGTTGGAAGGGACCTCTGGAGATCATCTAGTCCAACCCCACTGCCAGAGCAGGGACACCTAGAGCAGGTTGCACAGGATGGCATCCAGGTGGGTTTGGAAGGTCTCCAGAGTCGGAGACTCCACCACCTCTCTGGGCAGCCTGTTCCAGTGCTCTGCCACCCGCAAAGGAAAGAAGTTCCTCCTCATGTTTAGATGGAACTTCCTATGGTCAAGTTTGTGCCCATTACCTCTTGTGCTGTCACTGAGCACCACTGCAAAAAGACTGGTCCCATTCTCCCGGCACCCTCCCTTTAAGTATTTGTAAGTATTGATGAGATCCCCCCTCAGCCTTCTCTTCTCCAGACTAAAAAGACCCAGGTCCCTCAGCCTTTCCTCATAAGAAAGATGTTCCAGCCCCCTCATCATCTTTGTAGCCCTCTGCTGTAACCTCTCCAGCAGTTCCCTGTCCTTCTTGAACTAGGGAGCCCAGAAGTGGACACAATACTCCAGGTACAGCCTCACCAGGGCAGAGTAGAGGAGTAGGATAACCTCCCGCGACCTGCTTGCCACACACCTCTTGATGCACCCCAGGATGCCATTGGCCTTCTTGGCCACAAGGGCACATTGCTGGTTCATGGTCATCCTGTTGTCCACCAGGACTCCCAGGTCCCTTTCCACAGAGCTGCTTTGCAGCAGGTCAACCCCTAACCTGTACTGGTGCATGGGGTTATTCCTCCCCAGGTGCAGTACCTTACACTTGCCCTTGTTGAACTCCATTAAGTTTCTCTCTTGCCCAACTCTCCAGCCTGTCCAGGTCACTCTGAATGGCAGCACAGCCCTCCGGTGTGTCAGCCACCCCTCCCAGTTTTGTGTCATCAGCAAACTTGCTGCTGGTACACTCTATCCCTTCCTCCAGGTCATTGATGAATATGTTGAACAGGACTGGACCCAGTACTGACCCCTGGGGAACACCACTTGTCACAGACCTCCAACTGGACTCTGTGCCACCAATCACAACCCTTGGAGCTCTATCTGCCAGCCAGTTTTCAATCCACCCCACTGCCCATTCATCCAACCCACACTTCCTAAGCTTGCCTATGAGGATGCTGTGGGAGACAGTGTCAAAAGCCTTGCTGAAGTCAAGGTAGACAACATCCACTGTCCTCCCCTCATCTATCCATCCAGTCACGCCATCGTAGAAGGCTATCAGATTAGCCAGACATGACTTCCCCTTGGTGAATCCATGTTGGCTACTTCTGATAACTTTCTGTTCCTCCAGATGCTTTGAGATGATGTTCCATCACCTTTCCAGGGATGGAGGTGAGGCTAAGTGGCCTGTAGTTTCCTGGGTCTTCCTTCTTGCCCTTTTTCAAGACTGGAATGACATTGGCTTTCCTCCAGTCTTCAGGCACCTCGCCTGTTCTCCAGAACCTTTCAAAGATGATGGAGAGCGGCCCAGCAATGACTTCTGCCAGCTCCCTCAGCACTCGCAGGTGCATCCCATCAGGACCCATGGACTTGTGGATATCCAGTTTACTTAACTGATCTCTAATTTGATCCTCCTCAACCAAGGGAAAGTCCTCCTTCCTCCAGACTTTCTCTGTTACCTGTAAAGTCTGGGACTCCTGAGGGCTGGCCTGAGCAGTAAAGACTGAAACAAAGGTGGCATTCAGTAATTCCCCCTTCTCTGTGTCATCTGTCACCATGGCCCCTGTCTCATTCAATAGCGGGCCCACATTTTCTCTAGTTTTCCTTTTACCTCTGATGTACTTGAAGAAACCTTTCCTGTTTCCCTTGCCAGATTTAATTCCAAGGAGGCCTTGGCTTTCCTCGTTTCGTCCCTGCATACTCTGGCAGCATTCTTGTAATCTTCCCAAGTGGTCAGTCCCTTCTTACACATGTTGTAAACTTCCTTCTTCCACTTGAGCTTTTTCAGAAGCTCCCTACTCAACCATGCAGGTCTCCTGCTTCCCTTGCCTGATTTCTTGCTCTTCAGGATGTCCCTATCCTGAGCTTGGAGGAAGTGATATTTGAATATCAACCAGCTCTCTTGAGCTCCCCTACCCTCTAGAGCCCTAACCCATGGGATTTCTCCCAGCAGTTTCTTGAAGAGATCAAAGTTACCTTCCTGAAGTCTAAGGTTGCAACCCTACTTGTCATTTTATGCCTACTGCACATAATCCTGAACTCGATCTTCTCATGATCATTACAGCCGAGGCTGCCCCCAACCTGAATGTCCTCCACCAGTCCCTCTTTGTTGGTCAGTACTAGGTCCAGTCATACACCACTCCTTGTCAGCTCCTCCACCACCTGAGTCAAAAAGTTATCATCAAGACACTGGAGGAACCTCCTGGACTGTACATGCCTAGCTGTGTAGCCTTCCCAGCAGATACCAGGGTGATTGAAGTCTCCCATGAGAACCAAGGCCTGTGATTGTGCAGCAGCTCTCAGTGGCCTGTAGAAGGCCTCATCAACTCCTGCATCCTGATGAGGTGGCCTGTAATAAACCACCACAACAGTGTCCCTCATGTTAGCCTGCCCTTAATCCTCACCCACAAGCTCTCGACTCGCTCTTCATCCGCCCCCAGGGACAGCTCAGTGCATCCTAGTTGCTCTCTCACATAAAGAGCAACCCCACCACCTCACCTTGCTGGCCTATCTTTCCTAAAGAGGACATAGCCATCCATGACAGCATTCCAGTTATGTGAGCTATCCCACCATGTCTCAGTAATTGTGATGAGATCATGGCCCTGCAACCACACACAGATCTCCAGTTCTTCCTGTTTGCTCCCCGTGCTGCGTGCGTTTGTGTATAATGTGGTGATTGGTTCTGTCTTCCTACATTGCCATGACAGACCATGCATACCTTTATAAATGGATGTAAAACAGTGTCTTTTTGGAAGTAAATGACAGCATGTACTTGAGTTGATGTCACTTTCACTGGCGTATCTTTCCTTATCCTCACTTGACAATGTTAAGAAAGTGTTTCCATTCCAGTCTTAAGCATCCTAAGTTTGAATGTAACAAATTCATCCTTTCTCAAAACTTTTTAAATGGAGGAAAAAACCTCATTTGATCAGACCCATTTCTCTATACTTCATACAGGCTTTGTTCATGACAAAGAATTTCAAAGTCCTGTGCTGCACAAGATAGACCATAAAGTAGATTTTGTATGTTTCTTGTCTTCCATTTTAAACATTTACTTTCTTATCTAATCAGCCTTTACTCCTCATAGAAAATGTCCTTGCCGGAAAAAAAAATCCACTAACAAACCTGCACAGTTTCTGGAATTCTTTTCCTTTTGAGGAAGAGGTATATGTATACATATATATGTGTGTGTGTATATATATACTCATATAAAACTCTGTGTGTGTGTGTGTATATGCATATATATATACACACATATATGTACATAAATTAACCTCCATTCAGTTATTCTCTAAACTTTTCCTAATATAAGGTACTTTGTTCCAGGACTCTTCAGACAAATGATAATGTATATGTTTGGGCTAGAAAGTTTAGATTTAAAAATGAAATCCCTTCACAGTGTTGACAGCCTGTGAGGGAATCTGGACAAGCCTATGACCGAAGAGAAAGGCAGACTCTCTGCACATATGGTGAGAGGTAATGCTGTGTGATAAATTTGCATATTATCCCATTTAGCTGAAATCATGTTGGGCTGAGGAACTAACATCCTTTTGGCATAGGTACAGACTCTCTGAAGAGATCATGAAACCTCTGTTGCTTCAATTGAGACCCATGAAAAGATGCTTCAACTGATGTATCTTGAGTCAAGTTTTAAAGGTAGCCGAGCAGCCAGAGATACAAGTCTGCAGCTTTTAAAATCTGTTTGGCAGCTCCTGAATACTCTTTAAAAAGTATATATACCGGTATATATAAATATGTGTGAGTCTCTTACTGACAAATACCATTTCTGAATTCAAAAGTTTTTTCATGAAGACACAAAGTCACCTTTTCAAGAAGGGGATTTGTTTCACCTACACTTGTCATAGGAGAGATTTGACTACCAGACTATCAAAGCAAAAAACAAGCAGAGACCCATTCAGAGCTGATTTAAAATACATAAAATGAAATGGAAATCAAGTAGGCTTGAAGAGACGTAGAGGTGGATAGAACCCCACCATAAGAAATGAGCAAAAGTAACGAATAAGACAGCATTGGTATTCAAAAGAAGCAAAGTCAGCAGATAAAATCTATGGAATTAAATTTTTGGTCTAACTTTTTTGAAGCAGTAAGTGCTAAGAACTTTCCCTTTTTTGTGCATGAAATTAGCTATCCTCTTTGTTTTCCTTTAGCTGACTTTCTAAGAGTTGGATCTGCAAGTATCCAAACTGAATCAAACAAAAAATATATGGATACGGATATAGATATATATGATGATACAGATATAGATGATGTTATATATATAGATACGTAGATATAGATATAGATATAGATATAGATAGATAGAGATAGAGATAGATAGAGAGATAGAGATAGATATATAGATAGAGATAGTTATATAGATAGAGATAGAGATAGATATAGGTTTAGACATAGGTATAGGTAAAACCCTAATAAAAGACAATGAAAGATCATCTAAAAAAAAACAACTGAAAAAAAAGCTAACTGAATATTTTACATGGTTGATTTTCCTAAGTGAAACCAAACCAATGGACAGTTCTTAACCCACAGATCGTTTATTTTCTCTGATGAAGGAAAGTGAAAGATAGAAATTCTAAGAAACAGTTAAGTAACTAGGTTTGAATTCAAGTAGCCCAGTGACTTCCACAGCGCTGGATGGCAAGAACTCACAGGTTTCTAAATGGGATAACACCTCTTTTTGATAGATTCTGCTTTAATACTCTAATTTAATTCATGTTCTTAAGAGAAAGTAAATGGGGATTCTTACCTCCTGTATGGGCTTTAAATTCACTGAATTAGTTTTTCCCTAAACTATGTAGTACAGCAGAGTCCAGACTATGACAGAATTTAGCTCCCAGCTGTAATCACAGGAGGGAGTAAAGTATTATATTTGCAGTGATTAATGTGGGCCTATCATTAAATAAGGTAAAATTCAGCACAGAATTTAGTTCACATTTTTTAAAAATCATCCTTAAAATCATTCTGAGACAAAGATTCACAAGCACTACCTGAATTCTCATGTCCTGCACTTAGAATCATAGAATTGTTTAGATTGGAAAAGACCTTTAAGGTCATCAAGTCCAACCATCAACCTAGCACTACGAAGTCCACCACTAAACCATGTCCCTAAGCACCATGTCTACCCATCTTTTAAATACATCCAGGGATGGTGACTCAACCACTTCCCTGGGCAGCCTGTTCCAGTGCTTGATGACCCTTTCAGTGAAGAATTTTTTCCTAATATCCAATCTAAACCTCCCCTGGAAAAACTTGAGACCATCTCCTCTTGTCTTATCAGTTATAACTTGGGAGAAGAGATCAACCTCCACCTCGCTACAACCTCCTTTCAGGTAGTTGTAGAGAGCAATAAGGTCTCTCCTCAGCCTTCTTTTCTCCAGACTAAACAATCCCAGTTCCCTCAGCCGGTCCTCATAAGATTTGTTCTCTAGGCCCCTCACCAGCTTCGTTGCCCTTCTCTGGACACACTCCAGCACCTCAATGTCTTTCTTGTAATGAGGGGCCCAAAACTGAACACAGGATTCGAGGTGCGGCCACAACAGTGCCAAGTTCAGGGGGACGATCACTTCTCTAGTCCTACTGGACACACTATTCCTGATACAGGCCAGGATGCTGTTGGCCTTTTTGGCCACCTGGGAACACTTCTGACTCATATTCAGGCAGCTATCGACTAACATCCCTAGGTCTTTTTCCACCTGTCAGCTTTCCAGCCACTCTTCCCCAAGCCTGTAGCGCCGCATGGGGTTGTTGTGATCCAAGTGCAGGACCTGACACTTGGCCTTGTTGAACCTCATACCATTGGCCTCAGCCCATTGATCCAGCCTGTCCAGATCCCTCTGTAGAGCCTTCCTATCCTCAAGCAGATCGATGTTCCCACCTAACTTGGTGTCATCAGCAAACTGACTGAGGGTGCACTCAATCCCCTCATCCAGATCATTGATAAAGATATTAAACAGATCTGACCCCAATACTGGCCCCTGGGGAACACAAGTCGTGATCAGCTGCCAATTGAATTTAACTCCATTCACTACTACTCTTTGGGCCCAGCCATCCAGCCAGTTTTTTACCCAGTGAAGAGTACACCCATCCAAGCCATGAGCAGCCAGTTTCTTCAGGAGAATATTGTGGGAAATAGTGCCAAAGGCTTTACTAAAGTCTAGGTAGACAAGATCCACAACCTTTCCCTCATTCACCAAGCGGGTCACCTTGTCATAGAAGATCAGGTTAGTCAAGCAGGACATGCCTTTCATAAACCCATGCTGACTGGGCCTGATTACTGGTTGTCCTCTATGTGCTGCATGATGGCACTCAAGATGATCTGCTCCTTAACTTTCCCTGGCACCAAGGTCAGACTGTCAGGCTTGTAGTTCCCCGGATCCTCCTTGCGGCCATTCTTGTGGATGGGTGTCACATTTGCTAACCTCCAGTCAACTGAGACCTCCCCAGTTATCCAGGACTGCTGAAAAATGATGGAAAGTGGCTTGGTGAGCACTTCTGCCACTGCCTCAGTACGCTTGGGTGGTTTCCATCCAGCCCCATAGGCCTGTGTATGCCTAAGTGGTGTAGCAGGTTGCTAACAATTTCCCCTTAGATTATGGGGACTTCATTCTGCTCCTTGTCCCTGTCTTCCAGCTCAGGACACTCGGTACCCAGAGAACAACTGGTCTTACTATTAAAGACTGAGGCAAAGAAGGCATTAAGTACCTCAGCCATTTCATCCTTTGTGGCTATGTTTCCCCCCACATCCAATAAAGGATGGAGATTCTCCTTAGCCCTCCTTTTGCTCCTGTTAGCTGAGCTGTCAAGAGGCAGACAATAAGGGAGTTGGATTAATTTTAGGCTTGTGCTGGTTTCGTAGGTGATTGCAGAGGGGTACACACAGATCAGGGCCAAGACAGCAGGCAGAGGCAGGTGACTGATTTCTGTTACTGGGTAATAACTGTCTTATTTCTCCTTTGGCCTTTCAGTGCTCCCTGAAACTGATCCTTCCATCCATTCACTTTTCCATTTCTAAGTACTGACTTTCAGCTGTCAAGTCTATAGTTTTTGACCCTGCATTATTTCATAACAACATTCTGGTCATAAACTTCCAGAGATTCAGAAAACCAGCAGTTGGACAGCAATTTCTAATTCTGCTTGAGAAAATTGTGAATAAACAGATAATATTTGAGAGGAGCAGCAGTCTGTGGCCTCATCCAAGACCTACCGTGAGTCATGAGGCAATCTGCAGAGTAGAAAAAGTCAAAAGAGGTAAAACAAGGAGATACGAGGGTGAAATAATTGAAATGAGAGAGAGCCTGGCACAGATGTTTTATGGACTATGAAAAGAGTAAGCTAATTTTATATATATGTATGAATATTCTTCATCTCTCCCACTCACTCAAAACTCCCAACTTAGTACATAGTCATAGAGACCCCAAGGTACGTAATGGTAGAAGAAATGTTCTTTAAAACAGAGACTGTCTTGGACAACTTCCTGTTTTGTGATTGATTCGATGGGGTTAATTTACTCTGTGTTAACAAATAGCTATATTAATCAATGAGAAAAAACAGGGCTAGGTTTTTTATATTAATCAATAGGCCTCTCTTTAATACATTAGGTACCTGTTAGGTGCTTTTACACATATCTAAGTCACCACAGCACCTCACTAAGAGGTTTTTTTACAGTATACATACATATGCATAGTGTTCTACATATGTATATATATGCATGTATATGCACGTCTGTGTATAGAAAGTACAAGATACTGTGATGTACAACAATTGTGTTGGTGTGAGAGCTCATTCACAGGTTGTCAACTATATAGACCATCCCAAGTGAGCCTTCACAAACCCCTTTCCTGTATCTCTTTAATTATGTCAGTCCACATTCAGAAAAAGGGGACTAAACTAAGAGCCAATATTAACAAAAAATAAAATCCACAACCAGACTGCTGTAGTTTAAATTGTCACTGATGGCTGAATAGAAGCTTTCTCATCTTGCACTGACTGCTGTGCTTAGTCATTCACAACTCCACTTTCACATACTGCTTCTCTGCAAAAGGTAAGAGAATGGACTTGCTTCTCCCTGTGCCACTGCAGACCAAAGACAAACTAAACCACTGAAGCGAGGGCACTGGGATAGGGTGTGCCTGTTACATGACAGCCTTCTTCCTTTCTTGCCACAGACAAAATATGTGGACATTAAGCGCACAGACCACAACAGTAAAGAAGACAGAAGGATGAAATGCAGAGTTAAGCAACAGCTGCTTTCCACAGCATGTTGCGTTAGTCAATTCAGACACCTATCTCCTGACATGCTGATGCTGCTGCACTGTCACAAGACAGGTTACCTAATGACTACATTTGTCCCAAGGAGCATTAAGATCAAGAGAGAAGCCAATCTGGTGTCACACAAAAGTATAAGTATGGATGATTTTATCTTTCCACAATGGGAAAGGTCAAATGCTACTTTCCCAATGAACCTGTTCACAGACCAACACTATAGGTCAAACCATGACCCTCCTCCTGTCTTTTACTTGTGGGGAAAAATTGAAAAGTGCTTTGTTATTTACTAAACTGCAATGAATGTTTTTCTTTTTCTCTACTCTGTGAATGATTCTCATTAGAGATGAACCAAGGAGATCCACGTATTTTGAACTGTAAATAAAAGGTGGCACCATCTCTTGTGCAGTTAATGACTGAATGCAAGAAAAAAAAAATCAAAAAGAACTGGAAGAAAGTCAGGTATAGACTGCCCTCTTTTGGGCAAAAGTGGGCAAGGATGTGAAAGAAGCCAAAGACATGTATTTTAAATATTAGTCACAATTTCACAGAACCTTGAAGGCAAATTTATGCTTTATTCATATAAAAGCTAAAATGCTGACTAGAACACTCTAGTTAGTTAGAGATCAGCCACCCACCAAGTATCACCTTGTAGATTCAGACATAGTCATACTACAGTACAGGAGGGAAATTATAAAACCAAAGACCTGAGTAAGGACTGCAAAAATGAGAAGAAAGGAAGGTCAGCAAAGGCAGCAATAAAGCAACTGCCCTCAGCAAAGATCAGAGTAGCACTTAAGTGTCCTAGAGGTGTTAAAGAATTTTGTAATTAAATATATGCCATTACACCAGGTAAACATTTTTCCAAAGGTTTTGCTCTTCAAGATTACCAATTAGTTTGAGCTTTCCAAAATCTTGTCTAAACCTGAAGATAGGAGTCATATTTCATTGGTTGTGAAGACCGACGAAGAAAGATTAAGCATTATGATCAACATATTTGTCAAGGCAGCTGTCACATGTCCAATCTTTCTGCTGTCAGGACTAATTGAGAAAAGGCAGTCGTTCCTCTCCATGGAGAGCTCAGCACAAGTTGTGGAGACTCACAGCTGTCACAAGCCTATTTCCATGTTCTCTGTTCCTGGCCAGTGGCTTGTAAGATAAAAAAAAGTTTAATTTTTTTGGTACCCACATGGGTCTGTCCCAGCATCCATGTGCTCCAGCAGATCACTTTAGGACACAGCAGGATGGGCTTTAAATAGTTGTTTCTAATGGTATGGGTTCAGAAAGGGATATATGTTCCTGAAATACAGGTGCATTTGCTGCACTTGAAAGCTGTTCTTAGCATTGGGTTCTTACCATTCTTCTTATCATGAATGGTGAGTGAGGAAAGAAAATAGAAGGTCAAGTAAAGGTAATACATAATGAATATGTTAGAGTAAAATACATTTTGTTGGATCTAGCAACCTGAGAGAGGCAAGGCTGCTGCTAGTCCTTGTCCCATGGTCCAATTGGTAGTGAGGCTGAAGATGTCCTTCCCAACAAGGACATGTACACAGTGCACACACATACACCACATATATATATACATACACACATACACAAGTACATACATATTTACATATATACATCCGTATACACAACCAGCCACGCAGATGACAGACAGTCAGAGTACCTGTATGAACACAGACAACACCAAAGACCTCATCCTTCTCCCCTCTTTGGCTAAGTGGGGTAGAAGCCCACTGGTGAGACTAGATACACATATGGGTG
Source organism: Burhinus oedicnemus (assembly GCA_008921705.1). Classification (NCBI taxonomy): domain Eukaryota; kingdom Metazoa; phylum Chordata; class Aves; order Charadriiformes; family Burhinidae; genus Burhinus; species Burhinus oedicnemus. The sequence goes on along the minus strand of VFFE01008521.1, from coordinate 754,914 downwards.
TGTGTGCGTGTGTGTGTGCAGTGTGGATCCCTCCAGCAGCTAGTCTTAGTCTGCCAAGTAGCTGCCTCTTGATCCCAGCTTCCCCAGTCACTGACATCTGTACATACAAAACCCTGAGGCTGCAACCCCACTTTAGTTGCTGGTGCAGACCATCATGCATGCGCGTGCGCATGCACATGCACACACACACACACACACACATGCACACAGAGATGTCTGGCACTTCCCAGGTCCCAGTAACCAGTGCCCCATGCCCTAAGCCCCATCCCTTAGAGATATACAGGCACTCTTCCACCCAGAACTGGCCCTTAGAGACCCATTCACACACTTGCTTGCAGGCCACTTCACCTGCTCACCAGCTTAGTCTTCACTAGTGATCACACACCCACACTCGCTGCATTCACTGACACCACAGACACACCAGTACTCCAACTCATGGTCTGACTCCAGTTACTGCACTTACACTTCCATCCACACACAGAATAAAGGGACACTGACCCAGGAAAGAGATAGAAAGGAATTTAATAAGAAGACAGGACAGACTGTGCTGATCAGGCACAGAGCATGACCAGATGTGCACACTGACCAGCCCACTGTTTACACATAACCAGCTCTTTTGACTACTTACCCTTCTGTTTTCCCACTCTTGTTCCTCCCCAAATCACCTGAACATCTCCTTTTTCCCACCTTTTGTTCCTCCCCCAAGTCCTGTGAGATGCCAAACTGCCTTTCCCCTGCATTCCATAATGTGTCCCACCCCTAGGCAGCAGCCCTCTTCATCCAAAAGGTGATCCAGAGAGCTCCTCCGGATCACTCATGGTGACGGGTTTCACAGCTGGACACTGGAGCTGCAGCTCTGCTGGGGCAGCCCTGAGAGAGACCCAGACAGGGTGGTGGTTCCTCAGGAGTCCTTGATTCAGGCTCAACCCTACCTGCCATTGTGCCCTTTGCGCTCCTCTGGGCTTGTGCAGATGGGCCTTAGATGTGTTGATGGCTCCTGGGATGGGCCTGGCAGTAGCTGGGCAGGGTATTATTTGGGCTGTCCCCCTTCATTGTCTCTCTAAGCTTTTATCCTATCCCTAACAGCATACAGATACGCTGCTCTTCAGAAACTGCAGTTGCTGTTTTAGACAGCACTAGCACCGAAGTCAGTGATGTCTAAGTATTTGAGTGTGGCTAATTCCTCGCCTGAGGCTTGATAGGGACCCAAAATATCCTCTTACTGCTGCCAAACTTGGAATGGAACTAGTCACAGCAAAAGCCAGTGCGCTAAGAAGGCAGCAGAGACTTCTCTAAGTCCTTCCTATATCCTCTGAAATCTCTTTCTATGTCATTTCCGCTGTGGCTCCATGCCTTTCCCCCACCCCTCCATAGAGCTGCCACCCAGTATTGACAGTCTACAGTATCACCAGTTCGCCAGGAGGCTAGAGCATGCTGGTTTTCCAGCACCCCATATGGAGCACCAGCACGTCTCCTCTGGGTTCAGAGCACTGTGCTGAAGCAACTCCAGTTTTACCCCAGTGCAACAGGCGAACGCGAACGGCTGCGTAGCCCGACTGAGCTTTCACCTAGCAGGATTCGAGTTTTGATTTACACACATAAGATATATAGGATCAAATGAGAAAATGCATCTGGCAAAAAAGGACCTGTTTCTCTTGCTCCTCTCTGATTGACAGCCTGAGCATTCCTCATTCAAAAAGGCGGAATTGAAACATTAAAATGCCACTTGCAGTATAACAAATGTATTTATGTGATCTCCTCTTCTCAGATAAGCAAGCTTGTGCAGACTTTCACACACACCTAGCCAGCTCCTTTGGCCACTAAAGTGATTAGGAGTCACTTGGACTTAAACGCTCATTCATGGTGCTAGCTGTTCTGCATAGTAATCTATTGGAGAAAAAAATCACTTCAGGGGCTTTTTGTAGCTTTCTAATATTATTTACTAACAAAACAGTCATATTTTCTATAACAACTGCCACTTCATCGGGTGCATATGCTCTTGACTGAAAACTAAGAAGCAGATTTAACTCAACACCATATGGTGTGATGTGAACTTATGTGCTTTTTTACTGTTTTAAAACAGAAATTATATTACAGCAAGTGGGTTTTATTCTCTGATGTATGTTAATACTAGAGAGAATTTCACCCAACACTTTTGGACCCCCTTCCTTCCCTTACATTTATTTCCAAATATCAACTTACTCCTTTGCTCTGTCAGGTAAATCCTGTCAGAGGAATACTATTTGGAGGAGAAAAGGAAGGTACGGTTACCAAAAAAGCTGGTATGTATAGAACTATAGCAGTTGGTTTTGCAGTCATTCCTTTCCTAGTTTGTGGCTGCAGCAAAATGACAGCTGTACAAATGTACTAAGCAGTCCCTATTTTCAGGATGTGCTGAACTCATAATTCAGTCCTAATGAATATGTCATTGGAATCTAGCAGCCTGTTTAGATTGCTGCTTCTGCTATTACAGAGGGATTGAATGCAGAAATGATAATGCTTTAATTTGCAATGGATAAATATCATGTTAAGGGCATGGAAATGGCAGTGGTATGGGGACCACAGAGTGAATATGGATTTCCCGCGTTCTCTGAGAGGTCTGAAAACACAGATATAAATATCCCTTCTTCATTTGTCATACGGTTTATACTTAGTGTTGGCAAAAACATGAAAAAATATTTTTAACATTTTCAGTTAATGCTATGCTAGATTAGTCTTGAATATTGTGCAGTATGCCTGAAAAACTGCTGCTTTTGAAAGCATGAGGATTTAGCCAAGCAAACTGGAAAGTCCAGAATGAAAATTAGTTGGGACTGGGAATCGGTACCTGCGGTCTTCATTCACACTGTCTGCACTAATGACTGAACACATTGCTCTCTAATCTGGGAATGAGGAGTGGGCCATTGTTTGCTCTCTTCATTTTTTGTAGACAGTCATGCACCCTTTATGCTTCAAATTCTAAATGTTATAGAAAACACAGTTTGATAACCCCAGGAAACAATTTCCACAGCTTTGCAGTCCACTAGTCATCCTCAGACCACACTTTGGAAAAATCTCATTTAAACCAGTTATGATTAACTAAATAGTAAAGTGAAGAATAAGACAAATCTCTGGAGCAATGTGAGTTAGGCACAGGAGTACAGCTGCTGAACATCAGTTTAAATACATATAAATATGGGGCAAAATATGGGGCAAAACTACTTACAAAAAGGTTCCTTTTTGACCAGTGCAAAGGTAAAAGCTCTCTGGCTTAGATTATCCCAGAACCCCCAGAAGAACAGATAGTGAGTCGGGAATATTTATTCCATGGACACATTTTCTTGGTCACTTCTTCTGTTATGCCCACTTCTTCTGTTATGCAGATATTGGTCATAATTAAAATGTTAGAATACAGACTATGTTACTTTTAATATGAGCTTGAAAGGCTGAGGTATAATAGCAAAGCAAGGTCTAATGGCAAAAAAGAAATTAACTCCTTGAATCCAGATGGGATTACGTTACGTGTTGAAACATCCCAAAATTATAGCACTAAAGTCACTCATAAACAGAACACGAAGATGTCATCCATCAGCACAACAGCACAAGGCATTTAAGGTGCTTTATTTTTATTCCACTGCCCAAGCATCAGCTCCAGGATTTGTTCAGTCATTTCTAATAGGAATTCTACAGGATCTTATACCTTTAAACAAGCATTGTCATTAAATAGATTTTTATGCAAAACTCATTTTGTCAATGTTTTTAATTTTGAAACAGACTCCTAACAAATTTTGTTCTAACTTAAATTTCTGTAAAGTCACATATGAAAGATTAGTTTCATTGGCATTTGTGCTGCAGAAGCAAAATATGGCTATAACACAGGCATCTGTCATTCAGACAGGGTTTACTTTCAGCTTGCCTCCGATCTAACCTCACATTGTTTTTAATGTTCAACTGTCACATCATAAAGGACTTGTATATAAGAGAGGGATTAGACAGAAAGGGCAAGTAGGACACAGGTAATTGACCAGATGTGAGAAGTTTGTCTGCTGAATTTAAAGAACCGAGCATAAACCATCACCGCTCTTCAGTGGAAGTCTGGAAGAGGAAAGCAATAGACAGTGGTTTGAACAAAGACATCAGCTTTCCAATGAAAGACACAGGGCTACTTTTTACTGCTTGTCGTTAGGGGGATTTTCTAAGAATATGGGCTGCAGCACTGTGCCCTTCTGTGTTTAAGAAGCAAAAAATACAGGTGCTCAAAATCAAGTGAGTTAAACCAGGGATATATCTAGCTAAGTTATGTTGTTGTTGTAGTAGTAGTAGTGGTAGTAACAGTAGTAGTAGTGATATGACAAAAACTGGCTGAAATTAAAGAATAATTTGGCCCATTAGGGAATGAATAAATAGCATTCCCAGGTATTCTGAGTTCCTTTGAAACAATTAGCTAGAAACAGAATCATAGAACCACCTAGGTTGGAAGAGACCTTTGAGATCATCGAGTCCGACCATCAACCTAACACTCCCAAAACCACCACTAAACCGTGTCCCTAAGCACCACATCTACCCATCTTTTAAATACATCCAGGGATGGTGACTCAACCACTTCCCTGGGCAGCCTGTTCCAGTGCTTGACAACCCTTTCGGTGAAGAAATTTTTCCTAATATCCAATCTAAACCTCCTCTGGCACAACTTGAGACCATTTCCTCTCGTCCTGTCGCTTGTTACTTGGGAGAAAAGATTGACCCCCACCTCACTACAACCTCCTTTCAGGTAGTTCTAGAGAGCAATAAGGTCTCCCCTCAGCCTCCTTTTCTCCAGGCTAAACAATCCCAGCTCCCTCAGCCAGTCCTCATAAGACTTGCTCTCTAGGCCCCTCACCAGCTTTGTTGTCTTTCTGTTACCTAACATCTTTCTCTTCACTTTGAGGTTTTTTACTGGTTGGTCATTTTTGAGTTTTGGTTGCAATATTTGGCTGGATCAATTCCAGTTCAATACCTGCCTCTCACATAGAGCTCCAGCTGAATTTGATGGAAGATCTGTATGCAGAACATTAGTATAAGCAAGCATGAAATCTTCCCTTGAGGGCTAGTAAACCTTATTCTTTGCTGGTTTTAGCTCCATCATGCCTCTACACTGCCTCCTAGATCAGGCAGAAAATAGGTCTTGAAGTCACTGACTGAATTTTATCTGCTTTCTGCAGGTTCCAAAATCTTTCAGATTTTGAGAGACAAGGTCCTACTTGACACATAGGACCGCTGCTCACAGGTAAGGCTTTAATTATCTTGGAGACAGGGAGATGCTTCGGTAACAAGGGACAGATCTGCAGAGATGCTATGCTTTTATTTCTGAAATGTCATTCTGTGGGTGGTTGACTGAGTGGGGAGGCCTTGATTTAGAAGTGAATTTTAAAATGTCAGTCAAATAGACACTGGGTCTTTATGAAATGCCGTGCCCCAGCTACTGAGATCAAGACCAAGTTCTGTTTGCCGTGCTGTGTGAGTAGAAAAGGAATAAACAAGACAGAGGGAGGTCTCCACTTCTACAGACAAATGCACTCATAGTCCTGTACAGCTGAGCTTGTACTGGCATGGGAATATCTGTATTGTTGCGAAGACCTATGCCAACAGTCTATCTATAAAAGCAGGTCCCTGCATATAGAGATCTTTAAAGCTACTTGTAAATACAAGACTAGGCATGAGTAAGTCAAACAGGAAATTGCAACTATTGTGAAAACAAATAGAAAGTGTCCTGTCTCCACTATGACTCTGTTACAGCAAGAGTAATTGGAGAAGTTGATTCCAATTTCTTTTGCCCAAGTACCATACCTGGACAGTGGAAGGAAACCACAGAAGGAAATTATGGCATGATTCACATCCTAAGCATAGACTGCTAATGCCATTTGAGATGCTCTAGGCTATCCTGGCTGGCCTTTAGCTGCTACACAAGCAGTACATCTATCTCTTTTCTTTCTTGTGTAATATCTGTCAGCCCCATTCAAATGTCAGGAGTGCCCTGCAGCATCTCAAATGAAAGTAAATGCCAATGTCTAGGCAACTCAGCTCAGCCCTTCCGCTTAAAATTTGGCAGCCATGATGTGTTTCAGAAGATCCACATACTTCCTCGAAGAAGAGAAGCAAGAAGCAGCCAACATAAATACTTAACCCCCAAGAGGAACAGCTGGCACTAAAAATGGTATATCCTAAAGCATTCACTGTTAATCTAGCTCTCTTATAATGAAATGAAACAGATTTTTAATGGTCCTAGCCACTTCTGCAAATCCTGTGTTATATATTCAAAACATCTCCCTCAGGAAGCTGAGAAGCCATACCAAACCAACCATGAGGTTCCACGTTGCAAACACAATTACAGAAATGCCTATAGTCTGGCATTTCCATTTTCCAAAGTACCTTACCTTTAGTCTATGAGACATATACTTCCATGCACAGTCACTTCTCTGTGAAACACTTTAAAAGACCCATGCAAAGCAACAGCAGCATAGCCACTGTCAATTGCAACAAATCCAGAGGATATCTACTTTCTGAGGTTTTCAGGCTCTAAATGCACATACTTAAGTATTCCAGACCCTGAATTCAAGCAGAAAGACTGAGACATAGGGACAAAATTTCTATTTTCAGACGATGTTGAATGATACATATGCGTCTGAATGCGAACTTCAGAGATGGAGAAGTTCCTAACCCTGCCTTTAATAGAGGACCTAATTATGACATTTAGGCCATCATACCGTCATCCAAAGAATAAATGCACTTAAGGCAAAGAACCTGGGGAAGAAAGGTCCTTCTCAGCCAGAGTCAACTACCAGTGTCTGAAATTATTCCATTCTCTGAACTGAACTGATTCTGAGTCTGGCACGTATGGAAAGAAGTCCAAATAACTTCTCTTGAGAGTACTGTGGCAATGAATGCAGTTGCCCTCCTCTTGTTAAGTGAGAAAAAGAAAATATCAAATTGCAGTTCACTCCTACAGAGCTGAAATTATATGTCATTTCTAAGATCAGTTTGATCAAACTGTTATAACACTGCCTGTCTTTGATGCTTCAGTATTTATAAAATAGAGCAAATGATCAGTGAGTTTTAACATTGGTCACTACTAACAGTTTGGCTTCATGCCAATGCAACTATTGTCTGATGTCATAACTTTTGAATATTGGCAGAGTGAAGCATAGTTGGACCCGGATCTCGAGTATGTGCTTTGCATATATGAACCAATGATCCTAAGCTTTATTTCAAGAAACAAAATGGCTGCTCCTTTGCTAAGAATATTCATGTTAGTTTGTTCAGTACAATCTTATCTGAAATCACTCAAAAACAGAAATGCAAAGAGAAATGTCATCAGCTGAGTTAAAGCCATACTGCATTTAATAATAATTTTCAGAGATGGGTTTTAACGGTAATAAAAATGGAAACAAGGGATTGGTGCCATAAAACCTGCCAAATAAATATAAAAAGGACATAAACCCCCAAAATAGCTTTCACGTAAAATCTCACCACAAGATAAAATACAGCTTTTGGGCAAAAAGAGAGTCATATCTCCAGCAACTTCCATAAATAATTCACTGCTAGCTTGTAAACAATAGAGAAGCACAGTATGAATGCCAAAGAGGGTCTTTAGATGTCATAAAGCCACTCAAAAGTGCACTTGCTGCAGCAAGTCTGACTGTGAGCTTTGATGTGCTGGAAAAGAAACTGCTATGCTGAGGTCATCAGTTAGTAGAAAACAATTTCCCTCATACGGAGAAGCAGACTTACTGCTGGGCTTCTGACACAGACAGATTGGATTTAAAAAAACAAGACTGCATAATGTGGGCTTGCAGGGGGAAAGAAATCTTCTACACACCTTCTAAATGACCAAAGCTGAAAGAAAATATATCATCTTCCTTTAATGGCTATCAAAAGCTGACATGATAGTGTGGCAGGGTTCACACGCTGGCACAGTCATACTTTAAATATGCAACTGGTCTGATTTGCATCCTCTTTTTTAACTAACTGCTTCCATGGAGAACTTAAGCTGCTCTATCTGTTAAGTGTCAGGCTAAATAATTCAAGTGACACAGATCTGGAGTTCATTTCTTATTACGGGTATGTTTTAAAAGGTAACTGTCCGTCATTTGAAAAATTTCAGCACAAGAGGAAAGCCAAGGCTGTTGCAATAATGTCCCTTTCATTTCTAGACTGATACAGCAAGTGAATGAAAAAAGCCAATTACCTGATAAAAAGCTATATAAATATTGAACGTGTGTACAGACACTTTTAAGACCTCAGCCCTCTGAAGTGGTCAGCACAGCTGACACCATAACAATTACAGTAAAAATAACAGAGGAGAGAGGATGGGCACTAGGTGCAGAGAGAATTATAAGCTTTGAAATTCCAGTGAAGAAGACAACAATGTGAGGATATATAGTGCTGGGCATGCGATTCAAGGAGTGCAATCAATGTGGCAGAAAAGGAATAGGTAGAAGATTATTTCTATGTTACAACTCTTGACTTCTTTCAGAAGTCCTCTGCAATGCTTTGAAATTCACCTGTAATTGCTCTGACCTACTCCACCTCTCTAAAACTTATGATTTATACTTTCTTGATACTGAAAGCCTTTCCAAAATGGTGGGGTTTTTTTTTCATGTACAACTTTTAAATGTATTCAGAGGACCAGTTCAGATTTTCATTTGTCCACAGTTGAGAAACACATTCTCTGGCAAAGGAGTTGCCTTTTCAAAGGGAAGGAAAAAACAAACGTCCTCATTTTGAGCAGTGAAGGCAGAAATGTGGGAATCACAAGTAGAGACAAAAAACCTGTCATTTACGTGGTGTTATTTGGATTAATTACCTCGTTGATGTTTTAATAGAGTGAATGCAGAAAAAGGTCCAAACTTATGGACCTTCTAAAAAGACGTATTACTTTAGTAGAGTTTAATAACAAGCATCCTTCTGGCGGGCCTCAAGAGCTTGTTTAAGTCCTATATAGTAACCCAGAAAAAATATGAAAGCAAGTTTGTGATGGTGTCAGAGGACTGGAGGACTGACTGTGACTAAGATCTCAGTCCAGGACATCACCTTTTTGTCAGAAGAATCATCATTTTGAATTCAAATCAAACTACACCTGAATCTTTCTAGGACTTTGGAAAAGATACCTCAATCTTTTCTGTTGTCAGCTTGCATATCTTATTTCTGACAGGAGGGGTAATTAAGACATAAAGAAAATGCAAAAAGAACAACAACAACAACAAAGTTTTATATTTCTTACCTGACCCAACCAAAATGTGAATTTCCACTGTGAAAATATAACCAGTACCAATCTGCCCACATGTAATTACCCCACCTTGTATTTATAGCTTGTAGTTCCCTCACTAAACTGAATACGTACCCTTGATCACACCCATCCTCCCAAACTATGATACCTTCCCTTGTAAAATATTTCATGTCTGTTTGCAATGGAAGGACTCTTTGTTGCGGCTAAGACATACACAAAACAATTCAGCACACTGGCTGTCTGCCGTCAGTTCCCCTCAGGTCCCTGAGCTAGATGTGTCTTCTCTTCCCAGCTTAGACCTTGCCATAGTCTCCAGTGCTGCAAGGGAAAAGGAAAGCATATACCTGTCGACAAGAGAGTGTTTGCTCAGCTGTGATGTCCACAGGAGCTCATATCACAAAAAAATAAACAAGCAAAATTATAAACTTTGAAAAGTTAAGAGAAGCCACTTTCAGCCAGCTGCTGGAAAGTCTCATACCCTCTGTACTCTTCTGTGGTTGTACATCTGAGATCAAGCAATGATGCTGGATGTGACCTGCTGAGCACTGGAAAAGAGCCTCAGGCCGGTTTCCTTCCAGATTGTGTTGCTGACCAGTTGGTATGTGTTCAGTCTCATTTTTGCCCTTCCCTAAAGAGAATAAGAAAGCCAAGAATGTCAGATCTTTCATGGACACAAGGAAGAGCCTATGCCTCTTGTTCTGGAGTTTCTGCTCCAGGCTGTGATATGTCACCTACAAGGGACTCGTCACAGAGGATTTCCAGAACACCTCCAAATTGCTGCCTTTCACAATCCCCCTCCAACAATCACATGCCTAAAAGGTGGTAAATGTCATCAAAAAAACAGTTTATTGTGTTCATTGCTTGCTGCCTCTGAAGCAGTCTGCGCTATGAGACATTTGATGTCAAGAAGTCCATCCTGAGTTTCAAATGTGAAAGGTAGGCTTTAGCTACCCTCACCAATGGGACATCCGTGTTCCACCTCTCCTTTACAAATATCCTCCAGGCTATCTGCATCTACAGATACACAGCCCTATCTACAGGGCAGACTCCAAACCCATCCTTACAAGATAAATGCCTGTAAGGTACTGTAGCCTTCTCTGGGGTAAAATGAAGTTACATGGACTTGTCTGTGCCAGTGTGAATAAACTTTCAGCCCGATAGAGCTTTAAAATCAATCCTGCTAGAAAAAAGTTTATCATTCATATACTCCAGTTAAGCTTGTCTCCTGGCATTTATTCACTGGGATGCTACCTTCCTCTCAGAGTTCAACTAGGAGAAGGTAGAGGCTCATTAAAGCTTGAAGAAGACTTGTAGACTATCCCCTTGCTTGAAGAAATGCAAGAGAAAAATAGTTCACAAGCCACAGTTCTAATGGTGTTCCCCCTAATTTATTCAGTTCGGTCCCAATTTAAAGAGAGCCCTGCCTCATTGCATTATATACTCATACCTATCATATCTCATTGCTGCATTCCCACACGCAGAGCCCAAAACCAGCTGGTTCAGCAAAAGCTAACAGGCTTCAGGAAAAGACCTAGCTCCACCCCTCAGTGCAAGGGTGGAAGCCAAAACACAACTAGTAGCAAACTGGAAATAAATTATTTCAAGTGTGAAGGGTCAATTAAGGAAAGTGGTTGAGTTTGCATTTCTCAGAGACTGTCTCTTCTTTAGCATACAGTGTACATAAACCCATGAACTTTCTCTTGCACCTTCTCTGTCTACCCTCCACTCCTTATCGTTTTCTCTGTGCCTTACAGCAAGGCAAAATTCAGTCAGCCCAAAGGGCAAAGTTCCAGATTTTGGACTTCCTCACAGAGATCAGCCAGTCAGTTCTAATCGGTGTAAGCTTTGCTACCAAGCATTGTCTGCACCTAGCACCATCTGTACCTAGCACTGAAAAGAAAAAAAAAAAAATAATCAGAACAGCCAAATTAACACTTTATTAAAACTGGCCACTTAAAAATTGATTACTTCCTCAATGTTGCTGTTTTACTAGCATTTGCATTTGCTGATTTAATCAGCTGTAAAATGACTACTTCTGTAAAGGCAAGAAAAAAGGCAAATCTGATCTTCTGATGAGGTTCAGGTGAAATATTTCAGTAACAAGGAAGCATTAGGGCTCTGTACAAGGCACTGCCTTGGCTTCATTTGCAATGCTTTGAACGTCAGTGTTCAAAGAAGATGAACACAGGCTACAAAGGACCAATGTAAGGACTGCAAAGTTATTTGGGGGAATCAAAAGCCAAAAAAGGCTTAGATGAGAATTTAAAAAATGTGGGGTTTTATAACGTTTATAAGTTTGGGAGTATATTTGGTTTGTGCTTTGTAAGTACAATGTGATTTGTGATAAACCAAGGAAGAAGTGGAGCTCTTCAAATTAAAGGTCTCTGTAGGTGCATGAATTAATGAGTATAAACTGAGCATTAATATTTATCCAACAGCTCCATGAAGAGAAGGCTCTATTCTTCAGCAAAGTGAGACTGTGGAATACTTTCTTGAAGAATAATGTGCTTCAGCAAAACTAGAGAGTTTTAACATAGGGAATGATGAGATGAAAAAAAGATGTTGTACAGCGTGGCTATCTGCAATAGCAGAGTCTTGAACTCTGTGACACAGGAGGCCATTTTCCACCATAACTCTCAGGAAGATCAACAACCACCAAGACAGTAACAGGCACTGGGGGTAAACTTACAGGAGTGCCAACAGGGCGAATAGCAGTATCAGAGAAGCTGTGTATTACTGATGGCTTTATATAAACCATGAGTAATTATCACCTTTAACTCAGAGAAAAACAATATGCCATTATTTTGCTTGACAAATGTCTCTTTAACACAGCTATATATTCTCATTCAGAGGCAAAGATGCCAGTATAAGCAGGCACATACATATCCTCATCCTAAAATGAATACTTTATGTGACCTGGTTCTAGGAAATATAAATCAAAGGCTTTTACTGATATATGTTGAACACTGTATGTCTTACTTTATATAAATTCAAATGCGTAGTACGAAACGCTACTTTGTGAAAATTTCTGTTTGCATTGGGGAATAATGTAGTTTAGAGGCAAGATACAATGGTTTAATGTCTGAAACAGACCTATGTAAGCAAGCTTCATAATAAGGATTTATTTTTGCATTTATTCATCGGACAGATAATAAGTGCATCCTTTTTTACTCTGTCAAGTGTACTCAGTGCAGAAAAGGACAAGGCATTATAGTAGATTACTTTACACGCATTTTAATAATGTAGTTTAAATAAAGACGTAAAACTATACAACAGTGACAGCATGCAGTCATCCTCAAAGGTTACCCCATGTACTGTGATGGTTTCAAGGACATGCTCCTGCAACACCTTGGAAATTGCCACCGTTATCATTTCTGATGAAGTCTTCTCCTTGTTGCATGTCTGCTCTGTGCCCTGTCACCAAAGTTGCTTTCTGCTGGGGGTGAATGCTCTCCCTAACAGGGAGGGAAAGGGAATGGTGAATAGGGGAGAGGAAGGGCAAGGGAAAGCGGGAAGGAGGAGGAACACAGCCTTTGATATCCTGAGGCCAGTGAGATTGTCATCTGAGAAAGCTCCATCATTTCATAGTCATTTTTAACTCTGCTTCCCTCATCACAGAAACTCCTCTTCAGTAGCACCGTCAGAAGCAAATGTTTCAGGATAAGGACTTGTTGTGGGCAAAACACTTTCAGCTTGGGGAATTGCACTTAATGTAATTTATTGCCAATTAACATCAATTTTTAATTACCAATTCAAGTATTAAGAACGGGAAGACAAACAATTAAACAAACACTGAGGAAAATACCTCTCCTCCCCTTTCCCCATGCTCAGTTTCAGCCCAGTGCCTTTCCTCCTGCCTTCCCTTGCTCTCACAGCCCGTCCTGCCGGCAGCCCTGTTGCCTGTGGAAGGCCTCCAGGCCGCCCAGGAGGCTGCTGTCCCTGCACAACCATTTCCTGCCACTCTTCCTTCCCCCTTGCTCTCCATCCTCCTCTGTTCTGGCTTCTCACTGCTATTCTACTCCACCACGGAGTGTCCCATGGGGTGTCCCTGGCCTCATCTGGGTCACCCGCAGCCCCAGTCCCCTGGCATGACCCAGCCCGGTGATGGGTCCCTCAGGGAAGCCTCCTCTTTCCAGTGGTGGGCCTCCGGCCATGTCCCCAGCTCCATCCCCTCTATCCATCCACCCCATTTCTCCTCTTCCCACAGCTGCCACTCGCCCCCAGCAATGCCTGCCCGGCCCCCTGCACTCACTGACAGGCACTGGCCGCCCCTGCAGGTCTCGGAGCTGGCTGGAACAATCTGCGACCAGCACAGGGCAGTTCAGACCTCCCGCCCGGCCGGCACCGATGCTGCAGGCAGGACCCAAAAAAGAGAGATTAGAAAAGGACGTTAGCAATTCCCCCACCAAAAGATGGACCAAAAGATGAAGCTCCTTGATCACCATTTCAGAAAAAGGAAGGCTGCAGGATGGACCTCTGACCGGCACTGCCTCTTCCCAGTGCCCAGCAACAGGCTGACACCCGGGGTACCTCCGACGGTCTCCTCCACAGGCCACGAAAAAGAGCAGGTAGAGTGTCCTACCAGCCACATTTTCTGGGATTTTCCTTTTCACCCGTAGCCTTTTCACTTACTTAATTCTCGAGCCTCAATTGCTTTTCCACAGAGGCCTTCAAAGGTTTGTCATTTCACTCACCTCTCTGCAGAGCAGAAAGCTCAATTCTACACTGCATGTCACTCGTGTTTGCACAAAGTCGCACGAAGTTAAGGAGGGTGTCTCCTTTTTCTGAGTAGCTGCTCATATTTTCTTACAGAAATAAGTTCCACGCTGCCACTACAATATTGCAGGAAGTGGCGAGAAGGACAAGCAGCAGAGGCTTTAATTTATTTCTAATTAGGTACACTAACTAGGTACACTAGCTGGCCACTTCAGACTTGAGAAACAATCACATAAAAATTTTAAGAGTCCATAAAAATAAGAGACATGAATGGAACAAATTGCATGCAAAAACATGATTTATGCCAGGAAAATTACATCATGTTTATATGTATGTATTTTTAAAATAACTTATTAAAATCATCGCAGTTTAATAAAATAATTCATGAGATAATATTATATTAAAGCAAAGAAATACAAAATATTTCATTTAGATGCATATTTCAAATTTATGTAGTTCAGAAGTTCCATATCAAATGTTGATTTCACATTGTTTTAATTATTATTAACAATGATTCCATGTGAAAAGAGGTTTATGTACTTAAAGTTTAATGCTTAAAATAAATCGTGGCTGCAGTGAAGGCAATGGAAACACTCTCATTACCTAGAAGTGGGGCAGCATTTCACCCATCATATCCATTCAGTGTCATAAGCCTGAACCACTGTTTAGCTGCACAAGGCACCGACTGCGCAAGCCTGTATTATGGGAGTACTACCCCTTTCCTGTGCAGTTGTGCCCTTCAGTACACTCTTAAACAAGCAAAGAGCTGTTTTGCTGAATTGGGGTTGGTGAAAAGTAGATTATCCCTATTTACAGTTTGATTGACTTGCAGTGAAGAGAATCTCTGACTCCTTTCTGCAATTCCATTTTATTAAAAGACAAAAGTCTCATCATCTCAAACTTCAGTAGGTGTGCTTAGAGCTGTGAAAATTAACTCTCACTGGGCAGTTTGCAGGCATCAGTCTAAGAACCAGATCTGGGATTAATTACAGAACCGTTCCCAAAGCTTTCTTTGCCTTATCTCCCTCAAACCTGCCACCTTGCCAACCAAGCCTGAGCAAGGACGTTGTTCTTAGAGCTCAGCAAAACCTTCTGATTGTGCTGGTGGGCTGCCAGCAGAGCTGCTCCAAATCATGGCAGAGCCCTTAAGAAACAATGAGAGCTGGGAGAGGTCTGCAGGAGGCAAGGCAAAGCTCAGAAGTGACATTAGTGAAAAAATGTGGGAATGACAAAGGATGTGAGACAACTGTTTCCGAGAGCACGAGTCACCTCTGGAGCCTGGGAATTGTCACAACCCCTTATTGTCCATTGACTGAGTATCAGTTAGATTACAACCAGAATTCTAGCTTTTCTGTCATCATTTTTGATTCAGTCTTTGGCTGCTCTCCAATATTTCTTAGCACATTCTAATACACAGTTCTTTCAGTTTTCTATAACCAGTCATGGGTGGGTAAAATGCCATCTTCCAACTGCTAATTCACACCTGTATCAGCATATTAGTAGCTGGCTGCTGACTTTTCAACTGGATTACTGTAACATATCATAGTTACAAATAAAAACTCAGCTCTAAGTTAAAGCTGATTCAAAATGTGGTAGTGCTTTTCTGAAGATGAGAATAGACAAGCTTGGCATTCCTGTTGAATCCTGAACCAGGACCAAGGCTTGAGTCCTTTCTTTATGAGGGTTACTCAGTGCAACAAAGGCATCTCTCACACTGTGACCTCTTACAATATGAATGTGTCAAGGCAAAGGATGCACCACCTCCTGACTGCCGGTGTGCAGTCCACAGTCATGAAGTTTTTTCTCAATGAAACCAGAATGATCCTGTGTCTGGGTAGCTTCACAGAAAACATTATAGCATCACACCCTCAAAGACCTTTCTAAAGACATTAAAATCCTCATGCACACCTCCATAACCTCACCAAGGGGGTCTGGAAAGATAAAGAACTTCATGTGTTTACTTTAAGAAAAAAGCATGCGTTGTGATCAAGTACCAGTAGCACAGGAAAAGCTCTTTCCTCACCATAAGCATGATAAATAAAGGCACTGAGTCAAGACTCAGAAGATGTAGCTTCTATTTCCAGCTCTGCTGTTAGTTCACTGAGTAATTTAGGGAGTAAGTCACTTTTCTCATTCTTCTTCTTAGTTTTTCTGACCTGGAAGATAGGTGTAATAATACATATCCAACAGAGTTTTGTTAACAACAACATCAAAGAGTTCAACCACCTTAAGACAGAAAAGCAATCAGAAGCAAACACACTCAGACAAGACATTCTGAATCTTTTTTCCTTCAAGCTTGCAGCTATTCAATTGACTCTGTTATTCTGCTTCCTTCCATTAGAGTAGCAGATGAGCCTGCTATTGAGGATGGATCAAAGACAACGTGAGCAATACTGTGTCTCAAAATCACTGGCTTTTTTCCCCTCTACTCCTCAGAAGTCCTGTTTGCATGCAAAGTTATGGTTTTCTTTCTTAAGATGACAAGATACTTTAGAAGATTTGGTTAGGGATTGATAGAGAGAAGTAAGTTTGGAGTGTCGATCTTGTTACAGTAAAATGGCTTTATAAAAAGGAAAGTCCCACAGGCTTTTCTAACAGTGGTCCAGATTGAGATTTCCTAAGTCTCAGAAAGTTTATAGGAGTTAGTATGATTTAGTATCAAATTTCAGTACTCCTTCACTTTTTAAAGGCTGTCTTGTTCTTCTTTTACCTGCCTAATTTGTTACATCCTGTACACAGCATCATGCAAGTCTGTTGACTGCATGTAAAATAATATATCTCACACACACTACTATTACCTTTGATTTTCTATCCTAATATATACAAGTCATGAGGCTTGAGGTGTGAGAAGGCATTTTCATAACACGTATTCTGGTTTTTTGCTGCTGCTTACAGTGGCTTAGGTTTTATGACAGTTATTTCAGTAACCAAAGGAAGAAAAATATGATTTGGGATTGGAACAATTGTGTGTTTACCATGCAGCTCTTCCTTCATAATGTTTTGGGAAAGGGAGCCATTTGACTTCGGTACCTGCCTCAGGAGTTTTTCAGCACACTGCTGACCTACAACATTAATTGCACCAGAACTGTATGTGCGGTCATATCATAGACATTGATTATTTAATGAAACAGTATACATTGCTATCTGCTCCCTTCAGCCAAGTTTTCCTGACCTGTTTTGGGTCTCTGAGGTTCATGGGGTAAGGTACTGTGCAGTGGTTCCTGCATTGCTCAAAGGCAATAAAGATGAGAGGAGAGAAAAAAAACACTGGTAGCGTGGAGGGCCTGAACACTCTGCTCCCATAGCACCAGGACAAAGGTAAAAATGATAGGAGACAGCTGGGATGAGAAAGAACTTCACAGTGGGTGTGCTGCAGAAAAAGGAAAAAGGCAGTAAAAGAAGGAAAAAAAATGTAAGTTAGATTGGTTGTGGCAATGGCTTATTCAAGGAAAGGGGCTAGAAAAGAGATGAAGGAAGGAAAAAAGTTTTATGTTGTTACTATTAACTGAAAAATCTTCAGGAAATTTCAAGAATATAGCACTATCCCAGAAAAACCTTAGGAACAGTAGAAAATAAAACTAAAATTGAAAATTCAAACAATGTGTTTGTTTACGAAACTGTGGGATACTAAAGGATCCCAACCATGCTGTGCTAACTTGAGTAGAAAAAAAAATGGAACATAAAAGAGACTGAAGATACATTTTTAACTGCACAGCCTGCCTGTTGAATGATTTAAAATACTGATATTCATGAAATTATTTCTCTAAGAGTTGAAGTGCCATCAAACACATTACACAGATGAAACATCTGGGAAATTACTAATCCTGCTTTTCAGTTTGGGACTAGATTGTGCAGAGCAGAACCTGGAAAGAGTTGCTGTGCCTGTTGTGTCCATTTTGGACACTTAAATGTGCTTGTCTCAACAGCATCAGGACTATTCCCACTAGTGGACACCTGTGAGTTTTCCAATTTCCCCACCTTCAGACAGCCTATGAAAAGCCTCAGTTCATTTCTCTCTGCTTTTTCCTCTGTTAAAGTGACAGTGCTTTCCATTTCACTTAATTAATAATCAATGTTTAATTTTATTAAAAGCTGAGGGATTCAATTATGTGTATTAAATAATCCTTTATTTTGATCAGTTTTATTGTCATTAATGAGGTAATATTCTATAATTAAATCACTGGTTACAGAAAGTCGCTATATAATTAATAAGACCATGGTTCTAAATGACTTAGAATAATGAACACAAGCAAGGCCCAGATAATTAAAAATGCTCATGACTAAAATCTGTGACATATTTCCTAACCACATTTGGAGTGCAAGGGTGATCTTACCAACAACACATTGCAACACACTCTCTGTGTGACCTTGGACAAGGTATATAATCTTGCTAAGGCAAACTTCGCTATCTGTAAAACAGTAAACCTTTGTTTTAACAAAGTCTTCAAGTAAGCACTTCGTGGCAAGGAGAAACACTCACCCTGTGCATGCATAATGCCTCATGGGAAGGGATTTTCTTGGTATTATCAGACTATAAATAATATGAGTTAGGGAACTAAACATAGGTGTAGGAGGTAAGAAGGAAGGTACACCTTTCTCAATATCCCCTCAAGGACAGCTGCAACTGGCAGATGGTTAAGGAAATAGTAAAAGGCCAGGCCAGGACTGTGTGGTGTCTCCGCCTCTGTCTCACTCTAACAACGTGCAGTTGATGGAATTCATGAGATGCATCATGGTGTTTAATAGCTCACACTCTCAGCAGGATTTGAACCCAGCCCTACATCTGATCACCACAACATATCCCCATAAGGAGTGCTGCAATTATTTACACATGATGTAAAAATGTACTTCCTTTTGTTTATTTTCTGTCTCTAGCTGCTATTTTTACTTCATGCCCTTTATATAATGCACTATGAAGACAAAGGAATAAACTTTCTCCATATGTCTTCTACCTTGACATTTATTATTTTATATTTATATGTATACATTTATCTCATATGATCCTGAGTCATCTCTTTTCCAACCTGTTTAAATTTTTCCTGGAAAGAAGCCGTTCCACCTCTGTGATTACATTCCCCTGACCTTTTTTGTTTCATTTTCCCCTTTTCAAGAAACATAAAGAACTATATACACTGTTCAAGATGTGGTACAACACATGTTTATAAAGAGGCATAATGACAGTTTATATTTTGTTCTCATTTCATTTCCTAACCATTCTCATCATACTTTTTGCTCCTCTGATCACTGTTGACCATTTTACTGATGTTTTAATAGCATCAGCTACAATAATTCCAAGACCTCTCTCTTGAGATGCAATAGCTCATTTAGGACCCATCATTCTGTATGTACAATTAAGGATGTGTTTCTCCATGTGCATCTCTTTGCATATATTGACCTTGAATTTCATCTGCCATTTTACTGTCCAGTCATTCAGTATCATGAAATCCTCCTGTAACTCTTTGCAGTCAATTTGAGAGTTGAATACTTTGAATAATAGCAGCAGCAAATTTTGTTAGCCTGTATCTACTTTCTTTTCTAGGTAATTTATGAATACACTGAAGAGCTAGACTTCCTGAAGAGCAGCATCCATTGTAATGCCTCTCCTTATTTGTACCTTTTGTTTCCATTCGCGTAATCACATGGTCACCTTTTCCCATCTTTGCATTTCCTATCATATTTGCTTTTAATAAGCCACAAGAGGAATTTATCTTTTACCTCAAACAGCTTAGTTTTCTTAAACCTTTTTGATGAGGGATCATGTCAAAAGCTGTTTGGAAATCCAAGTAGATCAAAGTGGTAATTATATTCAAATATCACCGACTCTTTCAAAGAATCATAGAATGGTTTGGGTTGGAAGGGACCTTAAAGATCATCTAGTTCCAACCTCCCTGCCATGGACGGAGACACCTTCCACTAGATCAGGTTGCTCAAAGTCCCATCCAACCTGGCCTTGAACACTTCCAGGGAGGGGGTATCCACAGCTTCCCTGGGCAACCTGTTCCAGTGTCTCACCGGCCTCACAGTAAAGAATTTCTTCCTAATATCTAATCTAAATCTACCCTCTTCCAGTTCAAAACTATTACCCCTCATCCTATCACTACATTCCCTGATAAAAAGTCTCTTCCCATCTTTCCTACAGCCCCCCTTAAGTACTGGAAGGCTGCTGAAAGGTCCCCCCGGAGTCTTCTCTTCTCCAGCCTGAACAACCCCAACTCTCTCAGCCTGTCTTCATAGGAGAGGTGCTCCAGCCCTCTGATCATCTTTGTGGCCCTCACCTGGACTCACTCCAACAGGCCGATGTCCTTCTTACATTGGGATCCCCAGACCTGGATGCAGTACTCTAGGTGGGGTCTCACAAGAGCAGAGGAGAGGGACAGAATTACCTCCCTTGACCTGCTGGCCACACTTCTTTTGATGCAGTCCAGGATGTGGCTGGCTTTCTGGGCTGCAAGAGCACATTGGCAGCTCATGTTGAGCTCCTCATCTACCAACACCCCCAAGTCCTTCTCAGGACTACTCTCAATGCCTTCATCCCCCAGCCTGTATTTGTGCTTGGGATTGCCCCGACCCACATACAGGACCCTGCACTTGGCCTTGTTGAACCTCATGATGTTGCCACAGGCCCACCTCTCAAGCCTGTCCAGGTCCATCTGGATGACATCCCTTCCCTCCAGCGTGTTGACTGCACCACACAGCTTGGTGTCGTTGGCAAACTTGTTGAGGGTGCACTCAATCCTACTGATGTTAAATAGCACTGGTCCCAATATCGATCCCTGAGGTTGACTCATCACTGGTCTCCTTTTGGGCATCAAGCCGTTGACTGCAACTCTCTGAGTGCAACCATCTAGCCAATTCTTTACCCACCAAGTGGTACATCTGTCAAATCCATGTCTCTCCAATTTAGAGACAAGGATGTCGTGTGGGACAGTGTCAAATGCTTTGCACAAGTCAAGGTAGATGATGTCAGTTGCTCTCCCCTTACCCACCAATGCTGTAACCCCATCATAGAAGGCTACCAAATTTTTTAGGCATAATTTGCCCTTAGTGAAGCCATGTTAGCTGCCATCAATCATCTCCTTATTTTCCATGTGCCTTAGCAGAGCTTCCAGGAGGATCTGCTCCATGATCTTGCTGGGCACAGAGGTGAGACTGACAGGCCCGTAGTTCCCCACATCTTCTTTTTTTGCCTTTTTAAAAATGGGGGTTATGTTTCCCCTTTTCCAGTCAGTGAGAACTTTGCTGGACTGCCATGACTTCTCAAATATGATAGATACTGGCTTAGCAACTTCACCACCAGTTCTGTCAGGACCTGCAGATGCATCTCATCAGGTCCCATGGATTTGGGCACCTTCAGATTCCTTAGATGGTCTTGAACCTGGTCTTCTCCTATAGTGGGCAGTACCTCATTCTCCCAATCCCTGCCTTTGCCTTCTGCAGCTTGGGCAGTGTGGCTAAAGCACTCACTGGTGAAAACTGAGGCAAAAAAGTCATTGAGTATCTCAGCCTTCTCCATATCCAGGGTAACCAGCTGTCCTATTTCCTTCTGGAGAGGGCCCATATTTTCCCTAGTCTTCCTTGAATGACTGACATACCTATAGAAGCTTTTCTTGTTGCCCCAGCCAGATTTATTTCTACCTGTGCTTGCGTGCCCTCCTCACTGCCCTAAGGATCTTGAACTCCACCATTTCATGGTCACTGCAGCCAAGGCTGCCCTTGAGCTTCACATTCCCCACCAGCCCTTCCTTGTTGGTGAGAACAAGGTCCAGCATGGCACCTCTCCTTTTTGGCTCCTCAGTCAGTTGGAGAAGGAAGTTATCTTTGACGCATTCCAGAAACCTTCTGGATTGCTTATGCCTTGCTGTGTTTTCCCTTCAATAGATATCAAGGTGGTTGAAGTCCTCTATGAGGACCAGGGCTTGTGAACGTGAGGCTGCTCCTATCTGTCTGTAGAGGACCTCATCTGCTTGATCTTCTGTAGGTGACCAACAGAAAAACAAGATGTCTCAAAGTTCGCCTGCTGCCATACATGATAAGAAAAGGGGTACACACCTGGTTATCAGAGCAGCCAGACACAGTTTCCCATGGCTCTACTATACCAAGTGCTGCCCAAATGACAAAGGCAGGAAAAGGGTCTCCTCTTTCTCATGACTCTGCAATACCAAGTGCTGCCCAAGTGATAAAGGCAGGAAAAGCCTATACGGTGGCCGTGTCAAACGATGATTTGTTGAGCAAAGGAAACCATAGCACTGATGGGCCAAACTGCAAGTCAGCAGAGACTATAAACTAGTGCTGTGCCTTACCACAATTGGGACCCTCACCACCATCATGACTTGAGAATCACAGATCAACGGGACATCGCTGACTCCAGAGGACCATTGGGACACTGCAGACCAGTGTTGGTGACTATACTCTTGCTGTGCTCCATAATACTGCTTCTCCTTTCTACCTTTTCTCTACTTCTGCCTTTAATCTATCGCTCATCTCAGTGACTATTGCTGGGAAATAACAATAAAGCCCTAGTGAACGGCATTTGACCTCGTTTGTGTCTTAATCTCATGCTTGGAATTATTACGAACCCCCCCCGGACCCTCAATCGGACCGGGATGTAACATCTTCCTGGTTGAGTGGCCTGTAGCAGACCCCCACTGTAACATCACCTGTCTCTGCACTCCCTTTCATCCTGACCCATAAGCTCTCGGTCAGCTCCTCATCCATCCCCAGGCAGAGCACCATGCACTCCAGCTGGTCATTGACATAAAGGGCAGCACCTCATCCTCATCTCCCCTGCCTGTCCTTCCTGAAGAGCCTGTATCCTTCCATTCCAACACTTCAGTCATAGGAGCCATCCCACCATGTCTCCATGATGCCAATAAGATCACAGCCCTGCAGGCGTGCACACATGTCTAACTCCTCTTGTTTATTCCCCATGCTACGTGCATTTGCATAGAGGCATTTAAGTTGGGCCCCCGATGAAGCTGACTTACTGGCTGGAGTGACTGTTATTCCTTTGTGCTGCACTCCAGGTGCTCTCCTGCTGACCTGTGATCCTTTTCCAGGCTCTGGGCATCTATTGCTGGCACCGGGTTATTTGTGAGGCATGACTTCCTTATATGAAAGTCCTGCTAATTCTTTGCCGTGTGGCATATTCTTGTATATATACAAGAAAGACTGCATTCTTGAATTTTATTTACTTAAGTCTGTTGTTTATTATGTTTTTATATACCTAGTAGGAAAATCAGTCTAGTCTATAGTCTTCTATGTCTCCTTTGTCACCTACCACTTTATAGTCCCTAATGTTGGAAGTGATTTAGACAACTACGCTACCATTGTCTACTATTGTGATTGATTCACAATTTTGTTTTAAAGTTCTGTTCAAATGCTTGAAAGAATATCACCTGGTTCTTTAATTTATTACTGTTTATTTTACCTGTTTGTCTAAAACCTTTCCAGTTTGAGAAATTTAACTTGACACTTCATTTTGAGATAGTTTCTCATGCTCTTTCTTTGTAAAGACTTCCCCATGTCCTCTTCAAGAAAACATCAAGGCAAATAACTCATTTGGCTTTTCTGCTACAGACTGACCACCTCTGACCATTCCCTTTATGTACTAAGAATCTGTCTGTCCTACAAGCTCCCTGGTAATCTTCTTCGTTTTGGTTAATTTGAAGGAAAAAAAAGAACTGGTTTTTTTACCCTTCAGAGCTTATTCAAAATCTTCATCCTTATTCCACTTTTGCTTTTAATTTGGCCTAACTCATGCTCTTTTCTAGCTACCATTAATCTGCTGTTCAACTGTGTTTGCTTTTGTTTGGCCTTTTCAAAGCCTTTTTGATAGACAGAGTACAGTTGGTATCTCTGACAGTGTCTTTTAGCAGTCACCATACCAACGATAAGTATTTTATCCTTTTTCCTGTAGCTTTTATTCTCCTTTTAACAGGCTTCTTCCATTTTCAGTAACCATCATTATTATAGAAATTTTAATTCCTCTCAGTCCTCAGGTGGTGTTCAAAATTGAGAAATTATTGTGAGTACCTTATTTTGACTTGCTGAATCTGGAAGAGGCCTGACTGTCCCAGAGGGGATGGGGAGGAGTCTTCCAGTCATAAGGTTAGGCCTGTTCTAAACAAAAGAAGTTACTGGCTGGGTTATAACGCAAGACATCTGTGAGGAGATGGCCGCCATGACCCAGCACTTAGAGGAACCAGTGCTTTTCTAAAAGAGAAGCTGGAGGCCAAGCAATATATATCAGAGCATCTAGAATGGTACCTCTGTTTAAGCACCTAAATCACTCAACCTGGAATTCATCTCTTTAGCTTAGCGAAATGGAAATTAGTTGGCAATTTGAAAGATATAAGTGCCTAAGAGAAATGGCAATAGCTGGCAGTGATACAACAAGATACAATGGCTGGAAGTTAAAACTATCAATATGTTATGACAAAATTTCTGAGCTGTACTCAGAAATATATAGGTAACCAGTCAGTGTTTTCTGTCTACTGTTGCAGTGAACATGTCAACATTGGACAATTTTTAATCTAGGTGGGATGTATTCTTACATGATACTGCCTTCGAGCTTGCAGCCCTGCTTTTGTCCCCATTTCAAACAGGGACCTGCCACGACTGCGCACTGCCTGCCTGAAGCACACCAGTGCCCCAACCATCCTGGACTTTCAGGGAGCTGTTACTTAGGCCATGAAGCCTCTCCCTGAGCACTGGCGCAAGTCAGAAAAGTTCCTGGCTTTCTGGAATAGTCCATTCAGCTTACAGCCCATCCCAAATTGCCCACAAACGAGGGCGATCGATGAGCTGGGGATGTCACTGGGCTGAATCCCCCCTAGGTGAAGGGGAGATTCCTCCATTCAGAGAAGTCCTGGAGCAGCATGATGTGCTGCAGATGATAGCAGATCATCTCTTAAGGCCTGGTAGCTGCTGACTCTATGAATATTATATATTGTATCTATCACAGTGGACAATTCTTTTTAAATTATCTCTTTAATAGTCTGCAAAACCACCATCCTAATATTTTGTTGCATAGATCACTAAGGAAATAACTACTATCAAACTGATTACAATTAAAGCAATAAAATTACTGACGGGACAAAGAAACAGTGGTAGTTATTTTTATACAGTATATAAAAATATCAGCTGCTACAGAATTTTCTGCAGTGCTGGCAAACTGATTCTTACCTTCTGTAGTCTGTGAGCATCAGCACATTTTATTTCTATTCTTGAGGTCATTCTTCCTTCCAAAAGAGCTACTATTTATTGGCAGCAGTTATTCACAACCTTTTCTTGCTGAAGTTTTATTTTCATGTGACTTTCTAGATGCCTAGGATCTGTTATATAATGCCCATGGAGTGCTATATTCTAACTAGTCACAGGCTACAAAGTTCTTCAAAAATTTCTCATGACTTTAGCTGAATGAGTGGTTAGTTTTCTAAAATAATTCTGATGCTTGAACAAAACTCTCTGAAACTCCTTTGTCCATGTCAATAGAAGCACCTTGAAAGAGGGATTTTTTGAGGCAAAAAGAAATCTGAGGGAAGGGAGGGGTGGAGAATGGAAAATGAGGCTTTGGGCCACTGATAGAAAAAAAATGGATGCACAAGTACTGGGTTGAATTCAAAAACACTTTGAGACTTAGAAGGTGGAATTTCAGATTACGAAAATTCATTTTTATAGACTCTCAGTGACAGCCTGAGAGTTTGCGGTTTATGTCATGCTAGATTAGAACATTTTAAAGGAAAAGTATATGAAATTGAATTATCAATTATTCTGTCACTGCAGCCTAGGTGAATCACCTTGCTTCTTGAAAAAATACAGAGTCAAGCCAATTACAATGACTTAAGTGGTGAAGCAATGAGATGTCCACTAGAAGATTTTTCAACCCTTTTATCCACAAACTTGAAGACAGCTTTTTTGTCATTCATTAGCAGGAACAGGGTTGTGTGACTGATCCTTGTGTGCACATGACACATCCTGAATGTATTACCTCTTTATCTTTTTGTGAAGGAATACCGTGATTTGAGAATCCCTAATCAAGCTATTTTCTATTGTTCTACCTTTGATCAACAATGTTGACAATATAGATATTTGGTTATTTCACATTATGATGGGATTCTTAGAAGCAGTATGGGTTGAGGCCCACATATAGTGTTTCCTAAGGTGTATTTCCGTTGCTCTGACACTCCCACATCTTTCTTGGACTATGACTACAAACTGTGACATGGGCTGAAACTGTTTGGGATATATGAGCATTTCAATCTCATCTCTGTCAGGTGGAACTACATGAAAAAAGCTAGAGATAAAAGATAAATGAACAAACCACTGCATGAGCCTTCAATTTCAGTCAGCATTTTGGAGCTCAGTTGTACTGTGGGATTGAGGGCACAAAATCATAGAAGAATCACCTAGATTGGAAGGGACCTTTAAGATCATCCAGTCTGACCATTAACCTAACACTGCCAAAACCACCACTAAACTATGTCTCTCAGCACCACATCTACATGTCTTTTAAATACGTCCAGGGATGGCGACTCAACCACTTCCCTGGACAGCCCATTCCAATGCTTGATGACCTTTTCAGTGAAGAAATTTTTCCTAATATCCAAACTAAACCTCTCCTGGCACAACTTGAGGCTGTTTCCTCTCGTCCTATTGGTTGTTACCTGGGAGAAGAGGCCGACACCCACCTCTCTACAACCTCCTCTCAGGTAGTTCTAGAGAGCAATAAGGTCTCCCTTCAGCCTCCTTTTCTCCAGGCTAAACAACCCCAGTTCCCTCATGACAGACGGTGGGCTTGTTCTGTGTATTACAGAGACTCTTAGTACTTTGAGGAGGGGGAGATTATTTTGTCTCTTAACAAAAACAAAATTAAAACACATCTCTGAAGACTGTTGCCCTTATAGAGGAGGTATGTGCTTTGAAGTGTCATACTTTTGCATAGTCTTGATAATCAGTAATGAAGAGAGAGTGCAGAAGATTACAAAACAACATAATCAAGTGATAATAATGAATATTTCAACAGGCAGACATTTCAAAGTTTTAATTAAAATTAGTAGTGCTATTGATATTGTAATGTCTTCGGGTAACATACAGGCAAGTAATCACAGACCTCCCAAATGGACTGCATTACACATGCAATTAATTATGGAAGATGTTGCTACTCAAACCACCCTGGGATCTCTGAGATTTAAGGCAAGTGCTCAAGCATTTCACTACAGAAGGCAGCTCCACTAACACAGCCAGCAGATTAACTATTATACTTAACCCAGATGCTGCATTGCTGTGAGGTGGCTCAAATCTGTTCTGCTAGCAACAACCTTTACTCATCTTCTTTAATAACACAAATGCTTCTCCTTTTGCCTAAAGTAAAAGCTGATATTTTTAAACACAGACTGTGAGAGCTTGAGGAACCAAAAAAAATCCCACCTACAGAGATGTTCTTTTCACAAAATGCCCTCTACGCTGCAGGGGAAGAAAAGTTTAATCAAAGTACAATGCTCGTTCTTACTTTTCTTTCTCTTTGACACTGCCTCCACCCAGTGCTCCCACTCTGATGTTCTTTCAGGATTCTCGGATTTTTCTGAAGTTAATTTTGTCACTAGGGAGCAGGTCTGAAGGCTCCTTACCATAAGACGAGGGACTGTAATAATACCTCCAATTCACAATATAATGGCTTCATTTTGACCATGAAGGAGTTGTTTAGAAACTGCCTTGAGCGTACTTTGACCTATTGTTACCTGTGGGCCTGAACACACATTTTAAAAGATCTTCCATGCCACCCAGTGAAATCAAATCATTATTTTGAGAACCAAATCTCATACTGAGCTCTCTGTCAGTTCAATCCACCTAAGTCCCAAAGCTTACTGTCAGGAAAGGTAAGAGTCTAAGAGCATTCTTGTTTATGGATTTGAGGCCTCGTGCACAACAGGATCAAATATATTTAAAATAAATGGGGGCAGGGGGAAGATTGTAGACTTCATGTAACCTTTCCGAACTCTTTCCCAGCAAGGCAAATGTTGCACTCTTTGCTTGACAGGTGCCTTTCTCCAAATGGACCACTAAACACTTTCCTGATTACTTGCTGGATCAAAAGCTACTGGGCAATTCCTGAGCCCATTACTATCCATAGGAGTTCTGTTACAGAAGGGGAGGAGAGAATTAGACCTAAGGCCTTTCCCCTTCTTCCAGACTCAAAATGTTGATACTGTTTAGGCTGTTTAACAGACCTGATAGTGCTGGAGGGTTGTCATTTCCTCAGCACCATCAGGAAGGGAATGGATACAGGTGTCACTTTGCAAAACTGAGCAATATCCTATAAGCCTCTCCTGGCTAATTTTCTGCTACAGGATTGTGTCTGACCACCCCTGATCTCAGCACCTGTTCTGTAGGACAAGGCAACTTGGCTAGGAGTGTCACGAAGGAAGCAACAGCCTAGTGGTTTGGAACATTTCTCATGGCTGTTAATGTAAGTAAACCGCACCTATGAAATTGAAAAAAATAGCATCATTCACCATGGCTTGGTAACTTTTAAGCTTTTTACATAGCTTAATTCACAGGCTGTCACAGCCTGTACCCCAACCTCCAGGGCTTTCTTCATCCCTTTTGAGGCAACTACCTTTATTCGTGTCAGGCTTTGAAGTAATAGTATGAGGGGATATGAGGACTGACTGCTCAAAAAAAGGAGGAAAATACTTGGTTGTAGCCTTCCTCTTTCCAAATGCTGGGGAAAAGGCTGCTCACAGCCCGTCCCACCACAGTGACATGGAGGTTTCACCCGGGTCAACCATGTTCATCCTGCGGAAAGGTGTTAAAGACCCCTATGGTGTGGGAGAGGTCTCTGCAATAAAACAGGTGGCAGGATTTGGTTCTAGTTAACAAGTTCTCTGGGCAGACCAAAACATGCAGACTAAGCCTGAGTTTTAGCATCAAGTGAGGAAACTCCAGCCATATTTTCTGAGAGGAGAAACCACAAATAAATAGATTTTCTTTGAAAGAAGATAATGGTGATTTTATTCTTTTTTACCAGTCTGTAAGTGTATTAGTTGCTATTGGTATCCTTACAGAAATTAAATGCATGAGTTATTTCTAAGAAAATATATAGACTATCCTTGCTCCCCATTGTATTGCTGTTCTAATATTAAGCAAGAATTAATGGTGAGACTCAGACATTGCATTAATCTGCATAAGCTGCTGAAAACTGCTTTTCATTTTTCTTTGTATTCTTTTTTTTAAAGCATTACTTCCCTCTTATGGAGACCTTTAGAATTATTATTGGAACAAAACCTACTAATTTCAGTAGAGTCATTAGTTCTTTTATCATCAGGTCTCTCCACTGAAACATGTTAATACCTGACACAGATATGTCAGTGATCCCCAGATTTGTTAGGCCAATCTGCACTCTGTCAGAACACCCCTGAATAGTTCCAAAGGCACCATGAAAGAGTTTTTGTGAGTGATTTCCAAGATACCCACGGTACTCTAACTATATCCACATTGTATTTTCATACTTACTTGGAGTTCTTCCTACATGAATCAGTTGCATACATCAGATTTTATGATGTATTTTTTGTGCATTTAAAAAGCTAAGGTACTGAAATAACCTTTGTAGTAAATATTACAACACAATTGCGAGACATTTTAGTCTGCTTGTTCAATGAGTAGTCTGAGCTCTTAGCTGTTGCCAATAATGGGAGAAAAATCCAAAGAGACAATATAGTAAAACAGATATGACCCACCGAACTATATTGTTCCACCTCTTTGTCAGCTTGAGAAATACACAGAACTTGAAGAGAAACAGCGTAAGACGTACAGCATACCAGCACTTTTTAATCTCTGCAGTAATTTGAGGTAAGATGTTACAGTTATGCTTTGCAGCAAATCTGGGTGTTCAGCTCAAGTCAGGCATCACTGCTTTTCAAAAATGCAAGATACCTCTGAGCAGCACTGTGAGGCAAATTCTCCAGAGTTTTGAACCCTGAATCATATGCCCAAATTTTTTCCCTCTAAGCACCAGGAATACATGAGTTAGCATTATCCACATGAATATATGTCTAATTCATGCTACTGGGACTCGGAGTGCTTGTGCATTATAGGTTGCTTAAGGAAACATCACAGAAAGAAATGGCAGAGCGCTACTGCAACTGAACTTCTCCTGTCTGTAGCAGAGAAGAGAAACTGTCCATGATTTTAACTGTATGTTGAAGGCCACAGTTGCTCAGAGAGAGCTGCATGCACCATGGGACACAATTTTCAAAAACAGCTTTAGCTCCTAAGTGCCCATTTATTTTCCTAAATAAGCAAATTGACTTTTTCAGAAAGGCTTTTTATTTCTCAGGCACTGCTACCATTGTGAGTAACCCCGCACTTGTAAAAATCGGGTGTTTTGGTTTTGTTTGTGTTTCTCACTCCCCCCTTACTTTCAGACTTTCTTCCTACAATTGACCTAATACAGGTACAGAAACCTCAGTATTAGCAGCCATTTGCAGTTTCAGACCCTATAGTTCTTATACACACTGATATTTAATCTTTTGCAGATCATCGAACCATCTCTTTACTATCCCAGTTTCAAAAGACAAAGATATGATTCCCACTACGAGGTTATGAAGACCATATAGGAAAATGGATTTTCAGCTTATTGGTCCAAATCACAACTGTAATACTGTTTATTCATTTTTCCATAATTAGTGCTACCACACCATGTATTAATGAACAAACATATATGGTACACAATTACCCTTCATGTCGTTGAAGAACTTGAAATTGAAATGGAAAATAGGCTGCCTATGAATGGCAAAAAAAGACATTCAGCCAATGTGTCTTACTTGCTCCATCTTACACATATTGGACTAAGAGTTCCATGAAGATGAAGCTGACACTAACGTAAAGACCAAATTTCATGTGGGAATTTGTTACTGAACAAATTTTGACATAGCTAAGTACAAACACAAGAGAACAGTCAGGGACGGTAAGTTTAAGCAGACAAACTGTATAATTTAATTCTCATGTGAGCCCAGTTATTCAATAAGCACAAATACTTTTACAGGTTTCAGCATGGAGGAAACATCCTTGGAGTATTTATGGGATATAACTCAGAAGAAACATTGTTAACATCTCCTTTGCCTTGTCTTCCTTAAAGGGCAACACAGATGTAGCAATATTCTTTCACTCACATTAACTTTTGAAACTTCTGGGAGCCATTTTAGTGGAGATTTGAGATAGATTAGACTGAGATAATTAGTGAGAAAGCATAACTTAAGTGAGGTTGTCCATTCCATACAAGTGTTTCAGCTTCAGCCATAGACTTCAGTGGAAAGAATTCAGATGGAAGCACGAAAAAGTAAAGGGGAAAATAAGCTGAGCTGCTACAGAATGGTTACCATGAGCACTTTTCCATAGCCAATGGTCCTTAATGGTATTTGCTTTACAATATTTCTGCTCAAGTGAGAGTTTGCCATATTCATTTAACACAGGACATCTCAATGCTACGTGCACTTTTACTAGAATGAGCACAAGGTAAGCTGGGGGATTCACTTAAATAAAAGATGCTATTATTAAAGGTCAAGCTTTTAATTCTTGAAAACCTGATGAACTGCACTCCTAGAAGATGCAAAGTATTTTCCCTACTGAAATGGAAAATTATCATTTTTCCCACAGTTTTTTTAGAAGGACAGATACCTAAGATTTATTGTTAAAAACAAGCTAGGTAGCAGCGCATCAAGGAACAAGCATGACATCTACATTTTCTCTTCTTCTTATCTGCTTGATGCTGCAAGAAAAATCTCTTGGGAGTAGAACACAAAAGGAGAGTGATTCACACTGAAAACAAGAAATTTAACCATGCATGCTTGTTCATCAGGGAACAAAAAAAACCCACACCACCTTGGGATTATTTTTGCAACACACAGATCATCAAGAATTCAAGACATAATTTCTCTTGAATAAGCAAAAATGTTGTTATGTATCAGCTATTTCCAAATTTTAAAAAGTCCACAGGCAACCGTAACACATGGATTTTTTAACTGTTTTGAATATCTAATTTCACAGCTCCATTAGGTTCTTTATTACTTTTACTGAATTCTGGTAACATTCCTTGTTCAGTGCTGGGAGAAAGCAATTCCCTCCATCTCTCTTTGTCCTTGTCCTATGGCAGTCATTAGTGGTGATGTTGTGTCTGTAGGTCAAGACATATCAGAAATTGGACACCTTAACTTTCTGGAACACATTCAAAAAGCAAAGGGAAAAAAAATTGGTATTATGAATAGATGGCATGGCTCTGAAGTCTTCTGTGGATGACAGAGAGAGTGAAGTGTTTGACAGGACCCAGTATGTGAATCCACTACAATCCTGAATTCTCAATTTAAGTGGAAAACATAGGGATATTAACACCAGGGAACTTTTCCACTGAACAGAAGGGATTTGCCGATCTCTTTTCAGAAGGGGAAAAATCCTTATATACTCACTTAATTACATGTCTAAAAGCTTAGGTTAGGCCAGATTTTAGAAGTTTAGCTAAATAAAGTTAGTTTCAAGTTACAGGAGGTTCACAACTTCAGCTGCTTCAGCATCTCCTCACTGCATGTGCTTGCCCTTTCTATTAGTATAATATGTACATGAAGCTATTTTACATGCATTTGGTTGTCAATTCTTTGCAGTCCTTACTGCATTTAATATCTATAATGTGGAAGACACTAACATCCTTGTGAGGCCAGACTTTATGATACTTTTTGTTCTGCAAAATATTTACTTGTTTCTCCCCCCATTTATCTTTTAATGATAGACAATGGCAAAAGCAGGCACCCTAGGGTCATGTTTTCAAAACCATCCAGTGTTTACAAGTGCCTTCTGTCAAGATCACTGCTTCAGAGCTTAGCTGAAACTGCTAGGAGAGCATCCTGATGTCATTCATTCTGGACCAAATATTTCACTGTTACTACACCCTCTTTATCCAGGTAGGACATCTTCTTTTTCTGCGAACAAACTACTACGCCCAACAGTTCTGCATGTCCAGCTGCTTTTGCTGTAAACTGCTCCCACAAAAATCACAGAGTATTTCAGAAAGATGAATTTCCTAAAGAGAAAAGCTACAGATACAAGGCACTAACTCAACTCATTAAAGCAAAGACTAGGTGACAGTCTAATTCCTTTACTTTAGAGAGAATTGGATATGTGAAAGCTACTCAATAACAAAAACAGAAACAAAGAAAAAAAGAAAGCCCCAAAATCACAAAGCATCTTTTTCTAATCTAGTAGAGACAATTCTAAATGCTGGTAAAGTTGGACAATCATGTTCACAAGCCTGAGACAATGTCAAACCTGAGCAATGAAGGGTCTAGAAACAGCAAGGTGAATGCACAGCAGAAATAGGACACATGGAGCCTGACTCCCTTCATGCTTCACCAGCTCAGATCCAGTGTGATGGGTCCTGTTAACGTGCATTGATTTACTCCTGATTTATGGCAGAGTAAATGGAAGCTGAATCAACCTCAAACTGGGGCTCACCACAGAAAAAATTACTAATCTTGGATTCTGCACCATTCACACCAACGAAAGATGCAGACCTTAGACTGAAGAAAGATGTTAACAGGTGAAATATATGGGGAGACCACAGGAGTGGGAAGAGACAGAAATTACTCTTAGTTTAATCAGTATTACAATTATGTCTAGATGTCCCAAATGAATTCTAAGGCATCCATAACTTCTGCTTTATGAGAGCTAGCACTTTTGAGAAGGAGAGGAGGAAGGGGAACAAGCTTTTTTGTGAATGCTGAACCTTCCAAGTCTAAATTTGGAGACACCTGGTTTGCTTCTGAATCAGCTCGCCTTCACAATGTCTCAATTTAACATCTCGTACAATGTTTATGTACTGTAATCAAGCAGTAAACTGACTAAGAATGGAATTTGTCATAGTCAAAAACATAGAGACCCTCTTTTTGCCTGTAACTTTTTAGACCACTTTCCCTCTGTGACCTAGGATGAAGATCTAACAAGCCAGGTCTTTCTGAAAGCAAACACCAATTGTACCTCAAAGTTTGTAATTCTGTCAGAGTTGTCAACAGCTGCATTTGCTAGCAGAAATGCCAATGTCTTTAAGGTCCATCTACTGTTGTTCTATCCACGGTCTCCATGGACACTGGCTTCCTAAGATGAAACTCGTGAAGTAGTTCATTTTCAGGGGCATTCCACACCAGCTTGTTACCTTATGTTCCCTGCTGTTTACACCATCTCAGAGAGAATGGTTTGACCCTGCTAAAAATATCCGCCAGGGACAGATTTCTGCAAAAAGTACTGTGGTCTAAAGGAAATGCGGCTCTGCAGCGATGCTGATGCATATGCTGATCATCCACACCACTGGTACTGAAAAATCTGATTCAAAAAATGAATACTTCATAGCATGAAATAACCCAGGGACCTTTTTAAACCTCAGGCTGATTTACAGCTATTATGTGGCTTGACTCACTCTCACTAAGCACACACACAGAATGGCAATGTGACTACTGTGCTAGAAGCAAGGCTAACAGTATCCATGGGGATTTTTTAACAGCTGCATTCAAGGGAATACTGTATGAATTCACATCTGAGAATTTCCCTGGTTTTTATGTAACTCCTACCCAGTCGAACTTGAACTGAAAATAACATGACAATCCTAATCAGTGCAAATCCTTCCCAGCTGAAGAGATGTTTTCTCCTTCAGCAGGTCAGAAGATCTTGAGGAGCTTTAAAAGTTTTCCCTGCAAAATAAATCCAACCCATCACTTGGTTTCTTTCTTTGAAAAAACAGTAACCTGTGAAACTGCTATTTAGCAGAGATATTCTACTAACAGGAAGACCTTATTATTACATGAGTAGTTGATCTGAAGTTAATATGAACCAGTGGCAGTGCAAGAGTATTGAAGATCTGGCTGTAGAAGAGCAGCTGTGGCTAATGACAGGAAGAAGCATTTACAACTCACTGGAGAATATGAATATTTTCCATATTTGAATCTGATTTTTTTTTAACAGCAAGCATGATTAACTGGAAAAAAAACTAGTGCAAAAAAATCAAGAGAGGGAGAAAACCTTAAGGAATTATCTTTATCTACAGCAGCATCTCACATTTTATAGGCGTATTTTAGTGCTGTGCTTTTTCCCCCCTTTTATACTGAATTTAAATGGCCCCTCTAAGTTGGGTGCCTTATTGCACTCACTACCTTGTATGATAAATTAGAGTCTACCTACCCAGGAATTTATAGTCCAGAAGTCTCATTCAGCTTCAGGAGAAAGACATGAATTTTAAACTAAAAGGGGGTAGATTCAGACTAGATATAAGGAAGACTTTTTTTTACAGTGAGGGTGGTGAAATACTGGCACAGGTTGCCCAGAGAGGTGGTAGACGCCCCATTCCTGCAAAGATTTAAGGTCAGGTTGGACAAGGTTCTGAGCAACCTGATCTAGTTGAAGCTATGCCTGCACTTTGCAGGAGTGTTGGACTAGATGACCTGTAAAGGTCCCAAACCATCCTGTGATTTTATGATGCCGTAAATTTCACCCATGCCCTATGCCAGTGTCCCTGAAAACTGAAGGGCTGAGATACAAAGGGACATACAGAACCACCTGTGGTTCTCTTGATCCACATCCGGTGCCCTATCCAGTAGACCAACCATGAGGTCTCTCATATTATGAAAAACATATGCTCATATGCACTGTTCATTGTAATTAAATAATATGCCACAATAAATGACAGATTGAAAAAGTAAAGCTTTGCATTTAAATGCTTTAAATGTAAAAGCTTTAAATTTAAAAGCTTTCTAATGACTTTTCATCCCAAGAGTTTTTGAAGTGGACAGTTCAGATGCCCAAGTGACATAAGGTCAAGACTTCTCTCTGCATCTTCTTAAGTTTGTTATTTGTTATCTAAACACCTAAATATAAGATATCTACACAACTTTCTGGACACTTCAGCATAATACATAAATGTCAAAAATAGCTCATAAAACATGCTTAAAGACAGAAATTTAAAAAAAAAAAAAAAGAAAAAAGAAAAACCCACAAAAACTAAAA